>JAKFHT010001504.1:0-28105 GCA_023783455.1 Erythrocebus patas | reverse complement strand
TCAATCGGTTTGACAGGCTCAAACCGGTTTTGACCGGCTCAAACCGTTTTGACTGGCTCAAACCGGTTTTGACCGGCTCAAAACGGTTTTGACCTGCTCAAACCGGTTTTCACCGGCTCAAACCTGTTTTGACTGGCTCAAACCGGTTTTCACCGGCTCAAACCTGTTTTGACTGGCTCAAACCGGTTTTGACCAGCTCAAACCGCTCAAACCGGTTTTGACTGGCTCAAACTGGACTAGACTGGCTCAAACCGGTTTTGACTGGCTCAAACCGGTTTTGACCGGCTCAAACCGATCAATCCAGGCCAGACCGGCTCAAACCGGCTCAAAACGGTTTTGACCTGCTCAAACCGGACTCAAACGGTTTTGACCGGCTCAAAACGGTTTTGACCTGCTCAAACCGGTTTTGACCGGCTCAAACCGGTTTTGACCGGCTCAAACCTGTTTTGACTGGCTCAAACCGGTTTTGACCGGCTCAAAACGGTTTTGACCTGCTCAAACCGGTTTTGACTGGCTCAAACCGGTTTTGACCGGCTCAAACCTGTTTTGACTGGCTGAAACCGGACTCAAACGGTTTTGACCGGCTCAAACCTGTTTTGACTGGCTCAAACCGGTTTTGACCGGCTCAAACTGGCTCAAACCGGTTTTGACTGGCTCAAACCGGACTAGACCGGCTCAAACCGGTTTTGACCAGCTCAAACCGGTTTTCACCGGCTCAAACCGGTTTTCACCGCTCAAACCGGTTTTGACCGGCTCAAACCTGTTTTGACTGGCTCAAACCGGTTTTGACCGTATTTATCCGGACCAGACCAGCTCAAAACGGTTTTGACCGGCTCAAACTGGCTCAAACCGGTTTTGACCGGCTCAAAACGGTTTTGACCTGCTCAAACCAGACTCAAACCGGTTTTGACCAGCTCAAACCGGTTTTGACTGGCTCAAACCGGTTTTGACTGGCTCAAACCGGTTTTGACCAGCTCAAACCGGTTTTGACCGCTGAAACCGGTTTTGACCGGCTCAAACCAATTTTGACCGGCTCAAACCAATTTTGACCGGCTCAAACCTGTTTTGACTGGCTCAAACTGGCTCAAACCGGTTTTGACCGGCTCAAACTGGACTAGACTGGCTCAAACCGGACCAGAACATCTCAAACCGGTTTTCACCGGCTCAAACCGGTCTCATACGGGTTTTGACCAGATCAAACCAGGCCAGACCGGCTCAAACCG
This sequence comes from Erythrocebus patas, assembly GCA_023783455.1. Lineage (NCBI taxonomy): Eukaryota > Metazoa > Chordata > Mammalia > Primates > Cercopithecidae > Erythrocebus > Erythrocebus patas. The sequence goes on along the minus strand of JAKFHT010001504.1, from coordinate 26,882 downwards.
GTTTTGACTGGCTGAAACCGGACTCAAACCAGCCCAGACCGGTTTCAATCGGTTTTGACAGGCTCAAACCGGACCAGACCGGCTCAAACCGGACTAGACCGGCTCAAACCTGTTTTGACTGGCTCAAACGGACTAAAACATGACCGGACCGGCTCAAACCGGATCAATCCAGGCCAGACTGCTCAAACCGGTTTTGACCAGCTCAAACCGGACTCAAACGGGTTTTGACCAAATCAAACCAGGCCAGACCGGCTCAAACCAATTTTGACCGGCTCAAACTGGACTCAAACCCGACCAGACCGGCTCAAACCGGTTTTGACGGGCTCAAACAGACTCAAACCGGTATTGACCGTATTTATCCGGACCAGACCAGCTCAAAACGGTTTTGACCTGCTCAAACCGGACTCAAACCAGGCCAGACTGGCTCAAACCGGTTTTGACCGCTCAAACCGACTCAAACCGGACCAGACCGGCTCAAACCTGTTTTGACTGGCTCAAAAGGACTCAAACCGACCAGACCGCTCAAACAGGAACAGACCAGCTCAAAACGGTTTTGACCGGCTGAAACCGGACTCAAACCGACTAGACCGGCTCACACCGGTTTTGAATGGCTCAAACTGACTCAAACAGGAACAGACCGGCTCAAACAGTATCACACCAGCTCAAACCGGCTCAAGCCAGACCAGACCGGCTCAAACTGGCTCAAACCGACCAGAATATCTCAAACCGGTTTTCACCAGCTCAAACCGGTCTCATACGGGTTTTGACCAGATCAAACCAGGCCAGACCGGCTCAAACCGGTTTTGACTGGCTGAAACAGGACTCAAACCGGCCCAGACCTGTTTCAATCGGTTTTGACAGGCTCAAACCGGACCAGACCGGCTCAAACCGAACCAGACCGCTGAAACCGGTTTTGACTGGCTCAAACCGACTAAAACATGACCGACCGGCTCAAACAGGATCAATCCAGGCCAGACCGGCTCAAAACGGTTTTGACCAGCTCAAACCGGACTCAAACGGGTTTTGACCAAATCAAACCAGGCCAGACCGGCTCAAACCAATTTTGACCGGATCAAACTGGACTCAAACCCGACCAGACCGCTCAAACCGGTTTTGACCGGCTCAAACAGACTCAAACCGGTTTTGACCGTATTTATCCGGACCAGATCAGCTCAAAACGGTTTTGACCTGCTCAAACCAGACTCAAACCAGGCCAGACCGGCTCAAACCGGTTTTGACCAGCTCAAACCGGACTCAAACGGGTTTTGACCAAATCAAACCAGGCCAGACCGGCTCAAACCAATTTTGACCGGCTCAAACTGGACTCAAACCCGACCAGACCGGCTCAAACCGGTTTTGACCGGCTCAAACAGACTCAAACCGGTTTTGACCGTATTTATCCGGACCAGATCAGCTCAAAACGGTTTTGACCTGCTCAAACCGGACTCAAACCAGGCCAGACCGGCTCAAACCGGTTTTGACCGGCTCAAACCGGACTCAAACCGGACCAGACCGGCTCAAACCTGTTTTGACTGGCTCAAAAAGGACTCAAACCGGAACAAACAGGCTCAAACCGGTTTTGACCGGCTGAAACCGGACTCAAACTGACTAGACTGGCTCACACCGGTTTTGAATGGCTCAAACTGGACTCAAACAGGAACAGACCGCTCAAACAGTATCACACCGGCTCAAACCGGCTCAAGCCAGACCAGAACGGCTCAAACTGGCTCAAACCGACCAGAACATCTCAAACCGGTTTTCACCGGCTCAAACTGTACTCATAAGGGTTTTGACCAGATCAAACCAGGCCAGACCGCTCCAATCGATTTTGACTGGCTCAAACCGGACTCAAACCGGACCAGACCGCTCAAACCGGTTTTGACCGGCTCAAACGGACTCAAACTGGACTAGACTGGCTCAAACAGGAACAGACCAGCTCAAACCGGCTCACACCAGACCAGAATGGCTCAAACTGGCTCAAACCGACCAGAACATCTCAAACCGGTTTTCACCGGCTCAAACCGGTCTCATACGGGTTTTGACCAGATCAAACCAGGCCAGACCGGCTCAAACCGGTTTTGACTGGCTGAAACCGGACTCAAACCAGCCCAGACCGGTTTCAATCGGTTTTGACAGGCTCAAACCGGACTCAAACCGGACTAGACCGGCTCAAACCTGTTTTGACTGGCTCAAACTGGACTAAAACATGACCGGACCGGCTCAAACCGGCTCAAGCCAGACCAGACCGGCTCAAACCGGTTTTGACCAGCTCAAACCGGACTCAAACGGGTTTTGACCAAATCAAACCAGGCCAGACGGCTCAAACCGGCTCAAAACGGTTTTGACCTGCTCAAACCGGACTCAAACCAGGCCAGACCGGCTCAAACCGGTTTTGACGGGCTCAAACAGACTCAAACCGGTATTGACCGTATTTATCCGGACCAGACCAGCTCAAAACGGTTTGGACCTGCTCAAACCGGACTCAAACCAGGCCAGACCGTCTCAAACCGGTTTTGACCGGCTCAAACCGGACTCAAACCGACCAGACCGGCTCAAACCTGTTTTGACTGGCTCAAAAGGACTCAAACCAGACTCAAACAGGAACAGACCAGCTCAAAACGGTTTTGACCGGCTCAAACTGGACTCAAACCGGACTAGACCGGCTCACACCGGTTTTGAATGGCTCAAACTGGACTCAAACAGGAACAGACCGGCTCAAACAGTATCACACCAGCTCAAACCGCTCAAGCCAGACCAGACCGGCTCAAACTGGCTCAAACCGGACCAGAACATCTCAAACCGGTTTTCACCAGCTCAAACCGGTCTCATACGGGTTTTGACCAGATCAAACCAGGCCAGACCGGCTCAAACCGGTTTTGACTGGCTGAAACCGGACTCAAACCGGCCCAGACCTGTTTCAATCGGTTTTGACAGGCTCAAACCGGACCAGACCGGCTCAAACCGAACCACACCCTCTGAAACCTGTTTTGACTGGCTCAAACAGGACTAAATCATGACCGGAACGGCTCAAACAGGATCAACAACAAAGGCCAGACCGGTTCAAACCGGTTTTGACCAGCTCAAACCGGAATCAAACGGGTTTTGACCAAATCAAACCAGGCTAGACTGGCTCAAACCAATTTTGACCTGATCAAACTGGACTCAAACCCGACCAGACCGGCTCAAACCGGTTTTGACCGGCTCAAACAGACTCAAACCAGTTTTGACCGTATTTATCCGGACCAGATCAGCTCAAAACGGTTTTGACATGCTCAAACCAGACTCAAACCAGGCCCGACCGGCTCAAACCCGTTTTGACTGTCTCAAAAAGGACTCAAACCGGAACAAACAGGCTCAAACCGGTTTTCACCGGCTGAAACCGGACTCAAACCGGACTAGACCGGCTCACACCGGTTTTGAATGGCTCAAACTGGACTCAAACAGGAACAGACCGGCTCAAACAGTAACAGACCAGCTCAAATCGGCTCAAGCCAGACCAGACCGGCTCAAACTGGCTCAAACCGGACCAGAACATCTCAAACCGGTTTTCACCGGCTCAAACCATACTCATAAGTGTTTTGACCAGATCAAACCAGGCCAGACCGTCTCCAATCGATTTTGACTGGCTCAAACCGGACTCAAACCAGACCAGACCGGCTCAAACCGGTATTGAACAGTTCAAACCGGACTCAAACAGGAACAGACCGGCTCAAACAGGAACAGACCAGCTCAAACCGGCTCACACCAGACCAGAACGGCTCAAACCGGCTCAAACCGGACCAGAACATCTCAAACCGGTTTTCACCGGCTCAAACCGGTCTCATACGGGTTTTGACCAGATCAAACCAGGCCAGATCGGCTCAAACCTGTTTTGACTGGCTGAAACCGGACTCAAACCGGCCCAGACCGGTTTCAATCCGTTTTGACAGGCTCAAACCGGACCAGACCGGCTCAAACCGAACCAGACCGGCTGAAACCGGTTTTGACTGGCTCAAACCGGACTAAAACATGACCGGACCGGCTCAAACCGGATCAATCCAGGCCAGACCGGGTCAAACCGGTTTTGACCAGCTCAAACCGGACTCAAACGGGTTTTGACCAAGTCAAACCAGGCCAGACTGGCTCAAACCAATTTTGACCGGCTCAAACTGGACTCAAACCCGACCAGACCGGCTCAAACCGGTTTTGACCGGCTCAAACAGACTCAAACCGGTATTGACCGTATTTATCCGGACCAGATCAGCTCAAAACGGTTTTGACCTGCTCAAACCGGACTCAAACCAGAACAAACAGGCTCAAACCGGTTTTGACCGGCTCAAACCGGACTCAAACCGGACCAGACCGGCTCAAACCTGTTTTGACTGGCTCAAAAAGGACTCAAACCGGAACAAACAGGCTCAAACCGGTTTTGACCGGCTGAAACCGGACTCAAACTGGACTAGACTGGCTCACACCGGTTTTGAGTGGCTCAAACTGCACTCAAACAGGAACACACCGGCTCAAACAGTATCACACCGGCTCAAACCGGCTCAAGCCAGACCAGAACGGCTCAAACTGGCTCAAACCAGACCAGAACATCTCAAACCGGTTTTCACAGGCTCAAACCGTACTCATACGGGTTTTGACCAGATCAAACCAGGCCAGATCGTCTCCAATCGATTTTGACTGGCTCAAACCGACTCAAACCGGACTAGACCGGCTCAAACCGGTTTTGAACGGCTCAAACCGACTCAAACCAGAACAAACAGGCTCAAACGGACTCAAACAGGAACAGACCAGCTCAAACCGGCTCACACCAGACCAGAACGGCTCAAACCGGCTCAAACCGGACCAGAACATCTCAAACCGTTTTTCACTGGCTCAAACCGGTCTCATACGGGTTTTGACCAGATCAAACCAGGCCAGACCGGCTCAAACCGGTTTTGACTAGCTCAAACCGGACTAAAACATGACTGGACCGGCTCAAACCGGATCAATCCAGGCCAGACCGGCTCAAACCGGTTTTGACCAGCTCAAACCGGACTCAAACGGGTTTTGACCAAGTCAAACCAGGCCAGACCGGCTCAAACCAATTTTGACCGGATCAAACTGGACTCAAACCCGACCAGACCGGCTCAAACCGGTTTTGACCGGCTCAAACAGACTCAAACCGGTTTTGACCGTATTTATCCGGACCAGATCAGCTCAAAACGGTTTTGACCTGCGCAAACCAGACTCAAACCATGCCAGACCGGCTCAAACCGGTTTTGACTGGCTCAAACCGGATTCAAACCAGACCAGACCGGCTCAAACCTGTTTTGACTGGCTCAAAAACGACTCAAACCGGAACAAACCGTCTCAAAACCGTTTTGACCGGCTGAAACCAGACTCAAACCGGACTAGACTGGCTCACACCGGTTTTGAATGGCTCAAACTAGACTCAAACAGGAACACACCGGCTCAAACAGTATCACACCGGCTCAAACCGGCTCAAGCCCGACCAGAACGGCTCAAACTGGCTCAAACCGGACCAGAACATCTCAAACCGGTTTTCACCAGCTCAAACCGGTCTCATACGGGTTTTGACCAGATCAAACCAGCCCAGACCGGCTCAAACCGGTTTTGACTGGCTGAAACCGGACTCAAACCGGCCCAGACCGGTTTCAATCGGTTTTGACAGGCTCAAACCGGACCAGACCGGCTCAAACCGACTCAAACCAGGCCAGACCGGCTCAAACCTGTTTTGACTGGCTCAAACCGGACTAAAACATGACCGGAACGGCTCAAACAGGATCAATCCAGGCCAGACCGGTTCAAACCGGTTTTGACCAGCTCAAACCGGACTCAAACGGGTTTTGACCAAATCAAACCAGGCCAGACTGGCTCAAACCGGCTCAAAACGGTTTTGACCTGCTCAAACCGACCAGACCGCTCAAACCGAACCAGACCGGCTGAAACCGGTTTTGACTGGCTCAAACAGACTCAAACCGGTTTTGACCGTATTTATCCGGACCAGATCAGCTCAAAACGGTTTTGACATGCTCAAACCAGACTCAAACCAGGCCCGACCGGCTCAAACCCATTTTGACTGGCTCAAACCGGACTCAAACCGGACCAGACCGGCTCAAACCTGTTTTGACTGGCTCAAAAAGGACTCAAACCGGAACAGACCGCTCAAACAGACTCAAACCGGTTTTCACCGGCTGAAACCGGACTCAAACCCGACTAGACCGGCTCACACCGGTTTTGAATGGCTCAAACTGGACTCAAACAGGAACAGACCGGCTCAAACAGTAACAGACCAGCTCAAATCGGCTCAAGCCAGACCAGACCGGCTCAAACTGGCTCAAACCGGACCAGAACATCTCAAACCGGTTTTCACCGGCTCAAACCATACTCATAAGTGTTTTGACCAGATCAAACCAGGCCAGACCGTCTCCAATCGATTTTGACTGGCTCAAACCGGACTCAAACCAGACCAGACCGGCTCAAACCGGTTTTGACCAGCTCAAACCGGACTCAAACAGGAACAGACCGGCTCAAACAGGAACAGACCGGCTCAAACCGACCAGACCGGCTCAAACAGGAACAGACCAGCTCAAACGGACTCAAACCGAACAAACAGGCTCAAACCGGACCAGAACATCTCAAACCGGTTTTCACCGGCTCAAACCGGTCTCATACGGGTTTTGACCAGATCAAACCAGGCCAGACCGGCTCAAACCTGTTTTGACTGGCTGAAACCGGACTCAAACCGGCCCAGACCTGTTTCAATCGGTTTTGACAGGCTCAAACCGGACCAGACCGGCTCAAACCGAACCAGACCGGCTGAAACCGGTTTTGACTGGCTCAAACCGGACTAAAACATGACTGGACCGGCTCAAACCGGATCAATCCAGGCCAGACCGGCTCAAACCGGTTTTGACCAGCTCAAACCGGACTCAAACGGGTTTTGACCAAGTCAAACCAGGCCAGACCGGCTCAAACCAATTTTGACCGGCTCAAACTGGACTCAAACCCGACCAGACCGGCTCAAACCGGTTTTGACCGGCTCAAACAGACTCAAACCGGTTTTGACCGTATTTATCCGGACCAGATCAGCTCAAAACGGTTTTGACCTGCTCAAACCGGTTTTGACGGCTCAAACCGCTCAAGCCAGACCAGACCGGCTCAAACCGGTTTTGACCGGCTCAAACCGGACTCAAACCGGACCAGACCGGCTCAAACCTGTTTTGACTGGCTCAAAAAGGACTCAAACCGGAACAAACAGGCTCAAACCGGTTTTGACCGGCTGAAACCGGACTCAAACTGGACTAGACTGGCTCACACCGGTTTTGAATGGCTCAAACAGCACTCAAACAGGAACACACCGGCTCAAACAGTATCACACCAGCTCAAACCGGCTCAAGCCAGACCAGACCAGCTTAAACTGGCTCAAACGAGACCAGAACATCTCAAACCGGTTTTCACCGGCTCAAACCGTACTCATACGGGTTTTGACCAGATCAAACCAGGCCAGACCGTCTCCAATCGATTTTGACTGGCTCAAACCGGACTCAAACCGGACAAGACCGGCTCAAACCGGTTTTGAACGGCTCAAACCGGACTCAAACAGGAACAGACCGGCTCAAACAGGAACAGACCAGCTCAAACCGGCTCACACCAGACCAGAATGGCTCAAACTGGCTCAAACCGGACCAGAACATCTCAAACCGGTTTTCACCGGCTCAAACCGGTCTCATACGGGTTTTGACCAGATCAAACCAGGCCAGACCGGCTCAAACCGGTTTTGACTGGCTGAAACCGGACTCAAACCAGCCCAGACCGGTTTCAATCGGTTTTGACAGGCTCAAACCGGACCAGACCGGCTCAAACCGGACTCAAACCAGGCCAGACCGGCTCAAACCTGTTTTGACTGGCTCAAACTGGACTAAAACATGACTGGACCGGCTCAAACCGGATCAATCCAGGCCAGACCGGCTCAAACCGGTTTTGACCAGATCAAACCGGACTCAAACGGGTTTTGACCAAATCAAACCAGGCCAGACTGGCTCAAACCAATTTTGACCGGCTCAAACCGGACTCAAACCAGGCCAGACTGGCTCAAACCGGTTTTGACGGGCTCAAACAGACTCAAACCGGTATTGACCGTATTTATCCGGACCAGACCAGCTCAAAACGGTTTGGACCTGCTCAAACCGGACTCAAACAAGGCCAGACCGTCTCAAACCGGTTTTGACCGGCTCAAACCGGACTCAAACCGGACTAGACCGGCTCAAACCGGTTTTGAACAGCTCAAAGCGGACTCAAACAGGAACAGAACGGCTCAAACAGGAACAGACCAGCTCAAACCGGCTCACACCAGACCAGAATGGCTCAAACCGGCTCAAACCGGACCAGAACATCTCAAACCGGTTTTGACTGGCTCAAAAGGACTCAAACCGGTTTTGACGGCTCAAACCGGATCAATCCAGGCCAGACCGGCTCAAACCGGTTTTGACTGGCTGAAACCGGACTCAAACCGGCCCAGACCGGTTTCAATCGGTTTTGACAGGCTCAAACCGGACCAGACCGGCTAAAACCAAACCCGACCGGCTGAAACCGGTTTTGACTTGCTCAAACCAGACTAAAACATGACTGAACTGGCTCAAACCGGATCAATCCAGGCCAGACCGGCTCAAACCGGTTTTGACCGGCTCAAACAGGAACAGACCGCTCAAACCAATTTTGACCGGATCAAACTGGACTCAAACAGGAACAGACCAGCTCAAAACGGTTTTGACCTGCTCAAACCGGACTCAAACCAGGCCAGACCGGCTCAAACCGGTTTTGACCGGCTCAAACCGGACTCAAACCGGACCAGACCGGCTCAAACCTGTTTTGACTGGCTCAAAAAGACTCAAACCGGAACAAACAGGCTCAAACCGGTTTTGACCGGCTGAAACCGGACTCAAACTGGACTAGACTGGCTCACACCGGTTTTGAATGGCTCAAACTGGACTCAAACAGGAACACACCGGCTCAAACAGTATCACACCAGCTCAAACCGGCTCAAGCCAGACCAGACCGGCTCAAACTGGCTCAAACCGGACCAGAACATCTCAAACCGGTTTTCACCGGCTCAAACTGTACTCATAAGGGTTTTGACCAGATCAAACCAGGCCAGACCGTCTCCAATCGATTTTGACTGGGTCAAACCGGACTCAAACCGGACAAGACCGGCTCAAACCGGTTTTGAACGCTCAAACCGGACTCAAACAGGAACAGACCGGCTCAAACCGGTTTTGACTGGCTGAAACCGGACTCAAACCAGCCCAGACCGGTTTCAATCGGTTTTGACAGGCTCAAACCGGACCAGACCGGCTCAAACCGAACCAGACCGGCTGAAACCGGTTTTGACAGGCTCAAACCGGACTAAAACATGACTGGACCAGCTCAAACCGGATCAATCCAGGCCAGACCGGCTCAAACCGGTTTTGACCAGCTGAAACCGGACTCAAACCGGACTCAAACGGGTTTTGACCAGGTCAAACCAGGCCAGACCGGCTCAAACCAATATTGACCGGATCAAACTGGACTCAAACCGGATATGAACCGGCTCAAACCGGTTTTGACCGGCTCAAACAGATTCAAACCGGTTTTGACTGTATTTATCCGGACCAGATCAGCTCAAAACGGTTTTGACCTGCTCAAACCAGACTCAAGCCAGACCATACCGGCTCAAACTGGCTCAAACAGGACCAGAACATCTCAAACCGGTTTTCACTGGCTCAAACCGGACTCAAACCGGACTCAAACGGGTTTTGACCAGATCAAACCAGGCCAGACCGTCTCCAATCGATTTTGACTGGCTCAAAAGGACTCAAAATGGAACAAACAGGCTCAAACCGGTTTGGAACGACTCAAACCGGACTCAAACAGAAACAGACCGGCTCAAACCTGTTTTGACTGGCTCAAAAAGGACTCAAAATGGAACAAACAGGCTCAAACCGGTTTTCACCGGCTGAAACCGGACTCAAACCGGACTAGACCGGCTCACACCGGTTTTGAATGGCTCAAACTGGACTCAAACAGGAACTGACCGGCTCAAACAGGAACAGACCAGCTCAAAGCGGCTCACACCAGACCAGAACGGCTCAAACTGGCTCAAACCGGACCAGAACATCTCAAACCGGTTTTCACCGGCTCAAACCAGACTCAAACCGGTTTTGACCAGCTCAAACCGGTTTTGACAGGCTCAAACCGACCAGACCGCTCAAACCGGTTTTGACTGGCTCAAACTGGACTAAAACATGACCGAACGGCTCAAACCGGCTCAAACCAGACTCAAGCCAGACCAGACCGGCTCAAACCGGGTTTGACCAGCTCAAACCGGACTCAAACGGGTTTTGACCAAATCAAACCAGGCCAGACCGGCTCAAACCAATTTTGACCGGGTCAAACTGGACTCAAAGCCGACCAGACCGGCTCAAACCGGTTTTGACCGGCTCAAACAGACTCAAACCGGTTTTGACCGTATTTATCCGGACCAGACCAGCTCAAACCGCTCAAACCGGTCTCAAACCGGACCAGACCGCTCAAACCTGTTTTGACTGGCTCAAAAGGACTCAAAATGGAACAAACAGGCTCAAACCGGTTTTCACCGGCTGAAACCGGACTCAAACCGGACTAGACCGGCTCACACCGGTTTTGAATGGCTCAAACTGGACTCAAACAGGAACAGACCGGCTCAAACAGTAACAGACCAGCTCAAACCGGCTCAAACCAGACCAGAACATCTCAAACCGGTTTTGAACAGCTCAAACCGGACTCAAACAGGAACAGACCGGCTCAAACAGGAACAGACCAGCTCAAACCGGCTCAAACCAGACCAGACCGGCTCAAACCAAACCAGAACATCTCAAACCGGTTTTGACCAGATCAAACCAGGCCAGACCGGCTCAAACCGGTTTTGACTGGCTGAAACCGGACTCAAACCGGCCCAGACCGGTTTCAATCGGTTTTGACAGGCTCAAACCGGACCAGACCGGCTCAAACCGAACCAGACCGGCTCAAACCGGTTTTGACTGGCTCAAAACGGACTAAAACATGACCGGACCGGCTCAAACCGGATCAATCCAGTCCAGACCGGCTCAAACCGGTTTTGACCAGCTCAAACCGGACTCAAACGGGTTTTGACCAAATCAAACCAGGCCAGACCGGCTCAAACCAATTTTGACCGGCTCAAACTGGACTCAAACCCGACCAGACCGGCTCAAACCGGTTTTGACCGGCTCAAACAGACTCAAACCTGTTTTGACCGTATTTATCGGACCAGATCAGCTCAAAACGGTTTTGACCGGCTCAAACCGCTCAAACCGGACTCAAACCAGGCCAGACCGGCTCAAACCGGTTTTGACCGGCTCAAACCGACTCAAACCGACCAGACCGGCTCAAACCTGTTTTGACTGGCTCAAAAGGACTCAAACCGGAACAAACAGTCTCAAACCGGTTTTGACCGGCTGAAACCGGACTCAAACTGGACTAGACTGGCTCACACCGGTTTTGAATGGCTCAAACTGACTCAAACAGGAACAGACCGGCTCAAACAGTATCACACCAGCTCAAACCGGCTCAAGCCAGACCAGACGGCTCAAACTGGCTCAAACCAGACCAGAACATCTCAAACCGGTTTTCACCGGCTCAAACCGTACTCATACGGGTTTTGACCAGATCAAACCAGGCCAGACCGGCTCAAAACGGTTTTGACCGGCTCAAACCGAACCAGACCGGCTCAAACCGGCTCAAACCAGACTCAAACAGGAACAGACCGGCTCAAACAGGAACAGACCAGCTCAAACCGGCTCACACCAGACCAGAATGGCTCAAACTGGCTCAAACCGGACCAGAACATCTCAAACCGGTTTTCACCGGCTCAAACCGGTCTCATACGGGTTTTGACCAGATCAAACCAGGCCAGACCGGCTCAAACCGGTTTTGACTGGCTGAAACCAGACTCAAACCGGTTTTGACCAGCTCAAACCGGTTTTGAATGGCTCAAACCGGTTTTGACCGGCTCAAACCGGACCAGACCGCTCAAACCGAACCAGACCGGCTGAAACCGGTTTTGACTGGCTCAAACTGGACTAAAACATGACCGGACCGGCTCAAACCGGATCAATCCATTCCAGACCGGCTCAAACCGGTTTTGACCAGCTCAAACCGGACAGACCGGCTCAAACGGACTCAAACGGTTTTGACCGGCTCAAACCGCTCAAACCGGCTCAAACCGACCAGACCGGCTCAAACCGGTTTTGACTAGCTCAAACCGTACTAAAACATGACTGGACCGGCTCAAACCGGATCAATCCAGGCCAGACCGGCTCAAACCGGTTTTGACCAGCTCAAACCGGACTCAAACAGGTTTTGACCAAGTCAAACCAGGCCAGACCGGCTCAAACCAATTTTGACCGGATCAAACTGGACTCAAACCCGACCAGACCGGCTCAAACCGGTTTTGACCGGCTCAAACAGATTCAAACCTGTTTTGACTGTATTTATCCGGACCAGATCAGCTCAAAACGGTTTTGACCTGCTCAAACCAGACTCAAACCATGCCAGACCGGCTCAAACCGGTTTTGACTGGCTCAAACCGGACTCAAACCGGACCAGACCGGCTCAAACCTGTTTTGACTGGCTCAAAAACGACTCAAACCGGAACAAACCGTCTCAAAACGGTTTTGACTGGCTGAAACCGGACTCAAACTGGACTAGACTGGCTCACACCGGTTTTGAATGGCTCAAACTAGACTCAAACAGGAACACACCGGCTCAAACAGTATCACACCGGCTCAAACCGGCTCAAGCCAGACCAGAACGGCTCAAACTGGCTCAAACCGGACCAGAACATCTCAAACCGGTTTTCACCGGCTCAAACTGTACTCATAAGGGTTTTGACCAGATCAAACCAGGCCAGACCGTCTCCAATCGATTTTGACTGGCTCAAACCGGACTCAAACCGGCTCAAACCAGACCAGACCGGCTCAAACCGGTTTTGAACGGTTCAAACCGGACTCAAACAGGAACAGACCGGCTCAAACAGGAACAGACCAGCTCAAACCGGCTCACACCAGACCAGAATGGCTCAAACCGGCTCAAACCGGACCAGAACATCTCAAACCGGTTTTCACCGGCTCAAACCGGTCTCATACGGGTTTTGACCAGATCAAACCAGGCCAGACCGGCTCAAACCGGTTTTGACTGGCTGAAACCAGACTCAAACCGGCCCAGACCGGTTTCAATCGGTTTTGACAGGCTCAAACCGGACCAGACCGGCTCAAACCGAACCAGACCGGCTGAAACCGGTTTTGACTGGCTCAAACCGGACTCAAACCGACTAAAACATGACGGACCGGCTCAAACCGCTCAAACCGGACTCAAACCAGGCCAGACGGCTCAAACCGGTTTTGACCAGCTCAAACCGGACTCAAACGGGTTTTGACCAAATCAAACCAGGCCAGACCGGCTCAAACCAATTTTGAGCGGCTCAAACTGGACTCAAACCCGACCAGACCGGCTCAAACCGGTTTTGACCGGCTCAAACAGACTCAAACCGGTTTTGACCGTATTTATCCGGACCAGATCCGCTCAAAACGGTTTTGACCTGCTCAAATTGGACTCAAACAAGGCCAGACCGGCTCAAAGAGTAACAGACCGGCTCAAACCGGACTCAAACCGGACCAGACCGGCTCAAACCTGTTTTGACTGGCTCAAAAAGGACTCAAACCGGAACAAACAGGCTCAAACCGGTTTTGACAGCTCAAACCGGCTCAAACCGGACTCAAACCGGACTAGACCGGCTCAAACCGGTTTTGACTGGCTCAAACGGACTCAAACTGGACTCAAACAGGAACAGACCGGCTCAAACCTGTTTTGACTGGCTCAAAAGGACTCAAACCGGAACAAACAGGCTCAAACCGGTTTTGACCGGCTGAAACCGGACTCAAACTGGACTAGACTGGCTCAAACCGGTTTTGACTGGCTGAAACGGACTCAAACTGGACTCAAACAGGAACAGACCGGCTCAAACAGTATCACACCAGCTCAAACCGGCTCACACCAGACCAGAACGGCTCAAACTGGCTCAAACCGGACCAGAACATCTCAAACCGGTTTTCACCGGCTCAAACTGTACTCATAAGGGTTTTGACCAGATCAAACCAGGCCAGACCGTCTCCAATCGATTTTGACTGGCTCAAACGGGACTCAAACCGGACAAGACCGGCTCAAACCGGTTTTGAACGGCTCAAACCGACTCAAACAGGAACAGACCGGCTCAAACAGGAACAGACCAGCTCAAACCGGCTCACACCAGACCAGAATGGCTCAAACCGGCTCAAACCGGACCAGAACATCTCAAACCGGTTTTCACCGGCTCAAACCGGTCTCATACGGGTTTTGACCAGATCAAACCAGGCCATACCGGCTCAAACCGGTTTTGACTGGCTGAAACCAGACTCAAACCGGCCCAGACCGGTTTCAATCGGTTTTGACAGGCTCAAACCGGACCAGACCGGCTCAAACCGAACCAGACCGGCTGAAACCGGTTTTGACTGGCTCAAACCGGACTAAAACATGACTGGACCGGCTCAAACCGGCTCAAACGGACTCAAACCAGGCCAGACCGGCTCAAACCGGTTTTGACCGCTCAAACCGGACAGACCGGCTCAAACCGGCTCACACCGGTTTTGAATGGCTCAAACCGGTTTTGACTGGCTCAAACCAGACTCAAACCGGACAGACCGGCTCAAACCGAACCAGACCGGCTGAAACCGGTTTTGACCAGCTCAAACGGACTAAAACATGACTGGACCGGCTCAAACCGGATCAATGCAGGCCAGACCGGCTCAAACCGGTTTTGACCAGCTCAAACCGGACAGACCGGCTCAAACCGGCTCACACCGGTTTTGAATGGCTCAAACCGGTTTTGACTGGCTCAAACCAGACCAGACCGGCTCAAACCGAACCAGACCGGCTGAAACCGGTTTTGACTGGCTCAAACCGGACTAAAACATGACTGGACGGCTCAAACCGGCTCAAACCGATCAATCCAGGCCAGACCGGCTCAAACCGGTTTTGACCAGCTCAAACCGGACTCAAACGGGTTTTGACCAAATCAAACCAGGCCAGACCGGCTCAAACGAATTTTGACCGGATCAAACTGGACTCAAACCCGACCAGACCGGCTCAAACCGGTTTTGACCGGCTCAAACAGACTCAAACCGGTTTTGACCGGCTCAAACCGGACCAGACCGGCTCAAACCGAACCAGACCGGCTCAAACCGGCTCAAACCTGTTTTGACTGGCTCAAAAGGACTCAAACCGGAACAAACAGGCTCAAACCGGTTTTGACCGCTCAAACAGGAACAGACCGGCTCAAACAGTATCACACCGGCTCAAACCGGCTCAAGCCAGACCAGAACGGCTCAAACTGGCTCAAACCAGACCAGAACATCTCAAACCGGTTTTCACCGGCTCAAACTGTACTCATAAGGGTTTTGACCAGATCAAACCAGGCCAGACCGTCTCCAATCGATTTTGACTGGCTCAAACCGGACTCAAACCGGACTAGACCGGCTCAAACCGGTTTTGAACGGCTCAAACCGGACTCAAACAGGAACAGACCGGCTCAAACAGGAACAGACCAGCTCAAACCGGCTCACACCAGACCAGAATGGCTCAAACCGGCTCAAACCGGACCAGAACATCTCAAACCGGTTTTCAACGGCTCAAACCGGTCTCATACGGGTTTTGACCAGATCAAACCAGGCCAGACCGGCTCAAACCGGTTTTGACTGGCTGAAACCGGACTCAAACCGGCCCAGACCGGTTTCAATCGGTTTTGACAGGCTCAAACCGGACCAGACCGGCTCAAACCGAACCAGACCGGCTCAAACCTGTTTTGACTGGCTCAAACCGGACTCAAACCGGACCAGACCAGCTCAAACCGGATCAATCCAGGCCAGACCGGCTCAAACCAATTTTGACCGGATCAAACTGGACTCAAACGGGTTTTGACCAAATCAAACCAGGCCAGACCGGCTCAAACCAATTTTGACCGGCTCAAACTGGACTCAAACAGGAACACACCGGCTCAAACAGTATCACACCGGCTCAAACCGGACTCAAACCAGGCCAGACTGGCTCAAACTGGCTCAAACCGACCAGAACATCTCAAACCGGTTTTCACCGGCTCAAACCGTCTCATACGGGTTTTGACCAGATCAAACCAGGCCAGACCGCTCCAATCGATTTTGACTGGCTCAAACCGGACTCAAACCGACTAGACCGGCTCAAACCGGTTTTGAACGGCTCAAACCGACTCAAACAGGAACAGACCGCTCAAACAGGAACAGACCAGCTCAAACCGGCTCACACCAGACCAGAATGGCTCAAACTGGCTCAAACCGGACCAGAACATCTCAAACCGGTTTTCACCGGCTCAAACCGGTCTCATACGGGTTTTGACCAGATCAAACCAGGCCAGACCGGCTCAAACCGGTTTTGACTGGCTGAAACCGGACTCAAACCGGCCCAGACCGGTTTCAATCGGTTTTGACAGGCTCAAACCGACCAGACCGGCTCAAACCGAACCAGACCGGCTGAAACCGGTTTTGACTGGCTCAAAAGGACTCAAACCGGACCAGACCAGCTCAAACCGGCTCAAGCCAGACCAGAACGGCTCAAACCGGTTTTGACCAGCTCAAACCGACTCAAACGGGTTTTGACCAAATCAAACCAGGCCAGACCGGCTCAAACCAATTTTGACCGGCTCAAACTGACTCAAACCCGACCAGACCGCTCAAACCGGTTTTGACCGGCTCAAACAGACTCAAACCGGTTTTGACCGTATTTATCCGGACCAGATCAGCTCAAAACGGTTTTGACCTGCTCAAACCAGACTCAAACCGGACCAGACCAGCTCAAACCGGTTTTGACAGGCTCAAACCGGACTCAAACCGACCAGACCGGCTCAAACCTGTTTTGACTGGCTCAAAAGGACTCAAACCGGAACAAACAGGCTCAAACCGGTTTTGACCGGCTCAAACTGGACTCAAACCGGACTAGACCAGCTCAAACCGGTTTTGAACGGCTCAAACCGACTCAAACAGGAACAGACCGGCTCAAACAGGAACAGACCAGCTCAAACCGGCTCACACCAGACCAGAACGGCTCAAACCGGCTCAAACCGACCAGAACATCTCAAACCGGTTTTCACCGGCTCAAACCGTCTCATACGGGTTTTGACCAGATCAAACCAGGCCAGACCGGCTCAAACCGGTTTTGACTGGCTGAAACCAGACTCAAACCGCCCAGACCGTTTCAATCGGTTTTGACAGGCTCAAACCGACCAGACCGCTCAAACCGAACCAGACCGGCTGAAACCGGTTTTGACTGGCTCAAACCGACTAAAACATGACCGGACCGGCTCAAACAGATCAATCCAGGCCAGACCGCTCAAACCGGATTTGACCAGCTCAAACTGGACTCAAACGGGTTTTGACCAAATCAAACCAGGCCAGACCGGCTCAAACCAATTTTGAGCGGCTCAAACTGGACTCAAACCCGACCAGACCGGCTCAAACCGGTTTTGACCGTATTTATCCGGACCAGATCAGCTCAAAACGGTTTTGACCTGCTCAAATTGGACTCAAACAAGGCCAGACCGGCTCAAAGAGTAACAGACCGGCTCAAACCGGCTCAAACCGACCAGACCGGCTCAAACCTGTTTTGACTGGCTCAAAAAGGACTCAAACCGGAACAAACAGGCTCAAACCGGTTTTGACCGGCTGAAACCGGACTCAAACCGGACTAGACCGGCTCACACCGGTTTTGAATGGCTCAAACTGGACTCAAACAGGAACAGACCGGCTCAAACCTGTTTTGACTGGCTCAAAAAGGACTCAAACCGAACAAACAGGCTCAAACCGGTTTTGACCGGCTGAAACCGACTCAAACTGACTAGACTGGCTCACACCGGTTATGAATGGCTCAAACTGACTCAAACAGGAACAGACCGCTCAAACAGTATCACACCGCTCAAACCGGCTCAAGCCAGACCAGAACGGCTCAAACTGGCTCAAACCGACCAGAACATCTCAAACCGGTTTTCACCGCTCAAACTGTACTCATAAGGGTTTTGACCAGATCAAACCAGGCCAGACCGCTCCAATCGATTTTGACTGGCTCAAACGGACTCAAACCGACCAGACCGCTCAAACCGGTTTTGAACGGCTCAAACCGACTCAAACAGGAACAGACCGGCTCAAACAGGAACAGACCAGCTCAAACCGCTCACACCAGACCAGAATGGCTCAAACCGGCTCAAACCGACCAGAACATCTCAAACCGGTTTTCACCGGCTCAAACCGGTCTCATACGGGTTTTGACCAGATCAAACCAGGCCAGACCGCTCAAACCGGTTTTGACTGGCTGAAACCAGACTCAAACCGGCCCAGACCGGTTTCAATCGGTTTTGACAGGCTCAAACCGACCAGACCGGCTCAAACCGAACCAGACCGGCTGAAACCGGTTTTGACTGGCTCAAACCGACTAAAACATGACTGGACCGGCTCAAACCGGATCAATCCAGGCCAGACCGGCTCAAACCGGTTTTGACCGGCTGAAACCGGACTCAAACCGGCCCAGACCGGTTTCAATCGGTTTTGACAGGCTCAAACCGACCAGACCGCTCAAACCGAACCAGACCGGCTGAAACCGGTTTTGACTGGCTCAAACCGGACTAAAACATGACTGAACGGCTCAAACCGGATCAATCCAGGCCAGACCGCTCAAACCGGTTTTGACCAGCTCAAACCGGACTCAAACGGGTTTTGACCAAATCAAACCAGGCCAGACCGCTCAAACAGACTCAAACCGGTTTTGACCGGATCAAACTGGACTCAAACCCGACCAGACCGGCTCAAACCGGTTTTGACCGGCTCAAACAGACTCAAACCGGTTTTGACCGTATTTATCCGGACCAGACCAGCTCAAACCGGTTTTGACTGGCTGAAACCAGACTCAAACCAGGCCAGACCGGCTCAAACCGGTTTTGACCGGCTCAAACCGACTCAAACCGACCAGACCGGCTCAAACCTGTTTTGACTGGCTCAAAAAGGACTCAAACCGGAACAAACAGGCTCAAACCGGTTTTGACCGGCTGAAACCGGACTCAAACTGGACTAGACTGGCTCACACCGGTTATGAATGGCTCAAACTGGACTCAAACAGGAACAGACCGGCTCAAACAGTATCACACCGGCTCAAACCGGCTCAAGCCAGACCAGAACGGCTCAAACTGGCTCAAACCAGACCAGAACATCTCAAACCGGTTTTCACCGCTCAAACTGTACTCATAAGGGTTTTGACCAGATCAAACCAGGCCAGACCGCTCCAATCGATTTTGACTGGCTCAAACCGACTCAAACCGGACCAGACCAGCTCAAACCGGCTCAAACAGATTCAAACCGGTTTTGACTGTATTTATCCGGACCAGACCAGCTCAAACCGGTTTTGACTGGCTCAAACCGGACTCAAACCAGGCCAGACCGGCTCAAACCGGTTTTGACCGGCTCAAACCGGACTCAAACCGGACCAGACCGGCTCAAACCTGTTTTGACTGGCTCAAAAAGGACTCAAACCGGAACAAACAGGCTCAAACCGGTTTTGACCGGCTGAAACCGGACTCAAACTGGACTAGACTGGCTCACACCGGTTATGAATGGCTCAAACTGGCTCAAACCGGCTCAAACAGACTCAAACCGGACTCAAACCAGGCCAGACTGCTCAAACCGGACTCAAACAAGGCCAGACCGTCTCCAATCGATTTTGACTGGCTCAAACCGGACTCAAACCGGACTAGACCAGCTCAAACCGGCTCAAACAGATTCAAACCGGTTTTGACTGTATTTATCCGGACCAGATCAGCTCAAAACGGTTTTGACCTGCTCAAACCAGACTCAAGCCAGACCAGACCGGCTCAAACTGGCTGAAACCGGACCAGAACATCTCAAACCGGTTTTCAACGGCTCAATCCGGTCTCATACGGGTTTTGACCATATCAAACCAGGCCAGACCGGCTCAAGCCAGACCAGAACGGCTCAAACTGGCTCAAACCGGACCAGAACATCTCAAACCGGTTTTCACCGGCTCAAACTGTACTCATAAGGGTTTTGACCAGATCAAACCAGGCCAGACCGGCTCAAAACGGTTTTGACCTGGTCAAACCGGACTCAAACCGGACAAGACCGGCTCAAACCGGTTTTGAACGGCTCAAACCGGACTCAAACAGGAACAGACCGGCTCAAACCGGTTTTGACTGGCTGAAACCTGACTCAAAGCGGCCCAGACCGGTTTCAATCGGTTTTGACAGGCTCAAACCGGACCAGACCGGCTCAAACCGAACCAGACCAGCTGAAACCGGTTTTGACTGGCTCAAACCGGACTAAAACATGACTGGACCAGCTCAAACCGGATCAATCCAGGCCAGACCGGCTCAAACCGGTTTTGACCAGCTGAAACCGGACTCAAACGGGTTTTGACCAGGTCAAACCAGGCCAGACCGCTCAAACCAATTTTGACCGGCTCAAACCTGTTTTGACTGGCTCAAACCGAATAAAACATGACCGGACCGGCTCAAACCGGTTTTGACCGGCTCAAACAGATTCAAACCGGTTTTGACTGTATTTATCCGGACCAGATCAGCTCAAAACGGTTTTGACCTGCTCAAACCAGACTCAAGCCAGACCATACCGGCTCAAACTGGCTCAAACAGGACCAGAACATCTCAAACCGGTTTTCACTGGCTCAAACCGTACTCATACGGGTTTTGACCAGATCAAACCAGGCCAGACCGTCTCCAATCGATTTTGACTGGCTCAAACCGGACTCAAACTGGACCAGACGGCTCAAACCGGTTTTGAACGGCTCAAACCGGACTCAAACAGAAACAGACCGGCTCAAACCTGTTTTGACTGGCTCAAAAGGACTCAAACCGGAACAAACAGGCTCAAACCGGTTTTGACCGGCTGAAACCGGACTCAAACCGGACTAGACCAGCTCACACCGGTTTTGAATGGCTCAAACTGACTCAAACAGGAACTGACCGGCTCAAACAGGAACAGACCAGCTCAAACCGGCTCAAACCGGACCAGACCAGCTCAAACTGGCTCAAACCGGACCAGAACATCTCAAACCGGTTTTCAACGGCTCAAACCGGTCTCATACGGGTTTTGACCAGATCAAACCAGGCCAGACCAGCTCAAACCGGTTTTGACTGGCTCAAACCGGAATAAAACATGACCGGAACGGCTCAAACCGGATCAATCCAGGCCAGACCGGCTCAAACCGGGTTTGACCAGCTCAAACCGGACTCAAACGGGTTTTGACCAAATCAAACCAGGCCAGACCGGCTCAAACCAATTTTGACCGGCTCAAACTGGACTCAAAGCCGACCAGACCGGCTCAAACCGGTTTTGACCGGCTCAAACAGACTCAAACCGGTTTTGACCGTATTTATCCGGACCAGATCAGCTCAAAACGGTTTTGACCTGCTCAAACCAGACTCAAACCAGGCCAGACCGGCTCAAACCGGTTTTGACCGGCTCAAACCGGACTCAAACCGGACCAGACCAGCTCAAACCTGTTTTGACTGGCTCAAAAAGGACTCAAACCGGAACAAACAGGCTCAAACCGGTTTTGACCGGCTGAAACCGGACTCAAACCGGACTAGACCGGCTCACACCTGTTTTGAATGGCTCAAACTGGACTCAAACAGGAACAGACCGGCTCAAACAGTAACAGACTGGCTCAAACGGGCTCAAGCCAGACCAGAACGGCTCAAACTGGCTCAAACCTGATCAGAACATCTGAAACCGATTTTAACCGGCTCAAACCGGTCTCATACGGGTTTTGACCAGATCAAACCAGGCCAGACCGGCTCAAACCGATTTGACCGGCTGAAACCGGACTCAAACCGGCCCAGACCGGTTTCAATCGGTTTTGACAGGCTCAAACCGGACCAGACCGGCTCAAACCGAACCAGACTGGTGGAACCCGGTTTTGACTGGCTCAAACCGGACTAAAACATGACCGGACCGGCTCAAAACAGATCAATCGAGGCCAGACCGGCTCAAACCGGATTTGACCAGCTCAAACTGGACTCAAACGGGTTTTGACCAAATCAAACCAGGCCAGACCGGCTCAAACCAATTTTGAGCGGCTCAAACTGGACTCAAACCCGACCAGACCGGCTCAAACCGGTTTTGAGCGTATTTATCCGGACCAGATCAGCTCAAAACGGTTTTGACCTGCTCAAATTGGACTCAAACAAGGCCAGACCGGCTCAAAGAGTAACAGACTGGCTCAAACCGGCTCAAACCGGACCAGACCGGCTCAAACCTGTTTTGACTGGCTCAAAAAGGACTCAAACCGGAACAAACAGGCTCAAACCGGTTTTGACAGGCTGAAACCGGACTCACACCGGACTAGACCGGCTCACACCGGTTTTGAATGGCTCAAACTGGACTCAAACAGGAACAGACTGGCTCAAACAGTAACAGACTGGCTCAAACCGGCTCAAGCCTGACCAGACCAGCTCAAACTGGCTCAAACCGGACCAGAACATCTCAAACCGGTTTTCACCGGCTCAAACCGTACTCATACGGGTTTTGACCGGATCAAACCAGGCCAGACCGTCTCCAATCGATTTTGACTGGCTCAAACAGGACTCAAACCGGACTAGACCGGCTCAAACCGGTTTTGAACGGCTCAAACCGGACTCAAACAGGAACAGACCGGCTCAAACAGGAACAGACCAGCTCAAACCGTTTCACACCAGTCCAGAATGGCTCAAACCGGCTCAAACCGGACCAGAACATCTCAAACCAGTTTTCACCGGCTCAAACCGGTCTCATACGGGTTTTGACCAGATCAAACCAGGCCAGACCGGCTCAAACCGGTTTTGACCGGCTCAAACAGACTCAAACCGGTTTTGACCGTATTTATCCGGACCAGATCAGCTCAAAACGGTTTTGACCTGCTCAAACCAGACTCAAACCAGGCCAGACCGGCTCAAACCGGTTTTGACTGGCTCAAACCGGACTCAAACCGGACCAGACCGGCTCAAACCTGTTTTGACTGGCTCAAAAAGGACTCAAACCGGAACAAACAGGCTCAAACCGGTTTTGACCGGCTGAAACCGGACTCAAACTGGACTAGACTGGCTCACTCCGGTTATGAATGGCTCAAACTGGACTCAAACAGGAACAGACCGGCTCAAACAGTATCACACCGGCTCAAACCGGCTCAAGCCAGACCAGAACGGCTCAAACTGGCTCAAACCAGACCAGAACATCTCAAACCGGTTTTCACCGGCTCAAACTGTACTGATAAGGGTTTTGACCTGTTCAAACCAGGCCAGACCGTCTCCAATCGATTTTGACTGGCTCAAACTGGACTCAAACCGGACAAGACCGGCTCAAACCGCTTTTGAACGGCTCAAACCGGGCTCAACCAGGAACAGACCGGCTCAAACAGGAACAGACCAGCTCAAACCGGCTCACACCAGACCAGAATGGCTCAAACTGGCTGAAACCGGACCAGAACATCTCAAACCGGTTTTCACCGGCTCAAACCGGTCTCATACGGGTTTTGACCAGATCAAACCAGGCCAGACCGTCTCAAACCGGTTTTGACTGGCTGAAACTGGACTCAAACCGGCCCAAACCGGTTTCAATCGGTTTTGACAGGCTCAAACCGGACCAGACCGGCTCAAACCGAACCAGACCCTCTGAAACCGGTTTTGACTGGCTCAAACCGGAATAAAACATGACCGGAACGGCTCAAACAGGATCAATCCAGGCCAGACCGGCTCAAACCGATTTTGACCAGCTCAAACAGGACTCAAACGGGTTTTGACCAAATCAAACCAGGCCAGACTGGCTCAAACAAATTTTGACCTGATCAAACTGGACTCAAA
This sequence comes from Erythrocebus patas, assembly GCA_023783455.1. NCBI lineage: Eukaryota > Metazoa > Chordata > Mammalia > Primates > Cercopithecidae > Erythrocebus > Erythrocebus patas. The sequence goes on along the minus strand of JAKFHT010001504.1, from coordinate 2,884 downwards.
CCCGACCAGACCGGCTCAAACCGGTTTTGACCGGCTCAAACACACTCAAACCAGTTTTGACCGTATTTATCCGGACCAGATCAGCTCAAAACGGTTTTGACCTGCTCAAACCAGACTCAAACCAGGCCAGACCGGCTCAAACCGGTTTTGACCGGCTCAAACCGGACTCAAACCGGACCAGACCGGCTCAAACCTGTTTTGACTGGCTCAAAAAGGACTCAAACTGGAACAAACATGCTCAAACCGGTTTTGACCGGCTGAAACCGGACTCAAACCGGACTAGACCGGCTCACACCGGTTTTGAATGGCTCAAACTGGACTCAAACAGGAACAGACCGGCTCAAACAGTAACAGACCAGCTCAAATCGGCTCAAGCCAGACCAGACCGGCTCAAACTGGCTCAAACCGGACCAGAACATCTCAAACCGGTTTTCACCGGCTCAAACCATACTCATAAGTGTTTTGACCAGATCAAACCAGGCCAGACCGTCTCCAATCGATTTTGACTGGCTCAAACCGGACTCAAACCGGACCAGACCGGCTCAAACCGGTTTTGAACGGTTCAAGCCGGACTCAAACAGGAACAGACCGGCTCAAACAGGAACAGACCAGCTCAAACCGGGTCACACCAGACCAGAACGGCTCAAACCGGCTCAAACCGGACCAGAACATCTCAAACCGGATTTCACCGGCTCAAACCGGTCTTATACGGGTTTTGACGAGATCAAACCAGGCCAGACCTGCTCAAACCGGTTTTGACCGGCTCAAACTGGACTCAAACCGGTTTTGACCGTATTTATCCGGACCAGATCAGCTCAAAACGGTTTTGACCTGCTCAAACCAGACTCAAACCAGGCCAGACCGGCTCAAACCGGTTTTGACCGGCTCAAACCGGACTCAAACCGGACCAGACCAGCTCAAACCTGTTTTGACTGGCTCAAAAAAGACTCAAACCGGAACAAACAGGCTCAAACCGGTTTTGACCGGCTGAAACCGGACTCAAACCGGACTAGACCGGCTCACACCTGTTTTGAATGGCTCAAACTGGACTCAAACAGGAACAGACCGGCTCAAACAGTAACAGACTGGCTCAAACGGGCTCAAGCCAGACCAGACCGGCTCAAACTGGCTCAAACCGGACCAGAACATCTCAAACCGGTTTTCACCGGCTCAAACCGTACTCATACGGGTTTTGACCAGATCAAACCAGGCCAGACCGTCTCCAATCGATTTTGACTGGCTCAAACCGGACTCAAACCGGACCAGACCAGCTCAAACCGGTTTTGAATGGCTCAAACCGGACTCAAACAGGAACAGACCGGCTCAAACAGGAACAGACCAGCTCAAACCGGCTCACACCAGACCAGAATGGCTCAAACCGGCTCAAACCGGACCAGAAAATCTCAAACCGGTTTTCACCGGCTCAAACCGGTCTCATACGGGTTTTGACCAGATCAAACCAGGCCAGACCGGCTCAAACCGATTTGACCGGCTCAAACTGGCTCAAACCGGCTCACACCGGTTTTGAATGGCTCAAACCGGTTTTGAATGGCTCAAACCGGACTCAACCAGGAACAGACCGGCTCAAACCGAACCAGACTGGTGGAACCCGGTTTTGACTGGCTCAAACCGGACTAAAACATGACCGGACCGGCTCAAAACAGATCAATCCAGGCCAGACCGGCTCAAACCGGATTTGACCAGCTCAAACTGGACTCAAACGGGTTTTGACCAAATCAAACCAGGCCAGACCGGCTCAAACCAATTTTGAGCGGCTCAAACTGGACTCAAACCCGACCAGACCGGCTCAAACCGGTTTTGACCGTATTTATCCGGACCAGATCAGCTCAAAACGGTTTTGACCTGCTCAAATTGGACTCAAACAAGGCCAGACCGGCTCAAAGAGTAACAGACCGGCTCAAACCGGCTCAAACCGGACCAGACCGGCTCAAACCTGTTTTGACTGGCTCAAAAAGGACTCAAACCGGAACAAACAGGCTCAAACCGGTTTTGACCGGCTGAAACCGGACTCACACCGGACTAGACCGGCTCACACCGGTTTTGAATGGCTCAAACTGGACTCAAACAGGAACAGACTGGCTCAAACAGTAACAGAGCGGCACAAACCGGCTCAGGCCAGACCAGACCGGCTCAAACTGGCTCAAACCGGACCAGAACATCTCAAACCGGTTTTCACCGGCTCAAACCGTACTCATACGGGTTTTGACCAGATCAAACCAGGCCAGACCGTCTCCAATCGATTTTGACTGGCTCAAACAGGACTCAAACCGGACTAGACCGGCTCAAACCGGTTTTGAACGGCTCAAACCGGACTCAAACAGGAACAGACCGGCTCAAACAGGAACAGACCAGCTCAAACCGTTTCACACCAGTCCAGAATGGCTCAAACCGGCTCAAACCGGACCAGAACATCTCAAACCAGTTTTCACCGGCTCAAACCGGTCTCATACGGGTTTTGACCAGATCAAACCAGGCCAGACCGGCTCAAACCGGTTTTGACCGGCTCAAACAGACTCAAACCGGTTTTGACCGTATTTATCCGGACCAGATCAGCTCAAAACGGTTTTGACCTGCTCAAACCAGACTCAAACCAGGCCAGACCGGCTCAAACCGGTTTTGACTGGCTCAAACCGACTCAAACCGACCAGACCGCTCAAACCTGTTTTGACTGGCTCAAAAGGACTCAAACCGAACAAACAGGCTCAAACCGGTTTTGACCGGCTGAAACCGGACTCAAACTGGACTAGACTGGCTCACACCGGTTATGAATGGCTCAAACTGGACTCAAACAGGAACAGACCGGCTCAAACAGTATCACACCGGCTCAAACCGGCTCAAGCCAGACCAGAACGGCTCAAACTGG
>JAKFHT010001503.1:0-28110 GCA_023783455.1 Erythrocebus patas | reverse complement strand
TGAAATAGGAAATATCTTCCGTTCAAAATTGGAAAGAAGCTTGAGAAACTGCTCTGTGTTCTCTTAATTCATCTCACAGAGTTGCATCTTTCCCTTCAAAAGCCTTTCGCTAAGGCTGTTCTTGTGGAATTAGCAAGGGATATTTGGAAGCCCAGAGGGCTATGGTAAAAAGGAAATATCTTCCGCTCAAAACTGGAAAGAAGCTTTCTGAAAACTGCTCTGTGTTCTGTTAATTCATCTCACAGGTTACATCTTTCCTTCAAAAGCCTTTCGCTAAGGCTGTTCTTGTGGAATTGGCAAGGATATTTGGAAGCCCTTAGAGGGCTATGGTAAAAAGGAAATATCTTCCGTTCAAAACTGGAAAGAAGCTTGAGAAACTGCTCTGTGTTCTGTTAATTCATCTCACAGGTTACATCTTTCCTTCAAGAAGCCTTTGCTAAGGCTGTTCTTGTGGAATTGGCAAAGGATATTTGGAAGCCCATAGGGCTATGGTGAAAAAATATCTTCCGTTCAAAACTGGAAAGAAGCTTGAGAAACTGCTCTGTGTTCTGTTAATTCATCTCACAGGTTACATCTTTCCTTCAAGAAGCCTTTTGCTAAGGCTGTTCTTGTGGAATTGGCAAAGGATATTTGGAAGCCCATAGGGCTATGGTGAAAAAAAATATCTTCCGTTCAAAATTGGAAAGAAGCTTGAGAAACTGCTCTGTGTTCTCTTAATTCATCTCACAGAGTTGCATCTTTCCCTTCAAGAAGCCTTTCGCTAAGGCTGTTCTTGTGGAATTGGCAAGGATATTTGGAAGCCCATAGAGGCTATGGTGAAAAAGGAAATATCTTCCGTTCAAAATTGGAAAGAAGCTTGAGAAACTGCTCTGTGTTCTGTTAATTCATCTCACAGAGTTACATCTTTCCTTCAAGAAACCTTTCGCTAAGGCTGTTCTTGTGGAATTGGCAAGGATATTTGGAAGCCCTTAGAGGGCTATAGTGAAAAGGACATATCTTCCGTTCAAAATTGGAAAGAAGCTTGAGAAACTGCTCTGTGTTCTGTTAATTCATCTCACAGGTTACATCTTTCCTTCAAGAAACCTTTCGCTAAGGCTGTTCTTGTGGAATTAGCAAAGGATATTTGGAAGCCCAGAGGGCTATGGTGAAAAAGGAAATATCTTCCGCTCAAAACTGGAAAAAGCTTTCTGAGAAACTGCTCTGTGTTCTGTTAATTCATCTCACAGAGTTACATCTTTCCCTTCAAAAGCCTTTCGCTAAGGCTGTTCTTGTGGAATTAGCAAAGGGATATTTGGAAGCCCATAGAGGGCTATAGTGAAAAAGGAAATATCTTCCGTTCAAAATTGGAAAGAAGCTTTCTGAGAAACTGCTCTGTGTTCTGTTAATTCATCTCACAGAGTTACATCTTTCCTTCAGAAGCCTTTCGCTAAGGCTGTTCTTGTGGAATTGGCAAAGGATATTTGGAAGCCCAAAGAGGGCTATGGTAAAAAAGGAAATATCTTCCGTTCACAACTGGAAAGAAGCTTTCTGAGAAACTGCTCTGTGTTCTGTTAATTCATCTCACAGAGTTACATCTTTCCCTTCAAAAAGCCTTTCGCTAAGGCTGTTCTTGTGGAATTGGCAAAGGGATATTTGGAAGCCCATAGAGGGCTATGGTAAAAAGGAAATATCTTCCGTTCAAAACTGGAAAAAGCTTTCTGAGAAACTGCTCTGTGTTCTGTTAATTCATCTCACAGAGTTACATCTTTCCCTTCAAAAAGCCTTTCGCTAAGGCTGTTCTTGTGGAATTGGCAAAGGGATATTTGGAAGCCCATAGAGGGCTATAGTGAAAAAGGAAATATCTTCCGTTCAAAACTGGAAAGAAGCTTTCTGAAGAACTGATCTGTGTTCTGTTAATTCATCTCACAGAGTTACATCTTTCCCTTCAAGAAGCCTTTCGCTAAGGCTGTTCTTGTGGAATTGGCAAAGGGATATTTGGAAGCCCATAGAGGGCTGTAGTGAAAAAGGAAATATCTTCCGTTCAAAATTGGAAAGAAGCTTTCTGAGAAACTGCTCTGTGCTCTGTTAATTCATCTCACAGAGTTACATCTTTCCCTTCAAGAAGCCTTTCGCTAAGGCTGTTCTTGTGGAGTTGGCAAAGGGATATTTGGAAGCCCATAGAGGGCTATGGTGAAAAAGGAAATATCTTCCGTTCAAAACTGGAAAGAAGCTTTCTGAGAAACTGCTCTGTGTTCTGTTAATTCATCTCACAGAGTTACATCTTTCCCTTCAAGAAGCCTTTCGCTAAGGCTGTTCTTGTGGAATTGGCAAAGGGATATTTGGAAGCCCATAGAGGGCTGTAGTGAAAAAGGAAATATCTTCCGTTCAAAATTGGAAAGAAGCTTTCTGAGAAACTGCTCTGTGCTCTGTTAATTCATCTCACAGAGTTACATCTTTCCTTCAAAAGCCTTTCGCTAAGGCTGTTCTTGTGGAATTGGCAAAGGATATTTGGAAGCCCATAGAGGGCTATGGTGAAAAAAAATATCTTCCGTTCAAAACTGGAAAGAAGCTTTCTGAGAAACTGCTCTGTGTTCTGTTAATTCATCTCACAGAGTTACATCTTTCCTTCAAAAGCCTTTCGCTAAGGCTGTTCTTGTGGAATTGGCAAAGGGATATTTGGAAGCCCATAGAGGGCTATAGTGAAAAAGGAAATGTCTTCCGTTCAAAACTGGAAAGAAGCTTTCTGAGAAACTGCTCTGTGTTCTGTTAATTCATCTCACAGAGTTGCATCTTTCCCTTTAAGAAGCCTTTCGCTAAGCCTGTTCTTGTGGAATTGGCAAAGGGATATTTGGAAGCCCATAGAGGGCTATGGTGAAAAAGGAAATATCTTCCGTTCCAAACTGGAAAGAAGCTTTCTGAGAAACTGCTCTGTGTTCTGTTAATTCATCTCACAGAGTTACATCTTTCCCTTCAAGAAGCCTTTTGCTAAGGCTGTTCTTGTGGAATTGGCAAAGGGATATATGGAAACCCTTAGAGGGCTATAGTGAAAAAGGACATATCTTCCGTTCAAAACTGGAAAGAAGCTTTCTGAGAAACTGCTCTGTGTTCTGTTAATTCATCTCACAGAGTTACATCTTTCCCTTCAAGAAGCCTTTCTCTAAGGCTGTTCTTGTGGAATTGGCAAAGGGATATTTGGAAGCCCATAGAGGGCTATGGTGAAAAAGGAAATATCTTCCGTTCAAAACTGGAAAGAAGCTTGAGAAACTGCTCTGTGTTCTGTTAATTCATCTCACAGAGTTACATCTTTCCTTCAAGAAGCCTTTCGCTAAGGCTGTTCTTGTGGAATTGGCAAAGGGATATTTGGAAGCCCATAGAGGGCTATGGTGAAAAAGGAAATATCTTCCGTTCAAAATTGGAAAGAAGCTTTCTGAGAAACTGCTCTGTGCTCTGTTAATTCATCTCACAGAGTTACATCTTTCGCTTCAAGAAGCCATTCGCTAAGGCTGTTCTTGTGGAATTGGCAAAGGGATATTTGGAAGCCCATAGAGGGCTATGGTGAAAAAGGAAATATCTTCCGTTCAAAACTGGAAAGAAGCTTTCTGAGAAACTGCTCTGTGCTCTGTTAATTCATCTCACAGAGTTACATCTTTCCCTTCAAGAAGCCTTTCGCTAAGGCTGTTCTTGCGGAGTTGGCAAAGGGATATTTGGAAGCCCAAAGAGGGCTATGGTAAAAAAGGAAATATGTTCCGTTCAAAACTGGAAAGAAGCTTTCTGAGAAACTGCTCTGTGTTCTGTTAATTCATCTCACAGAGTTACATCTTTCCCTTCAAGAAGCCTTTCGCTAAGGCTGTTCTTGTGGAATTGGCAAAGGGATATTTGGAAGCCCGTAGAGGGCTATGGTGAAAAAGGAAATATCTTCCGTTCAATACTGGAAAGAAGCTTTCTGAAGAACTGATCTGTGTTCTGTTAATTCATCTCACAGAGTTACATCTTTCCCTTCAAGAAGCCTTTCGCTAAGGCTGTTCTTGTGGAATTGGCAAAGGGATATTTGGAAGCCCATAGAGGGCTATGGTGAAAAAGGAAATATCTTCCGTTCAAAACTGGAAAGAAGCTTTCTGAGAAACTGCTCTGTGTTCTGTTAATTCATCTCACAGAGTTGCATCTTTCCCTTCAAGAAGCCTTTCGCTAAGCCTGTTCCTGTGGAAGTGGCAAAGGGATATTTGGAAGCCCATAGAGGGCTATGGTGAAAAAGGAAATATCTTCCGTTCCAAACTGGAAAGAAGCTTTCTGAGAAACTGCTCTGTGTTCTGTTAATTCATCTCACAGAGTTACATCTTTCCCTTCAAGAAGCCTTTCGCTAAGGATGTTCTTGTGGAATTGGCAAAGGGATATATGGAAACCCTTAGAGGGCTATAGTGAAAAAGGACATATCTTCCGTTCAAAACTGGAAAGAAGCTTTCTGAGAAACTGCTCTGTGTTCTGTTAATTCATCTCACAGAGTTCCATCTTTCCCTTCAAGAAGCCTTTCGCTAAGGCTGTTCTTGTGGAATTGGCAAAGGGATATTTGGAAGCCCTCAGAGGGCTATGGTGAAAAAGGAAATATCTTCCGTTCAAAACTGGAAAGAAGCTTTCTGAGAAACTGCTCTGTGTTCTGTTAATTCATCTCACAGAGTTACATCTTTCCCTTCAAGAAGCCTTTCGCTAAGGCTGTTCTTGTGGAATTGGCAAAGGGATATTTGGAAGCCCATAGAGGCTATGGTGAAAAAGAAATATCTTCCGTTCAAAACTGGAAAGAAGCTTTCTGAGAAACTGCTCTGTGTTCTCTTAATTCACCTCACAGAGTTACATCTTTCCTTCAAGAAGCCTTTCGCTAAGGCTGTTCTTGTGGAATTGGCAAAGGATATTTGGAAGCCCATAGAGGGCTATGGTGAAAAAGGAAATATCTTCCGTTCAAAACTGGAAAGAAGCTTTCTGAGAACTGCTCTGTGTTCTGTTAATTCATCTCACAGAGTTACATCTTTCCTTCAAGAAGCCTTTCTCTAAGGCTGTTCTTGTGGAATTGGCAAAGGGATATTTGGAAGCCCATAGAGGGCTATAGTGAAAAAGGAAATATCTTCCGTTCAAAACTGGAAAGAAGCTTTCTGAGAAACTGCTCTGTGTTCTGTTAATTCATCTCAGAGTTACATCTTTCCTTCAAGAAGCCTTTCTCTAAGGCTGTTCTTGTGGAATTGGCAAAGAGATATTTGGAAGCCCATAGAGGGCTATGGTGAAAAAGGAAATATCTTCCGTTCAAAACTGGAAAGAAGCTTTCTGAGAAACTGCTCTGTGTTCTGTTAATTCATCTCACAGAGTTACATCTTTCCCTTCAAGAAGCCTTTCGCTAAGGCTGTTCTTGTGGAATTGGCAAAGGGATATTTGGAAGCCCTTAGAGGGCTATGGTGAAAAAGGACATATCTTCCGTTCAAAACTGGAAAGAAGCTTTCTGAGAAACTGCTCTGTGTTCTGTTAATTCATCTCACAGAGTTACATCTTTCCTTCAAGAAGCCTTTCGCTAAGGCTGTTCTTGTGGAATTGGCAAAGGGATATTTGGAAGCCCATAGAGGGCTATGGTGAAAAAGGAAATATCTTCCGTTCAAAACTGGAAAGAAGCTTTCTGAGAAACTGCTCTGTGTTCTGTTAATTCATCTCACAGAGTTACATCTTTCCCTTCAAGAAGCCTTTCGCTAAGGCTGTTCTTGTGGAATTGGCAAGGATATTTGGAAGCCCATAGAGGGCTATGGTGAAAAAGGAAATATCTTCCGTTCAAAACTGGAAAGAAGCTTTCTGAGAAACTGCTCTGTGTTCTGTTAATTCATCTCAGAGTTACATCTTTCCTTCAAAAGCCTTTCGCTAAGGCTGTTCTTGTGGAATTGGCAAAGGGATATTTGGAAGCCCATAGAGGGCTATGGTGAAAAAGGAAATATCTTCCGTTCAAAACTGGAAAGAAGCTTTCTGAGAAACTGCTCTGTGTTCTGTTAATTCATCTCACAGAGTTGCATCTTTCCCTTCAAGAAGCCTTTCGCTAAGCCTGTTCTTGTGGAATTGGCAAACGGATATTTGGAAGCCCATAGAGGGCTATGGTGAAAAAGGAAATATCTTCCGTTCCAAACTGGAAAGAAGCTTTCTGAGAAACTGCTCTGTGTTCTGTTAATTCATCTCACAGAGTTACATCTTTCCTTCAAGAAGCCTTTCGCTAAGGCTGTTCTTGTGGAATTGGCAAAGGGATATTTGGAAGCCCATAGAGGGCTATGGTGAAAAAGGAAATATCTTCCGTTCAAAACTGGAAAGAAGCTTTCTGAGAAACTGCTCTGTGTTCTGTTAATTCATCTCACAGAGTTACATCTTTCCTTCAAGAAGCCTTTCGCTAAGGCTGTTCTTGTGGAATTGGCAAAGGGATATTTGGAAGCCCATAGAGGGCTATGGTGAAAAGGACATATCTTCCGTTCAAAACTGGAAAGAAGCTTTCTGAGAAACTGCTCTGTGTTCTGTTAATTCATCTCACAGAGTTACATCTTTCCTTCAAGAAGCCTTTCTCTAAGGCTGTTCTTGTGGAATTGGCAAAGGGATATTTGGAAGCCCATAGAGGGCTATAGTGAAAAAGGAAATATCTTCCGTTCAAAACTGGAAGAAGCTTTCTGAGAAACTGCTCTGTGTTCTGTTAATTCATCTCACAGAGTTACATCTTTCCTTCAAGAAGCCTTTCGCTAAGGCTGTTCTTGTGGAATTGGCAAAGGGATATTTGGAAGCCCATAGAAGGCTACGGTGAAAAAGGAAATATCTTCCGTTCAAAACTGGAAAGAATCTTTCTGAGAAACTGCTCTGTGTTCTGTTAATTCATCTCTCAGAGTTACATCTTTCCCTTCAAGAAGCCTTTCGCTAAGGCTGTTCTTGTGGAATTGGCAAAGGGATATTTGGAAGCCCATAGAGGGCTATGGTGAAATAGGAAATATCTTCCGTTCAAAACTGGAAAGAAGCTTTCTGAAGAACTGATCTGTGTTCTGTTAATTCATCTCACAGAGTTACATCTTTCCCTTCAAGAAGCCTTTCGCTAAGGCTGTTCTTGTGGAATTGGCAAAGGGATATTTGGAAGCCCATAGAGGGCTATAGTGAAAAGGAAATATCTTCCGTTCAAAACTGGAAAGAAGCTTTCTGAGAAACTGCTCTGTGTTCTGTTAATTCATCTCACAGAGTTACATCTTTCCTTCAAGAAGCCTTTCGCTAAGGCTGTTCTTGTGGAATTGGCAAAGGATATTTGGAAGCCCATAGAGGGCTATAGTGAAAAGGAAATATCTTCCTTTCAAAACTGGAAAGAAGCTTTCTGAGAAACTGCTCTGTGTTCTGTTAATTCATCTCTCAGAGTTACATCTTTCCTTCAAGAAGCCTTTCGCTAAGGCTGTTCTTGTGGAATTGGCAAAGGATATTTGGAAGCCCATAGAGGGCTATGGTGAAAAAGGAAATATCTTCCGCTCAAAACTGGAAAGAAGCTTTCTGAAGAACTGCTCTGTGTTCTGTTAATTCATCTCACAGAGTTACATCTTTCCCTTCAAGAAGCCTTTCGCTAAGGCTGTTCTTGTGGAATTGGCAAAGGGATAATTGAAAGCCCATAGAGGGCCATAGTGAAAAAGGAAATATTTTCCGTTCAAAACTGGAACGAAGCTTTCTGAGAAACTGCTCTGTGTTCTGTTAATTCATCTATCAGAGTTACATCTTTCCCTTCAAGAAGTCTTTCGCTAAGGCTGTTCTTGTAGAATTGGCAAAGGGATATTTGGAAGCCCATAGAGGGCTATAGTGAAAAAGGAAATATCTTCCTTTCAAAACTGGAAAGAAGCTTTCTGAGAAACTGCTCTGTGTTCTGTTAATTCATCTCTCAGAGTTACATCTTTCCCTTCAAGAAGCCTTTCGCTAAGGCTGTTCTTGTGGAATTAGCAAAGGGATATTTGGAAGGCCATACAGGGTTATGGTGAAACAGGAAATATCTTCCGTTCAAAACTGGAAAGAAGCTTTCTGAAGAACTGATCTGTGTTCTGTTAATTCATCTCACAGAGTTACATCTTTCCCTTCAAGAAGCCTTTCGCTAAGGCTGTTCTTGTGGAATTGGCAAAGGGATATTTGAAAGCCCATAGACGGCTATAGTGTAAACGGAAATAACTTCCGTTCAAAACTGGAACGAAGCTTTCTGAGAAACTGCTCTGTGTTCTGTTAATTCATCTCTCAGAGTTACATCTTTCCCTTCAAGAAGCCTTTCGCTAAGGCTGTTCTTGTGGAATTAGCAGAGGGATATTTGGAAGCCCATAGAGGGCTATGGTGAAATAGGAAATATCTTCCGTTCAAAACTGGAAAGAAGCTTTCTGAAGAACTGATCTGTGTTCTGTTAACTCATCTCACAGAGTTACATCTTTCCCTTCAAGAAGCCTTTTGCAAAGGCTGTTCTTGTGGAATTGGCAAAGAGATATATGGAAACCCTTAGAGGGCTGTAGTGAAAAAGGACATATCTTCCGTTCAAAACTGGAAAGAAGCTTTCTGAGAAACTGCTCTGTGTTCTGTTAATTCATCTCTCAGAGTTACATCATTCCCTTCAAGAAGCCTTTTGCTAAGGCTGTTCTTGTGGAATTGGCAAAGGGATATTTGGAAGCCCATAGAGGGCTATGGTGAAAAAGGAAATATCTTCCGTTCAAAACTGGAAAGAAGCTTTCTGAAGAACTGATCTGTGTTCTGTTAATTCATCTCCCAGAGTTACATCTTTCCCTTCAAGAAGCCTATCGCTAAGGCTGTTCTTGTGGAATTGGCAAAGGGATATTTGGAAGCCCATAGAGGGCTATGGTGAAAAAGGAAATATCTTCCGTTCAAAACTGGAAAGAAGCTTTCTGAGAAACTGCTCTGTGTTCTGTTAATTCATCTCACAGAGTTACATCTTTCCTTCAAGAAGCCTTTCGCTAAGGCTGTTCTTGTGGAATTGGCAAGGATATTTGGAAGCCCTTAGAGGGCTATGGTGAAAAAGGAAATATCTTCCGTTCAAAACTGGAAAGAAGCTTTCTGAGAAACTGCTCTGTGTTCTGTTAATTCATCTCACAGAGTTACATCTTTCCTTCAAGAAGCCTTTCGCTAAGGCTGTTCTTGTGGAATTGGCAAAGGATATTTGGAAGCCCATAGAGGGCTATGGTGAAAAAGGAAATATCTTCCGTTCAAAACTGGAAAGAAGCTTTCTGAGAAACTGCTCTGTGCTCTGTTAATTCATCTCACAGAGTTACATCTTTCCTTCAAGAAGCCTTCGCTAAGGCTGTTCTTGTGGAATTGGCAAAGGGATATTTGGAAGCCCATAGAGGGCTATGGTAAAAAGGAAATATCTTCCGTTCAAAACTGGAAAGAAGCTTTCTGAGAAACTGCTCTGTGTTCTGTTAATTCATCTCACAGAGTTACATCTTTCCTTCAAGAAGCCTATCGCTAAGGCTGTTCTTGTGGAATTAGCAAAGGGATATTTGGAAGCCCATAGAGGGCTATGGTGAAAAAGGAAATATCTTCCGTTCAAAACTGGAAAGAAGCTTTCTGAGAAACTGCTCTGTGTTCTCTTAATTCATCTCACAGAGTTACATCTTTCCTTCAAGAAGCCTTTCGCTAAGGCTGTTCTTGTGGAATTGGCAAAGGGATATTTGGAAGCCCATAGAGGGCTATGGTGAAAAAGGAAATATCTTCCGTTCAAAACTGGAAAGAAGCTTTCTGAGAAACTGCTCTGTGTTCTGTTAATTCATCTCACAGAGTTACATCTTTCCCTTCAAGAAGCCTATCGCTAAGGCTGTTCTTGTGGAATTGGCAAAGGGATATTTGGAAACCCATAGAGGGCTATAGTGAAAAAGGAAATATCTTCCGTTCAAAACTGGAAAGAAGCTTTCTGAGAAACTGCTCTGTGTTCTCTTAATTCATCTCACAGAGTTACATCTTTCCTTCAAGAAGCCTTTCGCTAAGGCTGTTCTTGTGGAATTGGCAAAGGGATATTTGGAAGCCCATAGAGGGCTATGGTGAAAAAGGAAATATCTTCCGTTCAAAACTGGAAAGAAGCTTTCTGAAGAACTGATCTGTGTTCTGTTAATTCATCTCACAGAGTTACATCTTTCCCTTCAAGAAGCCTTTCGCTAAGGCTGTTCTTGTGGAATTGGCAAAGGGATATTTGGAAGCCCATAGAGGGCTATAGTGAAAAAGGAAATATCTTCCGTTCAAAACTGGAAAGAAGCTTTCTGAGAAACTGCTCTGTGTTCTGTTAATTCATCTCACAGAGTTGCATCTTTCCCTTCAAGAAGCCTTTCGCTAAGCCTGTTCCTGTGGAATTGGCAAACGGATATTTGGAAGCCCATAGAGGGCTATGGTGAAAAAGGAAATATCTTCCGTTCCAAACTGGAAAGAAGCTTGAGAAACTGCTCTGTGTTCTGTTAATTCATCTCACAGAGTTACATCTTTCCCTTCAAGAAGCCTTCGCTAAGGCTGTTCTTGTGGAATTGGCAAAGGATATTTGGAAGCCCATAGAGGGCTATAGTGAAAAAGGAAATATCTTCCGCTTCAAAACTGGAAGAAGCTTTCCGAGAAACTGCTCTGTGTTCTGGTAATTCATCTCACAAAGTTGCAACTTTCCCTTTAAGAAGCCTTTCGCTAAGCCTGTTCTTGTGGAATTGGCAAAGGGATATTTGGAAGCCCATAGAGGGCTATGGTGAAAAGGACATATCTTCCGTTCAAAACTGGAAAGAAGCTTTCTGAGAAACTGCTCTGTGTTCTGTTAATTCATCTCACAGAGTTACATCTTTCCCTTCAAGAAGCCTTTTGCTAAGGCTGTTCTTGTGGAATTGGCAAAGGGATATATGGAAACCCTTAGAGGGCTATAGTGAAAAAGGACATATCTTCCGTTCAAAACTGGAAAGAAGCTTTCTGAGAAACTGCTCTGTGTTCTGTTAAATCATCTCACAGAGTTACATCTTTCCTTCAAGAAGCCTTTCGCTAAGGCTGTTCTTGTGGAATTAGCAAAGGGATATTTGGAAGCCCATAGAGGCTATGGTGAAAAAGGAAATATCTTCCGTTCAAAACTGGAAAGAAGCTTTCTGAGAAACTGCTCTGTGTTCTGTTAATTCATCTCTCAGAGTTACATCTTTCCTTCAAGAAGCCTTTCGCTAAGGCGGTTCTTGTGGAATTGGCAAAGGGATATTTGGAAGCCCATAGAGGGCTATGGTGAAATAGGAAATATCTTCCGTTCAAAACTGGAAAGAAGCTTTCTGAAGAACTGATCTGTGTTCTGTTAATTCATCTCACAGAGTTACATCTTTCCTTCAAGAAGCCTTCGCTAAGGCTGTTCTTGTGGAATTGGCAAAGGGATATTTGGAAGCCCATAGAGGGCTATAGTGAAAAGGAAATATCTTCCGTTCAAAACTGGAAAAAGCTTTCTGAGAAACTGCTCTGTGTTCTGTTAATTCATCTCTCAGAGTTACATCTTTCCTTCAAGAAGCCTTTCGCTAAGGCTGTTCTTGTGGAATTGGCAAGGATATTTGGAAGCCCATAGAGGGCTATAGTGAAAAGGAAATATCTTCCTTTCAAAACTGGAAAGAAGCTTTCTGAGAAACTGCTCTGTGTTCTGTTAATTCATCTCTCAGAGTTACATCTTTCCTTCAAGAAGCCTTCGCTAAGGCTGTTCTTGTGGAATTAGCAAAGGGATATTTGGAAGCCCATAGAGGGCTATGGTGAAATAGGAAATATCTTCCGTTCAAAACTGGAAGAAGCTTTCTGAAGAACTGATCTGTGTTCTGTTAATTCATCTCACAGAGTTACATCTTTCCTTCAAGAAGCCTTTCTCTAAGGCTGTTCTTGTGGAATTGGCAAAGGGATATTTGGAAGCCCATAGAGGGCTATAGTGAAAAGGAAATATCTTCCGTTCAAAACTGGAAAGAAGCTTTCTGAGAAACTGCTCTGTGTTCTGTTAATTCATCTCTCAGAGTTACATCTTTCCTTCAAAAGCCTTTCGCTAAGGCTGTTCTTGTGGAATTAGCAAAGGGATATTTGGAAGCCCATAGAGGGCTATAGTGAAAAGGAAATATCTTCCTTTCAAAACTGGAAAGAAGCTTTCTGAGAAACTGCTCTGTGTTCTGTTAATTCATCTCACAGAGTTACATCTTTCCTTCAAGAAGCCTATCGCTAAGGCTGTTCTTGTGGAATTGGCAAAGGGATATTTGGAAGCCCATAGAGGGCTATGGTGAAAAAGGAAATATCTTCCGTTCAAAACTGGAAAGAAGCTTTCTGAGAAACTGCTCTGTGTTCTGTTAATTCATCTCACAGGTTACATCTTTCCTTCAAGAAGCCTTTCGCTAAGGCTGTTCTTGTGGAATTGGCAAAGGGATATTTGGAAGCCCATAGGGCTATGGTGAAAAAGGAAATATCTTCCGTTCAAAACTGGAAAGAAGCTTTCTGAAGAACTGATCTGTGTTCTGTTAATTCATCTCACAGAGTTACATCTTTCCCTTCAAGAAGCCTTTCGCTAAGGCTGTTCTTGTGGAATTGGCAAAGGGATATTTGGAAACCCATAGAGGGCTATAGTGAAAAAGGAAATATCTTCCGTTCAAAACTGGAAAGAAGCTTTCTGAGAAACTGCTCTGTGTTCTGTTAATTCATCTCACAGAGTTACATCTTTCCCTTCAAGAAGCCTTTTGCTAAGGCTGTTCTTGTGGAATTGGCAAAGGATATTTGGAAGCCCATAGAGGGCTATAGTGAAAAAGGAAATATCTTCCGCTCAAAACTGGAAAGAAGCTTTCTGAAGAACTGATCTGTGTTCTGTTAATTCATCTCACAGAGTTACATCTTTCCCTTCAAGAAGCCTATCGCTAAGGCTGTTCTTGTGGAATTGGCAAAGGGATATTTGGAAACCCATAGAGGGCTATAGTGAAAAAGGAAATATCTTCCGTTCAAAACTGGAAAGAAGCTTTCTGAGAAACTGCTCTGTGTTCTGTTAATTCATCTCACAGAGTTACATCTTTCCCTTCAAGAAGCCTTTCGCTAAGGCTGTTCTTGTGGAATTGGCAAAGGGATATTTGGAAGCCCATAGAAGGCTATGGTGAAAAAGAAATATCTTCCGTTCAAAACTGGAAAGAAGCTTTCTGAGAAACTGCTCTGTGTTCTGTTAATTCATCTCTCAGAGTTACATCTTTCCTTCAAGAAGCCTTTCGCTAAGGCTGTTCTTGTGGAATTAGCAAAGGATATTTGGAAGCCCATAGAGGCTATGGTGAAAAAGGAAATATCTTCCGTTCAAAACTGGAAAGAAGCTTTCTGAGAAACTGCTCTGTGTTCTGTTAATTCATCTCACAGAGTTGCATCTTTCCTTCAAGAAGCCTTTCGCTAAGGCTGTTCTTGTGGAATTGGCAAAGGATATTTGGAAGCCCTTAGAGGGCTATGGTGAAAAAGGAAATATCTTCCGTTCAAAACTGGAAAGAAGCTTTCTGAGAAACTGCTCTGTGTTCTGTTAATTCATCTCACAGAGTTACATCTTTCCTTCAAGAAGCCTTTCGCTAAGGCTGTTCTTGTGGAATTAGCAAAGGGATATTTGGAAGCCCATAGAGGGCTATGGTGAAAAAGGAAATATCTTCCGTTCAAAACTGGAAAGAAGCTTTCTGAGAAACTGCTCTGTGTTCTGTTAATTCATCTCACAGAGTTACATCTTTCCTTCAAGAAGCCTTTCGCTAAGGCTGTTCTTGTGGAATTGGCAAAGGGATATTTGGAAGCCCATAGAGGGCTATGGTGAAAAAGGAAATATCTTCCGTTCAAAACTGGAAAGAAGCTTTCTGAGAAACTGCTCTGTGTTCTGTTAATTCATCTCACAGAGTTACATCTTTCCTTCAAGAAGCCTTTCGCTAAGGCTGTTCTTGTGGAATTAGCAAGGGATATTTGGAAGCCCATAGAGGGCTATAGTGAAAAGGAAATATCTTCCGTTCAAAACTGGAAAGAAGCTTTCTGAGAAACTGCTCTGTGTTCTGTTAATTCATCTCACAGGTTACATCTTTCCTTCAAGAAGCCTTCGCTAAGGCTGTTCTTGTGGAATTGGCAAGGGATATTTGGAAGCCCATAGAGGCTATGGTGAAAAAGGAAATATCTTCCGTTCAAAATTGGAAAGAAGCTTTCTGAGAAACTGCTCTGTGTTCTGTTAATTCATCTCACAGGTTACATCTTTCCTTCAAGAAGCCTTTGCTAAGGCTGTTCTTGTGGAATTGGCAAGGGATATTTGGAAGCCCATAGAGGGCTATAGTGAAAAGGAAATATCTTCCGCTCAAAACTGGAAAGAAGCTTTCTGAGAAACTGCTCTGTGTTCTGTTAATTCATCTCACAGAGTTACATCTTTCCTTCAAGCCTTTCGCTAAGGCTGTTCTTGTGGAATTAGCAAAGGGATATTTGGAAGCCCATAGAGGCTATGGTGAAAAAGAAATATCTTCCGTTCAAAACTGGAAAGAAGCTTTCTGAGAAACTGCTCTGTGTTCTGTTAATTCATCTCACAGAGTTACATCTTTCCTTCAAGAAGCCTTTCACTAAGGCTGTTCTTGTGGAATTGGCAAGGGATATTTGGAAGCCCATAGAGGGCTATGGTGAAAAAGGAAATATCTTCCGTTCAAAACTGGAAAGAAGCTTTCTGAGAAACTGCTCTGTGTTCTGTTAATTCATCTCACAGGTTACATCTTTCCTTCAAGAAGCCTTTCGCTAAGGCTGTTCTTGTGGAATTAGCAAGGGATATTTGGAAGCCCTTAGAGGGCTATGGTGAAAAAGGAAATATCTTCCGTTCAAAACTGGAAAAAGCTTTCTGAGAAACTGCTCTGTGTTCTGTTAATTCATCTCACAGGTTACATCTTTCCTTCAAGAAGCCTTTCGCTAAGGCTGTTCTTGTGGAATTGGCAAAGGGATATTTGGAAGCCCATAGAGGGCTATGGTGAAAAAGGAAATATCTTCCGTTCAAAACTGGAAAGAAGCTTTCTGAGAAACTGCTCTGTGTTCTGTTAATTCATCTCACAGAGTTACATCTTTCCTTCAAGAAGCCTTTCGCTAAGGCTGTTCTTGTGGAATTGGCAAAGGATATTTGGAAGCCCATAGAGGGCTATGGTGAAAAAGGAAATATCTTCCGTTCAAAACTGGAAAGAAGCTTTCTGAGAAACTGCTCTGTGTTCTGTTAATTCATCTCACAGAGTTACATCTTTCCTTCAAAAGCCTTTCGCTAAGGCTGTTCTTGTGGAATTGGCAAAGGGATATTTGGAAGCCCTTAGAGGGCTATGGTGAAAAAGGAAATATCTTCCGTTCAAAACTGGAAGAAGCTTTCTGAAACTGCTCTGTGTTCTGTTAATTCATCTCACAGAGTTACATCTTTCCTTCAAAAGCCTTTCGCTAAGGCTGTTCTTGTGGAATTGGCAAAGGGATATTTGGAAGCCCATAGAGGGCTATGGTGAAAAAGGAAATATCTTCCGTTCAAAACTGGAAAGAAGCTTTCTGAGAAACTGCTCTGTGTTCTGTTAATTCATCTCACAGAGTTACATCTTTCCTTCAAGAAGCCTTTCGCTAAGGCTGTTCTTGTGGAATTGGCAAAGGATATTTGGAAGCCCAAAGAGGGCTATGGTGAAAAAAATATCTTCCGTTCAAAACTGGAAAGAAGCTTTCTGAGAAACTGCTCTGTGTTCTGTTAATTCATCTCACAGAGTTACATCTTTCCTTCAAGAAGCCTTTCGCTAAGGCTGTTCTTGTGGAATTGGCAAGGGATATTTGGAAGCCCATAGAGGGCTATGGTGAAAAAGGAAATATCTTCCGTTCAAAACTGGAAAAAGCTTTCTGAGAAACTGCTCTGTGCTCTGTTAATTCATCTCACAGAGTTACATCTTTCCTTCAAGAAGCCTTTCGCTAAGGCTGTTCTTGTGGAATTGGCAAAGGGATATTTGGAAGCCCATAGGGCTATGGTGAAAAAAATATCTTCCGTTCAAAACTGGAAAGAAGCTTTCTGAGAAACTGCTCTGTGTTCTGTTAATTCATCTCACAGAGTTACATCTTTCCTTCAAGAAGCCTTTCGCTAAGGCTGTTCTTGTGGAATTGGCAAAGGGATATTTGGAAGCCCATAGAGGGCTATAGTGAAAAGGAAATATCTTCCGTTCAAAACTGGAAAGAAGCTTTCTGAGAAACTGCTCTGTGTTCTGTTAATTCATCTCACAGAGTTACATCTTTCCTTCAAAAGCCTTTCGCTAAGCCTGTTCTTGTGGAATTGGCAAAGGATATTTGGAAGCCCATAGAGGCTATGGTGAAAAAAATATCTTCCGTTCAAAACTGGAAAGAAGCTTTCTGAGAAACTGCTCTGTGTTCTGTTAATTCATCTCACAGAGTTACATCTTTCCTTCAAGAAGCCTTTCTCTAAGGCTGTTCTTGTGGAATTGGCAAAGGAATATTTGGAAGCCCATAGAGGGCTATGGTGAAAAAGGAAATATCTTCCGTTCAAAACTGGAAAGAAGCTTTCTGAGAAACTGCTCTGTGTTCTGTTAATTCATCTCACAGAGTTACATCTTTCCTTCAAGAAGCCTTTCGCTAAGGCTGTTCTTGTGGAATTGGCAAAGGATATTTGGAAGCCCATAGAGGGCTATAGTGAAAAGGAAATATCTTCCGTTCAAAATTGGAAAGAAGCTTTCTGAGAAACTGCTCTGTGCTCTGTTAATTCATCTCACAGAGTTACATCTTTCCTTCAAGAAGCCTTTCGCTAAGGCTGTTCTTGTGGAATTGGCAAAGGGATATTTGGAAGCCCATAGAGGGCTATGGTGAAAAAGGAAATATCTTCCGTTCAAAACTGGAAAGAAGCTTTCTGAGAAACTGCTCTGTGCTCTGTTAATTCATCTCACAGAGTTACATCTTTCCTTCAAGAAGCCTTTCGCTAAGGCTGTTCTTGTGGAATTGGCAAAAGGATATTTGGAAGCCCAAAGAGGGCTATGGTGAAAAAGGAAATATCTTCCGTTCAAAACTGGAAAGAAGCTTTCTGAGAAACTGCTCTGTGTTCTGTTAATTCATCTCACAGAGTTACATCTTTCCCTTCAAGAAGCCTTTCGCTAAGGCTGTTCTTGTGGAATTGGCAAAGGGATATTTGGAAGCCCATAGAGGGCTATGGTGAAAAAGGAAATATCTTCCGTTCAAAACTGGAAAGAAGCTTTCTGAGAAACTGCTCTGTGTTCTGTTAATTCATCTCACAGAGTTACATCTTTCCTTCAAAAGCCTTTCTCTAAGGCTGTTCTTGTGGAATTGGCAAAGGGATATTTGGAAGCCCATAGAGGGCTATGGTGAAAAAGGAAATATCTTCCGTTCAAAACTGGTAGAAGCTTTCTTAGAAACGGCTCTGTGTTCTGTTAATTCATCTCACAGAGTTACATCTTTCCCTTCAAGAAGCCTTTCGCTAAGGCTGTTCTTGTGGTATATTCAAAGGGATATTTGGAAGCCCTTAGAGGGCTATGGTGAAAAAAATATCTTCCGTTCAAAACTGGAAAGAAGCTTTCTGAGAAACTGCTCTGTGTTCTGTTAATTCATCTCACAGAGTTCCATCTTTCCTTCAAGAAATCTTTCACTAAGGCTGTTCTTGTGGAATTGGCAAGGGATATTTGGAAGCCCATAGAGGGCTATAGTGAAAAGGAAATATCTTCCGTTCAAAACTGGAAAGAAGCTTTCTGAGAAACTGCTCTGTGTTCTGTTAATTCATCTCACAGGTTACATCTTTCCTTCAAGAAGCCTTTGCTAAGGCTGTTCTTGTGGAATTGGCAAAGGGATATTTGGAAGCCCATAGAGGGCTATGGTGAAAAAGGAAATATCTTCCGTTCAAAACTGGAAAGAAGCTTTCTGAGAAACTGCTCTGTGTTCTGTTAATTCATCTCACAGAGTTACATCTTTCCCTTCAGAAGCCTTTCGCTAAGCCTGTTCTTGTGGAATTGGCAAAGGGATATTTGGAAGCCCATAGAGGGCTATGGTGAAAAGGACATATCTTCCGTTCAAAACTGGAAAGAAGCTTTCTGAGAAACTGCTCTGTGTTCTGTTAATTCATCTCACAGAGTTACATCTTTCCTTCAAGAAGCCTTTCTAAGGCTGTTCTTGTGGAATTAGCAAGGGATATTTGGAAGCCCATAGAGGGCTATGGTGAAAAAGGATATATCTTCCGTTCAAAACTGGAAAGAAGCTTTCTGAGAAACTGCTCTGTGTTCTGTTAATTCATCTCACAGAGTTACATCTTTCCCTTCAAGAAGCCTTTCGCTAAGGCTGTTCTTGTGGAATTGGCAAAGGGATATTTGGAAGCCCATAGAGGGCTATGGTGAAAAAGGAAATATCTTCCGTTCAAAACTGGAAGAAGCTTTCTGAGAAACTGCTCTGTGTTCTGTTAATTCATCTCACAGGTTACATCTTTCCCTTCAAGAAGCCTTTCTAAGGCTGTTCTTGTGGAATTGGCAAGGATATTTGGAAGCCCATAGAGGGCTATGGTGAAAAAGGAAATATCTTCCGTTCAAAACTGGAAAAAGCTTTCTGAGAAACTGCTCTGTGTTCTGTTAATTCATCTCACAGAGTTACATCTTTCCTTCAAGAAGCCTTCGCTAAGGCTGTTCTTGTGGAATTAGCAAGGGATATTTGGAAGCCCATAGGGCTATGGTGAAAAAGGAAATATCTTCCGTTCAAAACTGGAAGAAGCTTTCTGAGAAACTGCTCTGTGTTCTGTTAATTCATCTCACAGAGTTACATCTTTCCTTCAAAAGCCTTTCGCTAAGGCTGTTCTTGTGGAATTGGCAAAGGGATATTTGGAAGCCCAAAGAGGGCTATGGTAAAAAGGAAATATCTTCCGTTCAAAACTGGAAGAAGCTTTCTGAGAAACTGCTCTGTGTTCTGTTAATTCATCTCACAGAGTTACATCTTTCCTTCAAGAAGCCTTTCGCTAAGGCTGTTCTTGTGGAATTGGCAAAGGATATTTGGAAGCCCATAGAGGGCTATGGTGAAAAAGGAAATATCTTCCGCTCAAAACTGGAAAGAAGCTTTCTGAAGAACTGATCTGTGTTCTGTTAATTCATCTCACAGAGTTACATCTTTCCTTCAAGAAGCCTTTCGCTAAGGCTGTTCTTGTGGAATTGGCAAAGGATATTTGGAAGCCCATAGAGGGCTATGGTGAAAAAGGAAATATCTTCCGCTCAAAACTGGAAAGAAGCTTGAGAAACTGCTCTGTGTTCTGTTAATTCATCTCACAGAGTTGCATCTTTCCCTTCAAGAAGCCTTTCGCTAAGCCTGTTCTTGTGGAATTGGCAAAGGGATATTTGGAAGCCCATAGAGGGCTATGGTGAAAAAGGAAATATCTTCCGCTTCAAAACTGGAAAGAAGCTTTCTGAGAAACT
This sequence comes from Erythrocebus patas, assembly GCA_023783455.1. Lineage (NCBI taxonomy): Eukaryota > Metazoa > Chordata > Mammalia > Primates > Cercopithecidae > Erythrocebus > Erythrocebus patas. The sequence continues at coordinate 8,710 of JAKFHT010001503.1, read as the reverse complement.
GCTCTGTGTTCTGTTAATTCATCTCACAGAGTTACATCTTTCCTTCAAGAAGCCTTTCGCTAAGGCTGTTCTTGTGGAATTGGCAAAGGATATTTGGAAGCCCTTAGAGGGCTATGGTGAAAAAGGAAATATCTTCCGCTCAAAACTGGAAAGAAGCTTTCTGAGAAACTTCTCTGTGTTCTGTTAATTCATCTCACAGAGTTACATCTTTCCCTTCAAGAAGCCTTCGCTAAGGCTGTTCTTGTGGAATTGGCAAAGGATATTTGGAAGCCCATAGAGGGCTATGGTGAAAAAGGAAATATCTTCCGCTCAAAACTGGAAAGAAGCTTTCTGAGAAACTGCTCTGTGTTCTGTTAATTCATCTCACAGAGTTACATCTTTCCCTTCAAGAAGCCTTTCGCTAAGGCTGTTCTTGTGGAATTGGCAAAGGGATATTTGGAAGCCCATAGAGGGCTATAGTGAAAAAGGAAATATCTTCCGTTCAAAACTGGAAAGAAGCTTTCTGAGAAACTGCTCTGTGTTCTGTTAATTCATCTCACAGAGTTGCATCTTTCCCTTCAAGAAGCCTTTCGCTAAGCCTGTTCTTGTGGAATTGGCAAACGGATATTTGGAAGCCCATAGAGGGCTATGGTGAAAAAGGAAATATCTTCCGTTCCAAACTGGAAAGAAGCTTTCTGAGAAACTGCTCTGTGTTCTGTTAATTCATCTCACAGAGTTACATCTTTCCCTTCAAGAAGCCTTTTGCTAAGGCTGTTCTTGTGGAATTGGCAAAGGGATATATGGAAACCCTTAGAGGGCTATGGTGAAAAAGGAAATATCTTCCGTTCAAAACTGGAAAGAAGCTTTCTGAGAAACTGCTCTGTGTTCTGTTAATTCATCTCACAGAGTTACATCTTTCCCTTCAAGAAGCCTTTCGCTAAGGCTGTTCTTGTAGAATTGGCAAAGGGATATTTGGAAGCCCATAGAAGGCTATGGTGAAAACGGAAATATCTTCCGTTCAAAACTGGAAAGAAGCTTTCTGAGAAACTTCTCTGTGTTCTGTTAATTCATCTCACAGAGTTACATCTTTCCCTTCAAGAAGCCTTTCTCTAAGGCTGTTCTTGTGGAATTGGCAAAGGGATATTTGGAAGCCCATAGAGGGCTATGGTGAAAAAGGAAATATCTTCCGTTCAAAACTGGAAAGAAGCTTTCTGAGAAACTGCTCTGTGTTCTGTTAATTCATCTCACAGAGTTACATCTTTCCCTTCAAGAAGCCTTTCGCTAAGGCTGTTCTTGTGGAATTGGCAAAGGGATATTTGGAAGCCCATAGAGGGCTGTAGTGAAAAAGGAAATATCTTCCGTTCAAAATTGGAAAGAAGCTTTCTGAGACTCTGCTCTGTGCTCTGTTAATTCATCTCACAGAGTTACATCTTTCGCTTCAAGAAGCCATTCGCTAAGGCTGTTCTTGTGGAATTGGCAAAGGGATATTTGGAAGCCCATAGAGGGCTATGGTGAAAAAGGAAATATCTTCCGTTCAAAACTGGAAAGAAGCTTTCTGAGAAACTGCTCTGTGCTCTGTTAATTCATCTCACAGAGTTACATCTTTCCCTTCAAGAAGCCTTTCGCTAAGGCTGTTCTTGCGGAGTTGGCAAAGGGATATTTGGAAGCCCAAAGAGGGCTATGGTAAAAAAGGAAATATGTTCCGTTCAAAACTGGAAAGAAGCTTTCTGAGAAACTGCTCTGTGTTCTGTTAATTCATCTCACAGAGTTACATCTTTCCCTTCAAGAAGCCTTTCGCTAAGGCTGTTCTTGTGGAATTGGCAAAGGGATATTTGGAAGCCCGTAGAGGGCTATGGTGAAAAAGGAAATATCTTCCGTTCAATACTGGAAAGAAGCTTTCTGAAGAACTGCTCTGTGTTCTGTTAATTCATCTCACAGAGTTACATCTTTCCCTTCAAGAAGCCTTTCGCTAAGGCTGTTCTTGTGGAATTGGCAAAGGGATATTTGGAAGCCCATAGAGGGCTATAGTGAAAAAGGAAATATCTTCCGTTCAAAACTGGCAAGAAGCTTTCTGAGAAACTGCTCTGTGTTCTGTTAATTCATCTCACAGAGTTGCATCTTTCCCTTCAAGAAGCCTTTCGCTAAGCCTCTTCCTGTGGAATTCGCAAACGGATATTTGGAAGCCCATAGAGGGCTATGGTGAAAAAGGAAATATCTTCTGTTCAAAACTCTAAAGAAGCTTTCTGAGAAACTGCTCTGTGTTCTGTTAATTCATCTCACAGAGTTACATCTTTCCCTTCAAGAAGCCTTTCGCTAAGGCTGTTCTTGTGGAATTGGCAAAGGGATATTTGGAAGCCCTTAGAGGGCTATAGTGAAAAGGGAAATATCTTCTGTTCAATACTGGAAAGAAGCTTTCTGAAGAACTGCTCTGTGTTCTGTTAATTGATCTCACAGAGTTACATCTTTCCCTTCAAGAAGCCTTTCGCTAAGGCTGTTCTTGTGGAATTGGCAAAGGGATATTTGAAAGCCCATAGAGGGCTATAGTGAAAAAGGAAATATCTTCCGTTCAAAACTGGAAAGGAGCTTTCTGAGAAACTGCTCTGTGTTTTGTTAATTCATCTCACAGAGTTACATCTTTCCCTTCAAGAAGCCTTTCGCTAAGGCTGTTCTTGTGGAATTGGCAAAGGGATATTTGGAAGCCCATAAGGGCTATAGTGAAAAAGGAAATATATTCCGTTCAAAACTGGAAAGAAGCTTTCTGAGAAACTGCTCTGTGTTCTGTTAATTCATCGCACAGAGTTACATCTTTCCCTTCAAGAAGCCTTTCGCTAAGGCTGTTCTTGTGGAATTGGCAAAGGGATATTTGGAAGCCCATAGAGGGCTATGGTGAAAAAGGACATATCTTCCGTTCAAAACTGGAAAGAAGCTTTCTGAGAAACTGCTCTGTGTTCTGTTAATTCATCTCACAGAGTTACATCTTTCCCTTCAAGAAGCCTTTCGCTAAGGCTGTTCTTGTGGAATTGGCAAAGGGATATTTGGAAGCACATAGAGGGCTATGGTGAAAAAGGAAATATCTTCCGTTCAAAACTGGAAAGAAGCTTTCTGAAGAACTGATCTGTGTTCTGTTAATTCATCTCACAGAGTTACATCTTTCCCTGCAAGAAGCCTTTCTCTAAGGCTGTTCTTGTGGAATTGGCAAAGGGATATTTGGAAGCCCATAGAGGGCTATAGTGAAAAAGGAAATATCTTCCTTTCAAAACTGGAAAGAAGCTTTCTGAGAAACTGCTCTGTGTAATGTTAATTCATCTCACAGAGTTACATCTTTCCTTCAAGAAGTCTTTCGCTAAGGCTGTTCTTGTGGAATTGGCAAAGGGATATTTGGAAGCCCATAGAGGGCTATGGTGAAAAAGGAAATATCTTCCGTTCAAAACTGGAAAGAAGCTTTCTGAGAAACTGCTCTGTGTTCTGTTAATTCATCTCACAGTGTTACATCTTTCCCTTCAAGAAGCCTTTCGCTAAGGCTGTTCTTGTGGAATTGGCAAAGGGATATTTGGAAGCCCATAGAGTGCTATGGTGAAAAAGGAAATATCTTCCGTTCAAAACTGGAAAGAAGCTTTCTGAGAAACTGCTCTGTGTTCTGTTAATTCATCTCACAGAGTTACATCTTTCCCTTCAAGAAGCCTTTCGCTAAGGCTGTTCTTGTGGTATATTCAAAGGGATATTTGGAAGCCCTTAGAGGGCTATGGTGAAAAAGGAAATATCTTCCGTTCAAAACTGGAAAGAAGCTTTCTGAGAAACTGCTCTGTGTTCTGTTAATTCATCTCACAGAGTTACATCTTTCCCTTCAAGAAATCTTTCACTAAGGCTGTTCTTGTGGAATTGGCAAAGGGATATTTGGAAGCCCATAGAGGGCTATGGTGAAAAAGGAAATATCTTCTGTTCACTACTGGAAAGAAGCTTTCTGAAGAACTGCTCTGTGTTCTGTTAATTCATCTCACAGAGTTACATCTTTCCCTTCAAGAAGCCTTTCGCTAAGGCTGTTCTTGTGGAATATTCAAAGGGATATTTGGAAGCCCTTAGAGGGCTATGGTGAAAAAGGAAATATCTTCCGTTCAAAACTGGAAAGAAGATTTCTGAGAAACTGCTCTGTGTTCTTTTAATTCATCTCACAGAGTTCCATCTTTCCCTTCAAGAAGTCTTTCACTAAGGCTGTTCTTGTGGAATTGGCAAAGGGATATTTGGAAGCCCATAGAGGGCTATGGTGAAAAAGGAAATATCTTCCGTTCAAAACTGGAAAGAAGCTTTCTGAGAAACTGCTCTGTGTTCTGTTAATTCATCTCACAGAGTTACATCTTTCCCTTCAAGAAGCCTTTCGCTAAGGCTGTTCTTGTGGAATTGGCAAAGGGATATTTGGAAGCCCATAGGGCTATGGTGAAAAAATATCTTCCGTTCAAAACTGGAAAGAAGCTTTCTGAGAAACTGCTCTGTGCTCTGTTAATTCATCTCACAGAGTTACATCTTTCCCTTCAAAAGCCTTTCGCTAAGGCTGTTCTTGTGGAGTTAGCAAAGGGATATTTGGAAGCCCATAGAGGGCTATAGTGAAAAGGAAATATCTTCCGTTCAAAACTGGAAGAAGCTTTCTGAGAAACTGCTCTGTGTTCTTTTAATTCATCTCACAGAGTTACATCTTTCCTTCAAGAAGCCATTCGCTAAGGCTGTTCTTGTGGAATTAGCAAAGGGATATTTGGAAGCCCATAGGGCTATGGTGAAAAAGGAAATATCTTCCGTTCAAAACTGGAAGAAGCTTTCTGAGAAACTGCTCTGTGCTCTGTTAATTCATCTCACAGAGTTACATCTTTCCCTTCAAGAAGCCTTTCTCTAAGGCTGTTCTTGTGGAATTAGCAAAGGGATATTTGGAAGCCCATAGAGGGCTATGGTGAAAAAGGAAATATCTTCCGTTCAAAACTGGAAAGAAGCTTTCTGAGAAACTGCTCTGTGTTCTGTTAATTCATCTCACAGAGTTACATCTTTCCTTCAAGAAGCCTTTCGCTAAGGCTGTTCTTGTGGAATTAGCAAAGGGATATTTGGAAGCCCATAGAGGGCTATGGTGAAAAAGGAAATATCTTCCGTTCAAAACTGGAAAAAGCTTTCTGAGAAACTGCTCTGTGTTCTGTTAATTCATCTCACAGGTTACATCTTTCCCTTCAGAAGCCTTTCGCTAAGGCTGTTCTTGTGGAATTAGCAAAGGGATATTTGGAAGCCCATAGGGCTATGGTGAAAAAATATCTTCCGTTCAAAACTGGAAAGAAGCTTTCTGAGAAACTGCTCTGTGTTCTGTTAATTCATCTCACAGAGTTACATCTTTCCTTCAAAAGCCTTTCGCTAAGGCTGTTCTTGTGGAATTAGCAAAGGGATATTTGGAAGCCCAAAGAGGGCTATGGTGAAAAAGGAAATATCTTCCGTTCAAAACTGGAAAAAGCTTTCTGAGAAACTGCTCTGTGTTCTGTTAATTCATCTCACAGAGTTACATCTTTCCTTCAAAAGCCTTTCGCTAAGGCTGTTCTTGTGGAATTGGCAAAGGGATATTTGGAAGCCCATAGAGGGCTATAGTGAAAAAAGGAAATATCTTCCGTTCAAAACTGGAAAGAAGCTTTCTGAGAAACTGCTCTGTGTTCTGTTAATTCATCTCACAGAGTTACATCTTTCCCTTCAAGAAGCCTTTCGCTAAGGCTGTTCTTGTGGAATTGGCAAAGGGATATTTGGAAGCCCATAGAGGGCTATGGTGAAAAAGGAAATATCTTCCGTTCAAAACTGGAAAGAAGCTTTCTGAGAAACTGCTCTGTGTTCTGTTAATTCATCTCACAGAGTTACATCTTTCCCTTCAAGAAGCCTTTCGCTAAGGCTGTTCTTGTGGAATTGGCAAAGGGATATTTGGAAGCCATAGAGGGCTATGGTGAAAAAATATCTTCCGTTCAAAACTGGAAAGAAGCTTTCTGAGAAACTGCTCTGTGTTCTGTTAATTCATCTCACAGAGTTACATCTTTCCCTTCAAGAAGCCTTTCGCCAAGGCTGTTCTTGTGGAATTGGCAAAGGGATATTTGGAAGCCCATAGAGGGCTATAGTGAAAAAAGGAAATATCTTCCGTTCAAAACTGGAAAGAAGCTTTCTGAGAAACTGCTCGGTGTTCTGTTAGTTCATCTCACAGAGTTACATCTTTCCCTTCAAGAAGCCTTTCGCTAAGTCTGTTCTTGTGGAACTGGCAGGGGGATATTTGGTAGCCCATAGAGGGCTATGGTGAAAAAGGAAATATCTTACGTTCAAAACTGGAAAGAAGCTTTCTGAGAAACTGCTCTGTGTTCTGTTAATTCATCTCACAGAGTTACATCTTTCCCTTCAAGAAGCCTTTTGCTAAGGCTGTTCTTGTGGAATTAGCAAAGGGATATTTGGAAGCCCATAGAGGCTATGGTGAAAAAGGACATATCTTCCGTTCAAAACTGGAAAAAGCTTTCTGAGAAACTGCTCTGTGTTCTGTTAATTCATCTCACAGAGTTACATCTTTCCTTCAAAAGCCTTTCGCTAAGGCTGTTCTTGTGGAATTAGCAAAGGGATATTTGGAAGCCCATAGAGGGCTATGGTGAAAAAGGAAATATCTTCCGTTCAAAACTGGAAAGAAGCTTTCTGAGAAACTGCTCTGTGTTCTGTTAATTCATCTCACAGAGTTACATCTTTCCCTTCAAGAAGCCTTTCGCTAAGGCTGTTCTTGTGGAATTGGCAAGGGATATTTGGAAGCCCATAGAGGGCTATGGTGAAAAAGGAAATATCTTCCGTTCAAAACTGGAAAGAAGCTTTCTGAGAAACTGCTCTGTGTTCTGTTAATTCATCTCACAGAGTTACATCTTTCCTTCAAGCCTTTCGCTAAGGCTGTTCTTGTGGAATTGGCAAAGGGATATTTGGAAGCCCATAGAGGGCTGTAGTGAAAAAGGAAATATCTTCCGTTCAAAATTGGAAAGAAGCTTTCTGAGACTCTGCTCTGTGCTCTGTTAATTCATCTCACAGAGTTACATCTTTCCTTCAAGAAGCCTTTCGCTAAGGCTGTTCTTGTGGAAGTGGCAAAGGGATATTTGGAAGCCCATAGAGGGCTATGGTGAAAAAGGAAATATCTTCCGTTCAAAACTGGAAAGAAGCTTTCTGAGAAACTGCTCTGTGTTCTGTTAATTCATCTCACAGAGTTACATCTTTCCCTTCAAGAAGCCTTTCGCTAAGGCTGTTCTTGTGGAATTGGCAAAGGGATATATGGAAATTCTTAGAGGGCTACAGTGAAAAAGGACATATCTTCCGTTCAAAACTGGAAAGAGGCTTTTGAGAAACTGCTCTGTGTTCTGTTAATTCATCTCACAGAGTTACATCTTTCCCTTCAAGAAGCCTTTCGCTAAGGCTGTTCTTGTGGAATTGGCAAAGGGATATTTGGAAGTCCATAGAAGGCTACGGTGAAAAAGGAAATATCTTCCGTTCAAAACTGGAAAGAATCTTTCTGAGAAACTGCTCTGTGTTCTGTTAATTCATCTCTCAGAGTTACATCTTTCCCTTCAAGAAGCCTTTCGCTAAGGCTGTTCTTGTGGAATTAGCGGAGGGATATTTGGAAGCCCATAGAGGGCTATGGTGAAATAGGAAATATCTTCCGTTCAAAACTGGAAAGAAGCTTTCTGAAGAACTGATCTGTGTTCTGTTAATTCATCTCACAGAGTTACATCTTTCCCTTCAAGAAGCCTTTCGCTAAGGCTGTTCTTGTGGAATTGACAAAGGGATAATTGAAAGCCCATAGAGGGCTATAGTGAAAAAGGAAATATTTTCCGTTCAAAACTGGAACGAAGCTTTCTGAGAAACTGCTCTGTGTTCTGTTAATTCATCTCCCAGAGTTACATCTTTCCCTTCAAGAAGTCTTTCGCTAAGGCTGTTCTTGCGGAATTGGCAAAGGGATATTTGGAAGCCCATAGAGGGCTATAGTGAAAAAGGAAATATCTTCCTTTCAAAACTGGAAAGAAGCTTTCTGAGAAACTGCTCTGTGTTCTGTTAATTCATCTCTCAGAGTTACATCTTTCCCTTCAAGAAGCCTTTCGCTAAGGCTGTTCTTGTGGAATTAGCAAAGGATATTTGGAAGCCCATACAGGGCTATGGTGAAATAGGAAATATCTTCCGTTCAAAACTGGAAAGAAGCTTTCTGAAGAACTGATGTGTGTTCTGTTAATTCATCTCACAGAGTTACATCTTTCCCTTCAAGAAGCCTTTCGCTAAGGCTGTTCTTGTGGAATTGGCAAAGGGATAATTGAAAGCCCATAGAGGGCCATAGTGAAAAAGGAAATATTTTCCGTTCAAAACTGGAACGAAGCTTTCTGAGAAACTGCTCTGTGTTCTGTTAATTCATCTATCAGAGTTACATCTTTCCCTTCAAGAAGTCTTTCGCTAAGGCTGTTCTTGTAGAATTGGCAAAGGGATATTTGGAAGCCCATAGAGGGCTATAGTGAAAAAGGAAATATCTTCCTTTCAAAACTGGAAAGAAGCTTTCTGAGAAACTGCTCTGTGTTCTGTTAATTCATCTCTCAGAGTTACATCTTTCCCTTCAAGAAGCCTTTCGCTAAGGCTGTTCTTGTGGAATTAGCAAAGGGATATTTGGAAGGCCATACAGGGTTATGGTGAAACAGGAAATATCTTCCGTTCAAAACTGGAAAGAAGC
>JAKFHT010001501.1:0-28142 GCA_023783455.1 Erythrocebus patas | reverse complement strand
TAAGTTAACCAGCCAGAGTAGATTACCTGCCATGTGGTTCTCCACAGGCCCTTCCTGCTTAAAATGTCCAGATGGTTCCATTTGAAGGCCATTTAAAGACACACATAAAGCAACTGAGACTGAGCTACAACAAAATCCCAGGCTGCTCAACCCAGCTTTGGGCCTTATTTCCAGTTTCCATTAACATTTTAGTTTAGTTGTGGAATTAACATTGCCCTAGGAGTCCAGAGACTAATGGAAAGGAAAGCAGTCTCAGGAAAACAAGATTGGCTTGAAAAAGCAATACACGGACTGTACATTCCCTGCTTTTTGGATTTCATGAGAATTTGCATGTGTTCAAGTGTTCAAGACCAGCCTGGCCAACACAGTGAAACCCGTCTCTACTAAAAAATACAAAAAGTTGGCTGAGCATCATGGCAGGCACCTGTGATCTCAGCTACTCGGGAGGCTGAGGTGGGAGAGTTGTTTGAACCCAGGAGACAGAAGTTGCAGTGAGCTGAGATCATGCCATTATACTCTAGCCTGGGCTACATGAGCAAAACTCTGCCTCAAAACCAACAAACAAACAAAACTGAATGCATAATACCAAGATTAATAATTGCTGATGTCATCATCCATTAGTATCAACTGTCTTGAAAGGCTACAATATGCCCTTCCTTGATAACCTGGGTCTCCCTTCTTCACCCAGACATAGGACTAATGTGTTAATGTTTGTCTTGCTTTTCATAAGGTTTATCATTTCTGTGTCTATTATTAAGCAATATCATATACTATGGTTTGTGAACTGTATATGGAATAGCAGTGTATTTTTCAGTAATTTCCTTTGTTCCTGTAATTTTCATTGTTGATGCTTCTAAGTGCGTTCATTTTCACTGCTGTATCATATTCCACAATGTGACTAGGGCAGCTTTTTCCTTGATAGAGGTGTGTTTGGATGGCTTTCAGGTGTTTTCTATTTCTACAATCACTGCCTAAATATTCTTGCCCCGTACGTGTCTCTTGGAGAAGACAGTGCAAGGGCATTTCTGGGGCAGACATGCCTGAGGAGGCAAGTGTGAGGCCACAGAGGGGCGTGTTTACTTTTTTATGAAATGCAGTCTCTTAACAGGAGCAACAGCAGTGGATACTTTGCCAGCAGTTGATCTTTTCCACCTTTTGGATTTTTGTGGCTCTGTTGAATTTTTTTCTGGAATTATTGGATGCATCCACAGTACTTTGTTTACTTAAGTTTTGTAACTTTTTGCACGCGGACTTATCTTCCTTGGAATTTTATGTGGGGAGATATTTTGAGGACAGGGTTGCATTGTTTCAGCAAAGATGTTCACTCACATGGGGTAGAGGTGAAGTGAGCAGCCGCCTGGTGCCACGTCGATTTGACCCATGCTCTCCAGGTCTTCCAGCATGAACTCCTGGAGGACTGTTTCTTGTCAGTTCTCAGGGTCAGTGGTTTTCCTCCACCCAGCACCAATGCAGGGACAGCTGCTCTCCTCGCTGCTCCTGCTCTGAGGTGGGCTTTTATTTGAAGTCTAAGATGTCAGATTTCTGACCTCATTTTGGAGAGACATACAGTTTTGTTTCTGATGTCCCATCCTCTGTGCAACTGTCTAAACAGAAAAAAAAATTCCACTTTGGTTCCTGCCAATTTATTGACTGCATGCACTTACAAAGATGCATTTTGGTAGGTTTTACCCAACATCTTAGTTGTTTTTGTTGGGAAACCTATTTAGTGTCCCTTATGTTGAAAGTTGGAGCGCCTGGCAACACCATAGGTGAGAGAGCTGCTCTTACCCCTTTTCATCATCTTCATGCTGGGTCCAGGCCTTGTTTTCCTCTGTGATTAACCTGCCACAATGGGCTGGTGCTGTGGCTCATGCCTGTAATCTTAACACTTTAGGAGGCCAAGGTGGGTGAATCACCCGAGGCCAGGGGTTCAAGACCAACCTTGCCAACATGGTGAAACTCTGTCTCTACTAAAAGTACAAAAAATTATCCCGGCATTATGGTGCATGCCTGTAACCTCAGCTATTTGGGAGGCTGAGGCAGGAGAGTTGCTTGAACCGGGACCCGGCAGGCCGAGGTTGCAGTGAGCCGAGATCATGCCACTGCACCCCAGCATGGGCTGCATAACGGGACTTTGTCTCAAAAAATATATATATATGTATATGTATATTTATATATATGTTTGAAGTATTATCCAATGAGAGCAGGTATTCCGGAATACCTAATTTAAATACAGAATCTGATTGGGGGCCCATGTCACACCTGCCATTTTTTCATCTTTGCAGCTGGGCTTTTCTCCTCTTCTCTGCTGGACTCTGCTGTTTCCCACAAGGTGTTCAGAGTCTGCTCTGAATCCTACAACCAGAGATGAGAAGCACAGAGTGATACCAGAAGAACATAAAAATGTGGTGAAGTTGTCCTCCTCCTGCAGAGTCCAGAGTAGTGCACTCCTACCGCTGGTGCCCTAGCTAAGCCTGGGGGCCAGCATGCCCGATGATAGTCTGGGAGTGCTGCAGTCAGGGTCCCCACAATGGACACCCAGCCTGTGCCCTTGCACTCTGCTTGAGCGTGGCCATTGTCACCTCAGAGCCTCTGGGTACAGAGCAATGCATCCTACCAGAGCTGCATGTGAGGAAGGACCACGTGAGTCCCGGGAAAGAGCTGAGGCCCTGCAGGGGGAGGTGGCCAGCACCGAGACCTGATGCCTGTGTGGAGAATCATCTGTGGGTGTGAGTGGTACTGTGGGGTCAGTTCCCGGGTTCTGCTGCTCCCTTCCTCAAAGATCAGTGTCCGAGCAGAGGCTGGCGTGTGTGTGGCACCTGGAACTGCAGGGCCACCACCCATGTGTGAGGCCATCATGGGGACCTGAACATGGTGTCGTATGCAGACCCCACCCATCCATTGGCCACAATTCCTGGCCAGCTTCTGCCAAGGTGAGAGGGTGGAATCTGGAAGGTGGGTGTAAGCTGAAGCCTGTCCCCCAGTGGCTGACATACAGGGTGACACTCTCTGTGTGGGGAAAGAAAGAGAGATCAGACTGTTATTGTGTCTATGTAGAAAGACGAAGACATAAGAAAGTCCATTTTGATCTGTACTAAGAAAAATTCTTCTGCCTTGAGATGCTGTTCATCTGTAACCCCAGCCCCAACCCTGTGCTCACAGAAGCATGTGCTGTGTTGACTCAAGGTTGAATGGATTTAGGGCTGTGCAGGATGTGCCTTAGTGAAAATGTGTTTGCACTTCCTGGGGTCCATGCTGCCAGCTGCCTGCCCAGGGTCTGAATGTCCTACTGTGACCTGTTTCCTCACCTGGCCCAGAGGACAGATAGGGAAGGCTTGTTTGAGGATTAGGCAGGGTAATCCCAGTCAGCCCTCATTAGCTTGCCTATCCTCCAGGTCTTTTGATTTCTTTTTCTCTTCTTTATTATGAAACTCTGGAGAATTGTCCTCCAGCATGTCTTCAGCTGGGAGGTAGAAAGCTGGACCATGCCCTTGACTTCAGGGCCCCATCTGGGTGCCCCTTCCTCCTAGGGTTTTAAAGCATATACTTGGCAACATACCCTGTACATGGGAGATGCAGTTTCCAACACTTGAAATCTGGGGGACACTTTCAAACCATAGTAATAGAGAAATGGCAAAAATAAATTACTTATACAGTGCATATCACTAAAAATAAGGTATGCACAAAACATCATTTATAGTCTATATTCACTATGATATGTTGTGCTCTATCTCGATGTTAATTCATGCAAAGAAATAAAAAACAGAGAGAAAGATTTTCGAGAGAGTTATTAAGAAACAGCACCATAACCTTTAGCAAAACTGAGAAACAGGTGGAAGTAATTGTTTTAAAAACCTTTTTTATTTCCTGGTTGTTTGGAAGTCAGTGGTGACATTTCAAGGAGGAGTTGTCATTGGGAAGGCAGATTTCAGGAGGCTTTAGTAAGAGGGCATGAGGAAGATGGGGAAGGAAGGAGGACAGGTGACATAGAAAGATTCTTGGTGGTGACTGAAAGTGCAGAAATAGAATGGTGACTTCAGGGAGAAGCAATTCAATGAATGTTGTGCTTTTGCTTCTCTCTTTCTGTCCCTCTCCCCATCTCGCTTTCCATCTCTCTCTGCCTCTCACTTTGTCTGTCTCTGTTTCTCCCTGTGTGCGTCTCTCTCCTGGTTGCTCTGTCTCTCTCTGTCTCCTTTTAAGACTCTGTGTATGTCTCTGTTTCTCTCTTCCCCTCATCTCTTTCTCCATCTTTCTATGTCTCTCTGTGTCTCTGCTTCTCTGACTTTTTCTATCTCTCTCTCTGTTTCTCTCACTCTCCCTGTTTCTTTCTTTCTTTCTCTCTCTCTCTCTGTGTGGATGTGTGTGTGTGTGTGTGTGTGTGACTCACTCTCTTGGTTTTGCACCCTCACTCTGCATCTCGCAGCTTTCTTTGGTGAGGCACGCCCGTGATCTGGCTCCCAACAGCCACTCTGCCTCGCCCCTTGGCTACTGGGAGGCACGGAGGACTCACAGCCTGTTTCATTGTGAGAAAATCATCTCTCCATCTGGGAAATACGCCCTCTTTCACAGACGGTGTATACCCCAATGTGTCCACCCTCAGAGGGTGTATCAGGAGTCATATCAACCTCTTCCTCCTGAATATTAAGAACACTATCCCAGGAGAGTTCCTACCCCTGAGATATTGGGTATCACATCATCCTCTCCCACACGGAAATTGTAACGGGGCACGTCCACCTTCTGTGATATCAAAAGTAATATCTTCTCCCTGGTGGATATCAGGAACAAGTCTATTAATTATTAATATTAACAAATGAAATAAAAATTATTAGTAATTGTAGATATTAATGATCACAGTAAACTTAGTAAAAATTAATACTGGCTTAAAATATTAACGTTTTGTCATAATAATTAATAGTAATATCACTATTAATAATAAAATAATGATAACAGCATTTAATCTTCCTTGAATCAATACAAAGTGATGCTGGTAATAAAATAAACATTAGTATTAGGGACTAATAATATTGTTCAATGACATTAATATTAATAATTAATTTGAGGCGTGCATAATCATGTGTTTCAAAGAATTTTCCATAATTAATACTTGTATCCAATTAATTATTAGTATCATTGATAATTATTAAAATCGATCATTGATGATTAATAACCATACTATTACTCCTAATACCACAGGGAGTGTACACCTACCTGTGATATTGTTCCTGATATCCAGGGACGGAGAGCAAGACTTTAGTTTTAATATCGCAGTAGGTGTACACTCACCCCGTGACACTGATCCTAATATCCAGGGCTGTAGAGTATGACATGACTCCCAACATAGCAATGAATGGACAGCCACCCGGTAATATTGCTCCTAATATTCCCGGAAGAAGTCTAGGCTATTCCTCCCAGTATCGCAGGGTGTGTACAGCTCTTCTGTGATATTGTTTCCAGTACCTGGAGGGGAAGAGGATGATAAGAATTCACAGGCTGTGTTCATTACCCCCCCCCCCGCGATACTATTATTAAAATCGTGGAAGGGAGAGGGTGTTATTACACTCCGTACAGCAGGAGGGGAACACCCAGCCTGGGATATCGTTCCTAATATCCATGGAGGGGAGAGGTTGATATCATTCCCAACATGCCAGAGGGTGTACATCAACCCTGGAACATTCTACTTAATATTCCAAGGCTGACAGCTCAATATTACTCCCAGTATGGCAGACACAGTAGTACAACCTGTGATATTCTTCCAGATATCAGGAAGCGGAGAGGATGCTACCAATTCCCAAACGGTAACAGGTGAACATAAATTCTGTGATACCTGCAAGGCGCTCCCAATGATCTCAAAACCAACAGCTGCCACCCATTGCCCCCGGCTGCAGAAGGCCCCATCCCGGCAGGGTGAGGTACGCCCCCGATCGGCCTCCCAGCAGCCGCCCCACCTCGCCCCCCCCCGGCTGCTGGGGGCCCCATCGCCGGGGGGAGAGCCACCCCCCGCGATCAGCCTCCCAGCAGCTGCCCCCACCCGCCCCCGGCTGCTGGGGGCCATGATGGACTCACATCCTGTTTCCCATATTGAGTTGTGAGTTATATTATCCCCTCTGCAAATTAAGATCTCTTTCACAGACAGGTGTATACCCTCAATGTGTCCACCCTCACCAGGTGTATCAGGTGTCATATCATCCTCTTCCTCCTGAATCTTAAGAACACTATCCCAGGAGAGTTACTGCTCCCTGCGACATTGGGTATCATATCATCCTCCCACACGGAAATTGTAGTACTATCACAGGAGGCATGTACACCTTCTGTGATACTGAAAATACTATCATCTCCCAGATGGATATCACGAACAGGTCCATTAATTATTAATATTAATAAATGTTATAAAATTATTAATAGTTATCAATATTAATGATCACAATAAACTAAGTAAAATAAATACTGGTTTAAAATATTAACGTTTTGTCATAATAATTAATAATAATATGACTATTAATAATTAAATAATGATATCAGCAATTAATGTTTCTTAAATCAATACACAGTGATGCTGGTAATGAAATAATAATTAGTATTAGGGACTAATAATATTGTTCAATGACATTAATATTAATAATTAATTTGAGGCGTGCATAATCATGTGTTTCAAAGAATTTTCCATAATTAATACTTGTATCCAATTAATTATTAGTATCATTGATAATTATTAAAATCGATCATTGATGATTAATAACCATACTATTACTCCTAATACCACAGGGAGTGTACACCTACCTGTGATATTGTTCCTGATATCCAGGGACGGAGAGCAAGACTTTAGTTTTAATATCGCAGTAGGTGTACACTCACCCCGTGACACTGATCCTAATATCCAGGGCTGTAGAGTATGACATGACTCCCAACATAGCAATGAATGCACAGTGACCCGGTAATATTGCTCCTAATATTCGGGAAGAAGTCTAGGCTATTCCTCCCAGTATCGCAGGGTGTGTACAGCTCTTCTGTGATATTGTTTCCAGTACCTGGAGGGGAAGAGGATGATAAGAATTCACAGGCTGTGTTCATTACCCCCCCCCCCGCGATACTATTATTAAAATCGTGGAAGGGAGAGGGTGTTATTACACTCCGTACAGCAGGAGGGGAACACCCAGCCTGGGATATCGTTCCTAATATCCATGGAGGGGAGAGGTTGATATCATTCCCAACATGCCAGAGGGTGTACATCAACCCTGGAACATTCTACTTAATATTCCAAGGCTGACAGCTCAATATTACTCCCAGTATGGCAGACACAGTAGTACAACCTGTGATATTCTTCCAGATATCAGGAAGCGGAGAGGATGCTACCAATCCCCAAATGGTAACAGGTGAACATAAATTCTGTGATATCTGCGAGGCGCTCCCAATGATCTCAAAACCAACAGCTGCCACCCATTGCCCCGGCTGCAGAAGGCCCCATCCGGCAGGGTGAGGTACGCCCGATCGGCCTCCCAGCAGCTGCCCCACCCGCCCCCGGCTGCTGGGGCCCCATCGCTGGGGGGAGAGCCACCCCCCGCGATCGGCCTCCCAGCAGCTGCCCCCACCCGACCCCCGGCTGCTGGGGGCCATGATGGACTCACATCCTGTTTCCCATATTGAGTTGTGAGTTATATTATCCCCTCTGCAAATTAAGATCTCTTTCACAGACAGGTGTATACCCTCAATGTGTCAACCCTCACCAGGTGTATCAGGTGTCATATCATCCTCTTCCTCCCTGAATCTTAAGAACACAATCCCAGGAGAGTTACTGCTCCCTGCGACATTGGGTATCATATCATCCCCTCCCACACGGAAATTCGTAGTACTATCACAGGAGGCATGTACACCTTCTGTGATACTGAAAATACTATCATCTCCCAGATGGATATCACGAACAGGTCCATTAATTATTAATATTAATAAATGTTATAAAAATTATTAATAGTTATCAATATTAATGATCACAATAAACTAAGTAAAAATAAATACTGGTTTAAAATATTAATGATTTCACATCATAATTAATAATAATATGACTATTAATAATTAAATAATGATATCAGCAATTAATGTTTCTTAAATCAATACACAGTGATGCAGGTAATGAAATAATAATTAGTATTAGGGACTAATAATATTGTTCAATGACATTAATATTAATAATTAATTTGAGGCGTGCATAATCATGTGTTTCAAAGAATTTTCCATAATTAATACTTGTATCCAATTAATTATTAGTATCATTGATAATTATTAAAATCGATCATAGATGATTAATAACCATACTATTACTCCTAATACCACAGGGAGTGTACACTTACCTGTGAGATTGTTCCTGATATCCAGGGACGGAGAGCAAGACTTTAGTTTTAATATCGCAGTAGGTGTACACTCACCCCGTGACACTGATCCTAATATCCAGGGCTGTAGAGTATGACATGACTCCCAAAATAGCAATGAATGGACAGCCACCCGGTAATATTGCTCCTAATATTGCCGGAAGAAGTCTAGGCTATTCCTCCCAATATTGCAGGGAGTGTACAGCTCTTCTGATATTGTTTCCAGTACCCGGAGGGGAAGAGGATGATAATAATTCACAGGCTGTGTTCACCACCCCCACCGCCCCCATGATACTATTATTAAAATCGTGGAAGGGAGAGGGTGTTATTACACTCCGTACAGCAGGAGGGGAACACCCAGCCTGGGACATTGTTCCTAATATCCATGGAGGGGAGAGGTTGATATCGCCTGGAACATGGCAGAGTGTGTACATCCACCCTGGAACATTCTACTTAATACTTCAAGGCCGAGAGCTCAATATTACTCCTAGTATGGCAGACACAGTAGTACAACCCGTGATATTCTTCCAGATATCAGGAGGAGGAGAGGATGCTACCAATCCCCAAACGGTAACAGGTGAACATAAATTCTGTGATATCTGCGAGGCACCCCCAATGATCTCAAAACCAACAGCACCCACCCATCGCGTCTGGATGCATAAGGCCCCATCCCGGAGGGGGGGTGAGGTACGCCCGATCGGCCTCCCAGCAGCTGCCCCACCCGCCCCCGGCTGCTGGGGCCCCATCGCCGGGGTGGGACACCGATCGGCCCCGGCAGCCGCCCCAGCCCACGGCTGCCGGGGACCCATCGCCGGGGTGGGACACCCCGATCGGCCCCGGCAGCCGCCCCAGCCACCACGGCTGCGGGGGACCCATCGCCGGGGTGGGACACGCGATCGGCCCCGGCAGCCGCCCCAGCCCACGGCTGCCGGGGACCCGCCGCCGGTGGGACACGCGATCGCCCCGCAGCCGCCCCAGCCCACGGCTGCCGGGGACCCATCGCCGGGGTGGGACACCGCGATCGGCCCCGCAGCCGCCCCAGCCCACGGCTGCCGGGGACCATCGCCGGGGTGGGACACCGCCATCGCCCCGGCAGCCGCCCCAGCCCACGGCTGCCGGGGACCCATCGCCGGGGTGGGACACCGCGATCGGCCCCGGCAGCCGCAGCCCACCCACGGCTGCCGGGGACCCATCGCCGGGGTGGGACACGCGATCGGCCCCGGCAGCCGCCCCAGCCACCACGGCTGCCGGGACCCATCGCCGGGGTGGGACACCCCGCGATCGCCCCGCAGCCGCCCCAGCCACCACGGCTGCCGGGGACCCATCGCCGGGGTGGGACACCGCGATCGCCCCGCAGCCGCCCCAGCCACCACGGCTGCCGGGGACCCATCGCCGGGGTGGGACACCGCGATCGCCCCGGCAGCCGCCCCAGCCACCACGGCTGCCGGGGACCCATCGCCGGGGTGGGACACCCCGCGATCGCCCCGGCAGCCGCCCCAGCCACCACGGCTGCCGGGGACCCATCGCCGGGGTGGGACACCGCGATCGGCCCCGGCAGCCGCAGTTAACGGCTGCCGGGGACCATCGCCGGGGTGGGACACCCGCGATCGCCCCGCAGCCGCCCCAGCCCACCCCACGGCTGCCGGGGACCCATCGGGTGGGACACCCCGCGATCGGCCCCGGCAGCCGCCCCAGCCCACGGCTGCCGGGGACCATCGCCGGGGTGGGACACCGCGATCGGCCCCGGCAGCCGCCCCAGCCCACCACGGCTGCCGGGGACCCATCGCCGGGGTGGGACACCGCGATCGGCCCCGGCAGCCGCCCCAGCCACCCACGGCTGCCGGGGACCCGCCGCCGGGGTGGGACACCGCGATCGGCCCCGGCAGCCGCCCCAGCCACACGGCTGCCGGGGACCCATCGCCGGGGTGGGACACCGCGATCGGCCCCGGCAGCCGCCCACCCCACGGCTGCCGGGGACCCATCGCGGTGGGACACCGCCATCGGCCCCGGCAGCCGCAGCCCACCCCACGGCTGCCGGGGACCCATCGCCGGTGGGACACGCGATCGCCCCGCAGCCGCCCCAGCCCACCCCACGGCTGCCGGGGACCCATCGCCGGGGTGGGACACCCCGCGATCGGCCCCGGCAGCCGCCCCAGCCCACCCCACGGCTGCCGGGGACCCATCGCCGGGGTGGGACACCGCGATCGGCCCCGGCAGCCGCCCCAGCCCACGGCTGCCGGGGACCCATCGCCGGGGTGGGACACGCGATCGGCCCCGGCAGCCGCCCCAGCCCACGGCTGCCGGGGACCCATCGCCGGTGGGACACCCCGCGATCGGCCCCGGCAGCCGCCAGCCCGGCTGCGGGGACCCATCGCCGGGGTGGGACACCCCGCCATCGGCCCCGGCAGCCGCCCCAGCCCACCCCACGGCTGCCGGGGACCCATCGCCGGGGTGGGACACCGCGATCGGCCCCGGCAGCCGCCCCAGCCACCACGGCTGCCGGGGACCCATCGCCGGGGTGGGACACCCCCCGCGATCGGCCCCCCGGCAGCCGCCCCCAGCCCACCCCACGGCTGCCGGGGACCATGATGGACTCACATCCTGTTTCCCATATTGAGTTGTGAGTTATATTATCCCCTCTGCAAGTTAAGATCTCTTTCACAGACAGGTGTATTCCCTCTATGTGTCCACTCTCACCAGGTGTATCAGGTGTCATATCATCCTCTTCCTCCCTGAATATTAAGAACACTATCCCAGGAGAGTTACTGCTCCCTGTGACATTGGGTATTATATCATCCCCTCCCACACGGAAATTCGTAGTACTATCACAGGAGGCGTGTATACCCTCTGTGATATTGAAAATAATATCATCTCCCTGGTGGGTATCAGGAACAGGTCCATTAATTATTAATATTAATAAATGTTATAATAATTATTAGTAGTTACAGATATTAATGATTACAGTATTCTTAGTAAAAATTAATACTGGTTTAAAATATTAACGATATGTCATAATACTTAATAATAATATGACTATTCATAATTAAATAATGATATCAGCAATTAATGTTTCTTAAATCAATACACAGTGATGCTGGTAATGAAATAATAATTAGTATTAGGGACTAGTAATATTTTTCAATGACATCAATATTAATAATTAATTTGAGGCGTGCATAATCATGTGTTTCAAAGAATTTTCCATAATTAATACTTGTATCCAATTAATTATTAGTATCATTGATAATTATTAAAATCGATCATTGATGATTAATATCCATACTATTACTCCTAATGCCACAGGGAGTGTACACTTACCTGTGAGATTGTTCCTGATATCCAGGGACGGAGAGCAAGACTTTAGTTTTAATATCGCAGTAGGTGTACAGTCACCCTGTGACACTGGTCCTAATATCCAGGGATGTAGAGTATGACATGTCTTCCAACATACCAATGAATGGACAGCCACCCGGTAATATTGCTCCTAATATTGCCGGAAGAAGTCTAGGCTATTCCTCCCAGTATCGCAGGGAGTGTACAGCTCTTCTGTGATATTGTTTCCAGTACCCGGAGGGGAAGAGGATGATAATAATTCAGAGGCTGTGTTCACCCCTCCCTCCCCCCGGCGATACTATTATGAACATCGTGGAAGGCAGAGGGTGTTATTACACTCCATACAGCAGGAGGGGAACACCCAACCTGGGACATCGTTCCTAATATCCATGGAGGGGAGAGGTTGATATCGCTTCCAACATGGCAGAGGGTGTACATCCACCCTGGAACATTCTACTTAATATTCCAAGGCCGACAGCTCGATATTACTCCCAGTATGGCAGACGCAGTAGTACAACCTGTGATATTCTTCCAGATATCAGGAGGGTGAGAGGATGCTACCAATCCCCAAACAGTAACAGGTGGACATAAATTCTGTGATATCTGCAAGGCACCCCAATGATCTCAAAACCAACAGCAGCCACCCATGGCGCCTGGCTGCAAAGGCCCCATCCCGGGCGGGTGAGGTACGCCCCAATAGGCTTCCCAGCAGCTGACCCACCGAGCCCTCCCGGCTGTTGGGGCCCCATCGCTGCCACGCCCCGATCGGCCTCCCAGCAGCCGCCCCACCCGACCCCGCTCCCGGGGACCCATCGGGGGGTGGTTGGTCTGTTTTGCATCTGTTCACCTAGTTTTTAGAAAATTACAGTAAAATACAACTTGGAACTTACCACAGCTTAATACGGGGGTCACTATGAGCTATACAACAAGTTTGATGTTTAAAAGTTTGCAGCATTTTTTATTGCTCTTTCATTTACACACTACAGTAAATATTTTATTTTTTATGTTTAATTATGAAATATATGACACAAAAGAGTCTATAAAATTTGGGTGGGCATGGTGGCTCATGCCTGTAATCCCAGCACTTTCGGAGGCTGAAGCGGGCGGATCATTTGAGGTCAGGTGTTCAAGACCAGCCTGGCCAACCTGGTGAAACCCGTCTCTACTAAAAAAATACAAAAAGTTAGCTGAGCATCATGGCAGTCACCTGTGATCACAGCTACTCGGGAGGCTGAGGTGGGAGAGTTGTTTGAACCCAGGAGACAGAAGTTGCAGTGAGCCGAGATCGTGCCATTATACTCTAGCCTGGGCTACATGAGCAAAACTCCACCTCAAAAACAAACAAACAAAAACTGAATGTATAATCCGATAGATTAATAATTGCGCTGATGTCATCATCCATTAGCATCGAGTGTCTTGAAAGGCTACAATATGCCCTTCCTTGATAACCTGGGTCTCCCTTCTTCACCCAGACATAGGACTAATGTGTTAATGTTTGTCTTGCTTTTCATAAGGTTTATCATTTCTGTGTCTATTATTAAGCAATATCATATACTATGGTTTGTGAACTGTATATGGAATAGCAGTGTATTTTTCAGTAATTTCCTTTGTTCCCTGTAATTTTTCATTGTTGATGCTTCTAAGTGCCGTTCATTTTCACTGCTGTATCATATTCCACAAAGTGACTAGGGCAGCTTTTTCCTTTGATAGAGGTGTGTTTGGATGGCTTTCAGGTGTTTTCTATTTCTAGAATCACTGCCTAAATATTCTTGCCCCGTATATGTCTCTTGGAGAAGACCGTGCAAGGGCATTTCTGGGGCAGACATGCCGGAGAAGGCAAGTGTGAGGCCACAGAGGGGCGTGTCTAGCTTTTTATGAAATACAGTCTCTTAACAGGAGCAACAGCAGTGGATACTTTGCCAGCAGTTGATCTTTTCCACCTTGTGGATTTTTGTGGCTCTGCTGAATTTGTTTCTTGAATTATTGGATGTATCCACAGTACTTTGTTTACTTAAGTTTTGTAACGTTTTGCACGCGGACTTATCTTCCTTGGAATTTTATGTGGGGAGATATTTTGAGGACAGGGTTGCATTGTTTCAGCAAAGATGTTCACTCACATGGGGTAGAGGTGAAGTGAGCAGCCGCCTGGTGCCACGTCGATTTGACCCATGCTCTCGAGGTCTTCCAGCACGAACTCCTGGAGGACTGCTTCTCATCAGTTCTCAGGGTCAGTGGTTTTCCCCCCACCCAGCACCAATGCAGGGACAGCTGCTCTCCTTGCTGCTCCTGCTCTGGGGTGGGCTTTTGTTTTAAGTCTAAGATGTCAGATTTCTGACCTCATTTTGGAGAGACATCCGGTTTTGTTTCTGATGCCCCATCCTCTGTGCAACTGTCTAAACAGAAAAAAAAATTCCACTTTGGTTCCTGCCAATTATGCCAGCTCAGTAATGCACTTACAAAGATGCATTTTGGTAGGTTTTACCCAACATCTCAGTTGTTTTTGTTGGGAGAGCTATTTAGTGTCCCTTATGTAGAAAGTTGGAAGTGCCTGGCAACACCATAGGTGAGAGAGCTGCTCTTACCCCTTTCCATCATCTTCATGCTGGGTCCAGGCCTTGTTTTCCTCTGTGATTAAGATGCCACAATGGGCTGGGCATGGTGGCTCATGCCTGTAATCTTAACACTTTAGGAGGCCAAGGTGGGTGAATCACCCGAGGCCAGGGGTTCAAGACCAACCTTGCCAACATGGTGAAACTCTGTCTCTACTAAAAGTACAAAAAATTATCCCGGCATTATGGTGCATGCCTGTAACCTCAGCTATTTGGGAGGCTGAGGCAGGAGAGTTGCTTGAACCGGGACCCGGCAGGCCGAGGTTGCAGTGAGCCGAGATCATGCCACTGCACCCCAGCATGGGCTGCATAACGGGACTTTGTCTCAAAAAATATATATATATGTATATGTATATTTATATATATGTTTGAAGTATTATCCAATGAGAGCAGGTATTCCGGAATACCTCTTTTAAATACAGAATCTGATTGGGGGCCCATGTCACACCTGCCATTTTTTCATCTTTGCAGCTGGGCTTTTCTCCTCTTCTCTGCTGGACTCTGCTGTTTCCCACAAGGTCTTCAGAAAGTCTGCTCTGAATCCTACAACCAGAAGATGAGAAGCACAGAGTGATACCAGAAGAACATAAAAATGTGGTGATAGTTGTCCTCCTCCTGCAGAGTCCAGAGTAGTGCACTCCTATCGCTGGTGCCCTAGCTAAGCCTGGGGGCCAGCATGCCCGATGATAGCCTGGGAGTGCTGTAGTCAGGATCCTGACAATGGACACCCAGCCTGTGCCCTTGCACTCTGCTTGAGCGTGGCCATTGTCACCTCAGAGCCTCTGGGTACAGAGCAATGCATCCTACCAGAGCTGCATGTGAGGAAGGACCACGTGAGTCCCGGGAAAGAGCTGAGGCCCTGCAGGGGGAGGTGGCCAGAACCGAGACCTGATGCCTGTGTGGAGAGTCGTCTGTGGGTGTGAGTGGCACTGTGAGGTCAGTTCCCGGGTTCTGCTGCTCCCCTTCCTCAAAGATCTGGGTCCGAGCAGGGGCTGGCGTGTGTGTGGCACCTGGAACTACAGGGCCACCACTCATGTGTGAGGCCATCATGGGGACCTGAACATGGTGTCGTCTGCAGACCCCACCCATCCATTAGCCCCAATTCCTGGCCAGCTTCTGCCAAGGTGAGAGGGTGGAATCTGGAAGGCGGGTGTAAGCTGAAGCCTGTCCCCAGTGGCTGACATACAGGGTGACACTCTGTGTGGGGAAAGAAAGAGATCAGACTGTTATTGTGTCTATGTAAAAGACGAAGACATAAGAAAGTCCATTTTGATCTGTACTAAGAAAAATTCTTCTGCCTTGAGATGCTGTTAATCTGTAACCCCAGCCCCAACCCTGTGCTCACAGAAGCATATGCTGTGTTGACTCAAGGTTGAATGGATTTAGGGCTGTGCAGGATGTGCCTTAGTGAAAATGTGTTTGTACCTCCTGGGCTCCAGGCTGCCAGCTGCCTGCCCAGGGTCTGAATGTCCTACTGTGACCTGTTTCCTCACCTGGCCCAGAGGACAGATAGGGAAGGCTTGTTTGAGGATAAGGCAGGGTAATCCCTGTAAGCCCTCATTAGCTTGCCTATCCTCCAGGTCTTTTGATTTCTTTTTCTCTTCTTTATTATGAAACTCTGAGAATTGTCCTCCAGCATGTCTTCAGCTGGGGAGGTAGAAACGCTGGACCTTGCCCTTGACTTCAGGGCCCCATCTGGGTGCCCCCTCCTCCTAGGGCTTTTAAAAGCATATATTTGGCAACATACCCTGTACCTGAGAGAGCTGCAGAGAACCTCCTGCGTGTCCAAACCAGCACACTTTGTTCCCTGACCCCAGGCCCTGATCACACCCCAAAGCGCAAATACTTTCAGGTGGCCAGCTTCAGACAAGAGTCTGAACTCTATGCTTGCTTTCTGGGGTCTACACAGGCCCATATGATGGGGCTACCTCCTTTCTACCCTGTGCCTCCCCAGTTCATTAGGGGCCTCAACTTAGTGATCCCTAACCGGGAGCAATGTTCCCCAGGTAAAGAATGCAGCCCTCCCCAGGATGCTGGCCTGGCCATGTCCCAGTGGACATCAGTCCTGGAGCAAGAGGTCCAAGGCAGGGAGTTTCACCGCCCGTTTCACCAGGTGTGGTGACCTTTCTTGGTTCCTAGCCTTCAAGATGGGATTTTTACACTGTGCCACAGTGGGGGAAACTGAGGCACAGGTCCAGTGAGCGTAAAGAAGGAAAACATCTGTGACTAGGAAACATGTCCCTTGCCCAGCACAACTGCTCCAGGATAGTACCCTTTGAGATGTACCTCTGAGCTGTTCCTGGCACATGGCATGGCACTGTGGTGGAGGTCAGCAGCTTGTGGAGTTGGGGGTGGGGGTGCTGGCAGGAGCAGGTAATTTTGGAGCCACCATGGGGAGGAAGGGAACGTTGCCCCTTTCCCCACACCTTGGGCACAGCAGCAATTTTCTTCTCTGATGTGTGTGGGCACCAATGCCTATGTGGGTGTGGGTGCGTCCTCCCTTTTGTTGATGAAGAACCTTCCCGCAGCCGTTGGGGTGGGTATGGGCACCACGTGTGCCTGGCAGCAGGGTGGTGCCTGCGGAGGCTTGGCTACTATATGTCTCACTGCCCCCTCCCCAGGGGAAGGAGACCCTGTGCCCTTAGTGCCCCTCATGCCCAGTCCCTCACATTCTTCACTTGGCATCCCCCTGCCTGATTCTCCCAACTCAGCCCCTGCCAGGTTTCTCAAGGGGCTGTGGGCCCTGGGATGGGATCAAAGGAGTCAGCAACTGTGCTGCCTGAGTCTACCTGAAGTCGGGGATCCCTGGCCACTACTGGCATCTGGTGGGCAGGGTAGGTGGGGAGGTCAGAGATCAGTTTTTCCACTCCCCAGCCTGCACTGCCTACATCACCAGGTGTAACTGGGCTGGAGGCTGATCTGTGTCCTCCACAGTCCCTTGATGCATTATATTGAAGCCAATCCTTGTGTAAATGACAAGACCTGTTGTTACCGCCCAGATCAAACCAGAACCTAAAGACTCTTGCACTTGGGTCCAGAGCCTGGGGCTGAGGCTGCCATGACCACCCTGTTCTCTTCCTTCTGGGGTCCCCAGGAAGCTCCCAGGACTGAATGATCCCCACAAAACCCAGTGGCCAGGATGGGAGGCTGGAGGTCAACTCCCCATCCGCCCCTACCACCACAACCAAGAGGCCCCCATGGAGGTTGGCCCCGAGCTGTGGGCCCCTGTGGGATGCAGGCTCGCACGGATACTTCAGGGGATGAGCATGGGTCCTCCTGGCTGACAGGAGCCTGGTGGGCACTGGGTGTGTGGGGCCTGTGTAGGTAGGTTGGACAGCACTGGGCCTAGCCAGGGAACCAGGGACTGTTGTGACCAAAGTGGGCAGCAATATGTTGCAAGAACCAAAACTACAGTGCCACCAGCCCCGCTGGTAGGGAGAAGGAGACCTGACTAGCAGGATCATCCACCCCTGTCCTGGCCGCAAGCCCAGACTGCCTACCTGTACTGGACATTGCCTGGTCCGGGAGGCCTGGGTATGATGGTCAGGTGGTGTATCCCTGGGTTCCAGGCCTTGGTGGTCCCTTGGGAGCTGAGCATCCTCTGGGCAGGAGGAGGGCCTATGGTCCATTGTTTGCATCTGCCCCTGGGGGTTTGCCCCCGCCCCAGTTTCTCAGCCTGTACAGGGATGTGGCCAGGGCTCCCCACCTGTTCTGTGGCTCCACTTCTGATCAGCTCACTTGGTGACTCTGACACATTCTTCCCCAAAGTTTGGGTCCTCATCTGTGAGAATGGGGTGTCCCAGGCCCCCTGCAGGCAGGAACCCACCCCCAGCTCCTCTGGTGGGCCCTCCTGGGCTTTCTTACCTACTGGCTTGTGAGACCCAGTTGGCCAAACTTGGTGTCCTATTTTTATTTTGGCCTTTTTCTTAGTGTGTGTTTTCTGTAACTACTGCTGTGTAGAACCTCTATATGAGTTTTAGGTAGAGAATCTTGCCCACCCAGAGGTCTCCCACCCCAGAGAGCCTCCATTCAGCACCCCCGGGCTGGTCCTGCCTGTGCTCCGCTTGGTGTGAATGTTGAGTGTGACCGATCCACACGGCTGCTTGACCCTTCATCTCCTTCCTTCTTGTTGCTGAGGCCAGTTCTGTTCTCTCTTTCTCCACCTGAACTGCACTTGAAGCCAAGATGAAGGATGAGAAGTGGTTGCTAAGAAGGATCCTCCTGCAGCGAATCCGCTGTGAGGAGGCTGCACTGGCCCAGCCTGTCCTTTCCTTCTCTAAGCTCATTCCAGAGGTCGGCCAGGGCAGCCCGTACCTGCCGCTCTTGTGGCCCGTGAATCAAGAATGGATTTTACATTTCCAAATGGTTGAACAAATAAAAAAATAACACTTCATGACACTGAGACATTTCCGTGTCCACAAGTAAAGTTTGATGGGGTGCAGTCATGCCCATCTCTTCACAGGCCACCTGCAGAAGGCTGCTGTCGTTCAGCCAGGGCAGAGATGCATCCTTGAGGCAAAGATCAGTTGGCAAAGCTGAAAATACTGACTCCTGGCTCTTTAGGGAAACAGTTTCCAGTCCCTGGTTTAAGGGCTGTGTGGCAGGACCCCAGGATCTTGGTCAGATTGTTCCTCACTCAGGGCCTGCTGTGGCCTTCGCTAGTATGTCTGCAAAGTCTGAGTGCTATGGTGCCTCTCATGGGGGCGTTGAGCTCTGTCATGCTAGATTTCAGGGTGTCTGCCTCATGGTCATCTGTCTCACCAACAGAGACCCTGTGGCCAGATTCAAACAATCAGGAACAGTTGGTCTTTGGGAGCAGGGATACCTTAGAGCTGAGCTGCCACCCACCCTGAGATGGTCCTATGATACCCACTGTCTGGGTCAAGGTTGGGGCAGGGCTGGTGTCCTGAGCTGCTGCACGATGTAGATCATAATAGCCAGCGGGGGAGAGGGGGCTATTACTCCCCACATCGCGGGGGGTGCCTCACTCCCCTGCGATGGGGATCTTAATAGCCAATTACTCCCCACCGCAATGTGTGTCCATTATTAGCAGCCTCTTTTGTTCAGGATATTAGGAACAATTTCACAGGTTGTGTGTACACAGCCTGCGATCGGAGAACGAATACCACAATCTGCACCTCTGGATATTAGGAACCATATCACACAATGGGTGTACACTTTTTGGGAGATTTGGGGTAATGTGGGGTAACTGTGCAGTGGGCGTCCTCCTCATCCATGTGGGAGGATGGAGGATGGAGGTGGAAGGGTGAATGATGGCAGGATCACATTAGGGGTCTCTCCTGAGGTAGGGAGGGGAACCGGCCCAGGACCTCAGTGCCCATCGCGTCCTTCCTCCTCCTCCTCTGTCTCTCTGTGACTGTTTGACTCAGGCTGCAGGGACAGACATGAGTATGTGCAGATCGTGTGTGTACCTCTGGGGGGGCTGTGCTCATATTGGCAGGGAGGGATGTGAGCATGTACAGAGCGTGTGTGCACACCTTAGGGGTGTATGCTGGCATTGGCAGGGACAGATGTGAGTGCGTACAGAATGTGTGCTGGCATTGGCAGGGACAGATGTGTACAGAGCATGTGTGCATACCTTGGGGTTGTGTGTTGGTGTTTGCACGGACAGACGTGAGTGTGTACAGAGCGTGTGTGCACACCTAGGGGTGTGTGCTTATGTTGTTTTGTAAGCGGCAAATACGTGGCCTGTTGCCTCAGGCGGTGTGTGCCCGTGCTGAGTCCGTCAGTGGCCCTCAGGTTGGGGTCTCCATCTCCCCAGACAGCACTCCAGTGTCTTGAGGTTTCAGATTCTTCCTCTCCAGGTACTTGGGCCTCCTCAGGACCAAACATCAGAACCAGCCAACTGCAAACTACAAGAACGTTCAAATGCATCTTCAGTAGGAAAAACAAAAGCAATTGGAATAATTTTCCAACACGACCCCGTGGTTAAGACGTTAGATACTCCAGCCAACAGATTGAGTCACTTTAAAATTCACACCAATTAAAATGGTTGTGAGAGTTGCAGAGCTTTACCGCTAAACCTTGAAATAATTGAAACGTTCTACTCTGCTTGCTTACAAACTAGGGTTGAAGATAACTTTCCGTTCAAAGTAGCAACCTTCTAAATCCAGCTTAGATGCGAGGCTCCCACTGACACAGGAAGAGACGGTGGCCCTTGTTTATTCTCCTGTGTTCAGATACTTTGTCATTTTTTTTGTATCCTGATCATCACTTCTGCTTTTCCAATTCAAACTAAAGGGAGTTTAGTTCTGTTTTGGAGAAGCTGTGGTTAGTGGTTTCTTTTCACGGCTTACTTAATCTCTTAAGTCTGGTGCTTACATTTACCCAAATGGACTTTTCTTTAGTAAGACGGTGCCGTAGCCCAGGGCTTTTCCCTCCATATCTGCTCCCCAGGAGGCCCCCCTAGGAATGAGCACTGGAGATCCAGCCCCTCTCCGTGTGCCATTTTCTTTGAGTCCAACGTAAGTTTGGCTCAGAGAAGAAAACAGGCCTCCGGGTTAGGTGCCTCTGACTGCTTGCTTGTGAAATGTTTAATGATAAGGCACCTTCCAAACTAATTTTACACATTGATAGTTGTAGCCTGAAGTATCACTGCAGTCATAAGACCAAGAAACACTCCCATAAAGTAGATAAACAGAAAAAAGCCATAAAAGTTTAATAAAGGGCAAATAAAATGGTGTTGTAAGAATGTACAGTGGGAAATGCTCTCAGTCCAGCCAGATCGGCTGTGGCATCCTCCTGTGAATACATTCATCCACGTGTGGCCCTGATCACAATCACTACTGTGAATTGTGATCCAGAATGTTCTTGGGGCCCGATGCCTGGACTGTGCCAGCAGCTGAGTCTGATTGGGCGTCATGGCGGTGATGTGCTTAGCGCGGCCAGCTGGGCTGAGGGGTGGCCACCCGTGCACTCGCCACGTGCAGCCGTTATTCTGGTGATGGAGTTGCACGCCGCACGGCTGGTCCACCTGGGCTACTTAAAGTACCGGGAACCCAATTGCGGGCGGGTGCCTCCCGACATGGGAGCTGTCTTTTATTTTTATCTAGGCCCTCTGGCGCTGCAGACCCCCGCTGGTCCCTGAGCCCACGTGGAGGCACCGGAGGGCTCTGCTGAGGCATGGAGGCCCCCGAGCAGGTGGTCACTCATTGCTTGTGGACTGGTCCATGGCCTGTGAGTTTATTCCCGAGGTCTGTGTGGGCGAGGTTAACCAGTTCACAGCTGGGCACTTACCCCTTACACAGGTGACACTAGTTGAAGTGGAATCTATATTAGCTCACAGTGGGGAGTACATGAGGAGCTGGGAGGGTGGGGGAGGCTTGGCCTTAGCACTGGAGCCCGGGCTCCTGACATTCTGTGTCTTCCTGTTGAGGGGCCGTCAGGGCCGCTGTGGGTCCTGAAGATAGTGGGTGCCATATGGACCAGGGGATGTGGAAGCCTCTAGAGGCTGTGGGAGGCAAGGAGACGGTTGCTTCCCCAGAGCCAGCCCTGCTAACACCTCGATGTTAGCTGTTGGGACCTGTTTTGGACTCTAGCTTCCAGAGATGTGAGAAAATAAGTCAGTGTTTAGGGCGCTAAATTTGGGGTGATTTAGTGGAGAAATAGAAAACTAGCCCACGAAGGTGCACGCATTGAAATGTGCTCTGTCTAGGTGTTCACAGTGGCGTGAGGGGATGGCATCAGGGTTCTGGGAACCGTGCAGTTTTACTGAAGGAAGGGAGCTCGCCACGCCTTTCCTCATGTAACTGAAGGTATGTATGCCTGCCACACCGCCCAGGAGACAGGGACTAGAATTCGGACTTTATTTCTTATGGGAACCAAGCCACAGTCAGAACACGGTGAGGGCTGAAATGAGCTTCCTACAGCCTGAACTGGGAAGAGGAATGGCAAGTAGTTTGTGTTTTTCTACACAGACCTGTCCTTTCAGGTTTTAAGTTCTGGAAAAAGGGAGAAGCCAGGCACACCTCGGCGAGGGACAGTGTTTCTGGAGGTGGTGTGGCTTCAGCCTGAACGTGGCCATGTGGCTGGGAGGCTCAGAAACTGCCCTCCAAGGGCACTCATCTGTTCCTCATTGAACTAATACCTCATTTATAGAAATCCACAGAAATTCCAGAGCAGTGCGGGAGGCCTCCGGTCTGGATAGGTTTGTGTGGACCGAGGGCACAGGGTGTTGTCCCAAGTGCTTATCCTGATCTGGCAGAGGCTCTGTTCCCAAATAATTATTCCACAGTTTCAGAGCCTATATCTGAGGATAGTCTTTTAACTTTGTTGCATAAAAGCAAACAAAGTATGTCTTGAGGGTCTAAAAATCCATTTAGTAGTCATGGCTGTAAACTCACACATGGGGCTTTGGGATGGAGTGAAAAGCACCGTCACCTGGCGTGGACGCTGTGTGGTATTTTAGCGTGGTGGCCTGCTCGTGCCTTGAGCTCCATCTGCAGTGTGAGCAACAGCTGTGCATTTGAGAAATGTGGGCAGGTCAGCTTCCTCCTCCAGGTCCATGCGGGCATCTGGGTGAAGGGCCTGGGATGAGGCCACGTCAGTGGGAAGGAGCTCGGGTGTGTCAGCAGATATGTCTGCCTCTACAGGCCCACAAGCCAGCCAGAACCCAGTTTTCCTTTGGTCATCTAATGCTGAAAAAAATTTGTTAGTCTCATAATTTATATTAATGAACCATTTGACCATACATAAAATGTTATAAATGCATGAGGCTTTACAACTTGGCAGATATGTAACTCACATGTTCTGATTGAGTCAAACTGTTGAAGATATTTGTTTCACTTGAAGGTTTTTAGCATTTTATGCACAAACCAAATGCCAATAGCATTTTGAAAGAGTATTTTGGAATTTTAAACAGAGTGGGACAGTGCTGGGTCTCTGGGATGCTGGTGAGGTGGACGTGACCTCAAGCTCTTGGAGCTTGCAAGGAAGCAGGATTCCTAAATTGTCACACCTGCAGTGCTGGAAGTCAAAGTGGGTTTCTGTAAATGAGGTATTAGTGCAATAAGGAACAGATGGGTGCCCTTGAAGGACAGTTTCTGAGCCTCCCAGACACCCCAGGGGGAAGCAGGGGAGGGGTGTAGTTACCCACCAGAACCTGCACCGTGGAGCCAGGTTTGCAGGTGACCCTGCGTGGCAGGTCATTACGTGCAATAAGGAACAGGTGAGTGCCCTTGAGGGCGGTTTCTCGGCCCCTTTCGGAACCGCAAGTGGAACGAGCCCCAAGATGGGGGGTGGGGTTGTCGGTTATCCCCCGGAGCCTGGATGGTGGAGCCGGGTTTGCTGGTGGCCGCTCCGTGGAAGGTCACTGCGTGGAGCAATGGGAAGTGAATGGAGTGGGAATAGAGGACGCACCCTCCACAGCTACTGCTGGGAGTTGACTCTGGTAGCACAGGGGGCATAGAGGATTCTCATCGGGCAACACGGCTGGGGTCCCACGTGTACTGGATGCCGAGGTGTGGCTATATGTGATCTTGGTCTCCACAGCCACCCTGGGAAGTGGGTTCAGTTACCTTCCCATCTCTCATTTGAGAAATCTCGGGCTCACATCACAGCTGGGTGGGTTGGAGCTAATGTCTCAGGCAGGACGTTGGCCCCAGAGCCGAGCTCTTACCCTACCTGCTCTTTTCAGTCCACCAAGCTTGTAGAGAGTGGTGTGTGGTGGTGGTGGGCAGAGGTCCTGCATTTCAGGGGGCGGCTGAGAAACCACAGTAGAAGGGGGCAGGAAATAAACCAGGCAGGAGACACAGGCAGTGCTTGGGAGGTCTGCGTGGGGTCTGGGTGTGGGGGGCACCTCTGTGAACACCGTTCTGTGCTCCCAGCTTGCCCAACCTTGGCCCTCAACCACATGCTGCGTGCTTTAGGTGAAATCTCAGTCCCTTGTGTGGTGGGGGCATCTTTTCTCCCTGGCTTTGCCTCTCCTTAAATCACGGAGTCTCAGTGGGGATGGCGGGGTGGTTGGTGGTCCACAGAATTTGACCTCCACCTCCCCATCCTTGTCCTGGCCTGTTACCTGAATCTGTGTCTCTCCAGAGCCTGCAAATGAGTGGAGGCTCACGGCAGCCTCGCGCTGACCGGCGCCTCAAACTTTTTTTCATCAGAATCGTGTTAAATGCTGATTCCTAGGTACCCCATTAGACTCTCTACGCCTGCCTGGCATGGGTACTTTGAGAAAGGTACAGAGGGTTGCTGGGCTGTTCCAGGAGGGAATTTGCATTTGTAGAATGTCCACTGTGGCCCTTCCAGCACTCTACTTTCCACGCACACGTGGCATTAACTCTGGAAGACCTCTGGGTGCTGTGCTGGTGAGGAAGCCCCCACTGGATGAGGGGCTGTTGGGGCTCGGACTTGATTCCTGGGCTGGGGGCTGCGGGCTTATTCTCTTCAGTGGGCCTGCTGATGGGATGCCCTGGGAAGTCCTGCTGTGCACTCGGGGGAAGGTGCAGAGACAGGCTTAGGAAATAGACCATGGATTTGAAAATTCCTACTGGAAAATCTTTTATGAGCAAATTAATTTGCATCTGACTGAAGACAATCATTGCTTGAATAGTTGGTTTGTTTACAAAATTGGTCCTATGAACAGATTAAAATTATCTTTCATGTCTTGTCTATAACCTAAATAGGAGCTATTACCGCAACCTAAATTAGCTTTAAATTTTGTATCAGATTGCAGTCTAGATTACAAATGGCTGCTTGATAATCTAATTGATAAAACGGAGGAATTTAGTACTTGGAACCCAGAGTGAAGAGAACAGAATTGTTTTGGTTTCTCAAAAGCGTGCGACTGAGGGATGACCTGGGGTGAAGAGAAGTGGGTGGAGTCATTACACTCGAGATGATCTGCACCAGCCTTTCTCAGCTGTCTTCTGGATAAAACAAAGGGGCGATAAATGGAAAAATTCAGCACTGAGTTGGTCTATGCCCTGAGCTGCTTATACGGTCATTAATGTGACCGGGCTGTATCTGTGAAGCCTCCATACAGGCACAAAGGAATTAGGCTGGAGTAAGGTGGCTGGCGACCTCTGGCGTCTGGGCCGCGTGTCATTTCCTAAAGCCCTTTTGGGTGAAATGACAGTCGCAATGTCTGCTCAGAGGAGTGTAATCTCACGTATGAGATGCAGATTTTAAACACCAAACCCAGGAAGCTTGGTGGGAGTGGCTGTCTTCCATGTGCTTTTCTGTGCTGCCATGGACGAGGCGTGGATGTGTCATCTGTTGGTGAGATCCACTGGTGAAGGGGCTAAGCAAACCCTGGGGGTGGGGTGTGTGAAGCTACATCTCTTCTGGCATCCCAAGTTAGTACATTTTGTAAAACTTGTGAATTTGACCCTAACCCTGAGTGTTGAAGTCTGGTGCAGTGTCTTGAGCCCTCTTCTACATTGAGGGTGAGTGACTGTAAATGACCGATCCCTCACTGGTGAAAGTTCAAATTTAGTTTTCCTGAGGAAGGCAGACCTCAGTCACCCATGTCTCCATTGTAAACACTGCAGCCCCTACGCGGGTGGCTACAAGTTTCCAGGCCCTCCTTGGAGAAGCTGCCCTGCGGTGCTTGGTGATTTGATAACATCAGCCACCTTCTGTCTCTGTCTAATCATGGTTCAAATGATTCTCCTACAAGGAAATGGATCTGGTTTCTTCCTGATCGTTGGAAGAAGCAGCCCACCTAGGGACTGCACCGTCCTCTGCACTTTCACAGCGAAGCTTGTGTCTGTCTCCGAGGAGTGTCACGTGTGTCGTGGGAATCGCAGAAATTGCCTGCTTAATTCTGCGTGCTTTTGAGGGCTCGGGCAGCTCTGCCTGTTTCACCTGGGATGAGCAGCGGGTGGCCTCTGGCTGCCTTGGGACTAGGGCTTGGGGTGCGTCATCACATCCAGTGGCCTGTCCAGGTGGGCATCATTGTCTTTTGCCTGTTGGCTGAGGCAGCTGTGATGCCATGGGGTCATGCTTGTGTCAGGGCCAACCCAGTTCTTCCCATGCACCTCTCCTGCTGGAGTGCCTTTCCTTATGATGACGTGTTGAATTAGCGTGGAGAATGCAGAGAGGCTCTGGGCCTCTCCTTCCCATTCTTACTCCCTGGAGCTGTGATGCCCGACAAGGGAGCCCATAGCCAGAGGCTCCTTTAAATTTAATTAGAATAAAGATTTGATAACATAGCCAAACACATTTGAAAAGAACTTCACAGATTAAATTCCGGATTCAGCCCTTCAGGCCCAGTGGCCACGTTTCGGGGCTCAGCAGCTGTAGGTGGCTGTTGTCTTTCTGTGTTGGATCAGCAGATTGGGACGTTTCCGGTTCAGCAGGCAGTTCTCTTGCATGGCTCTGCCTGTGGTGAGGCACCTTGGCTGGAGAGCCTCGTGGGGATCCCTTAGGCCTCTGGCTGCAGCCAGGCTGCATGGTTCCTGTGTCCTGCGTCCTCTGCAGGCCCAGAACTATCCCGCCACAGAGTCAGCACTGCTAGACTTGGGTACTGTGTGCAGACAGCAGAGGGGCATGTCTGGGTCTTGCAGGGGCTGGGGTGACTGGCCTCCTTGGCCAGGATCCCATCTCCAAGTTTTCAGAGGAAATGCATCCACCATCCACACCGTGCACCAGAGGAAAACTGCCGGCTTCTCTGTGGATGGTGAATTGAGATCATGCAGAGTGACTAGGCTTGGGCTCCTGACCAGCGTGAAACCTGATACCTTTAGGTGGAACCTGACATGCCTCCATGTGTACATGGCAAAGAGAATGCAGCGTTGTCAGCTTGAATCCAGATGTGCTCCCGTTTTGAAGTGGAAGGTTCTGGGAGTATTGGCCGTTGGTGATTGTCCTGCCATGGAGGACTTTGAATGGTTTAGGATAACCCTGGTTTCTTGGTCCTGTATGTGGGCATCCCTGAATATCCCGGGCTGGAGGAAGACAGGGCAGATGGGAGGGTGACAAGAGGTCAGGTGTTTCCAGCTGTGGGGAGTGATGCCATCAGATGGCTGAGATCAGGATGGTGGTGGCCGGGGACCAAAGCAGGGGTGCGTGGAAATGCCATGTTTCCTGGGGAGGACCTGTTGAACTCTATTCCTGGGCAACAGTTCTTCCATTCTTAGGAATCTGTGCCATTGTAATTGGGTAGCAAATTCTGTAATTGCTCTAATTACTTACTGTTAAGTCCCCATCCCATTTACCATGAATTAGCAACAGTAATAACAGTTTGCCTGGTCAAACTTTGCCAAGAAAAACCAGTGGAACTAATTTTAGTTGCCTTGAGTTCCCTCCAAATCGGCTTCCTTGGCGGCTTGTGTCCCCACAGCTGCTGCAGTTCCTCCTGGGCCTGGCAGGCACATTCCAGACATTCACATCTCAGCTCAGATGCAGGCGTGCATATTATAGAAAATCGCACTGTGCTGTGATCAGCTTGAGCTGACGTTTTCTAGGTGGGAGGGGAGGCCGAGGACCTGTGAGGGACTGTCCGAGTGTCCTCTCATTGACTTGGAGCAGGTGCACATCTGTTCTTCAAAAGTTCTAATGGGATGAAATTAGAAATATGAATTTTTAAAATTCATGTGTTATGAACTCTGTTCAGTGATTTCCTCTGAAATGAGAGACTATTTGCAGACGAGGCAGTCAGCCTGCAGCTCTCCTTAGAACTGTCCTAGACCTCGATGCCGTCCTTTGGCCTCTTCCTGGGTGTGGGGTGCTCTGCTTGAAGCAAAACCACGTGGTCTGTGCATCACTACTGCAACCAGCTCAACGTACACACCCACTGGGAGGGGGGCCGGATCACTTAACATTTTAAATGCATTTAACATTAAACCAGCAAGTCAGCCAGTGCTTTCTGTAACCA
>JAKFHT010001500.1:0-28168 GCA_023783455.1 Erythrocebus patas | reverse complement strand
GCCTATGGTGAAAAGGAAATATCTTCCGCTCAAAACCGGAAAGAAGCTTTCTGAAACTGCTCTGTGTTCTGTAAATTCATCTCACAGGTTACATCTTTCCCTTCAAGAAGCCTTTAGCTAAGGCTGTTCTTCTGGAATTGGCAAAGGATATTTGAAGCCCATAGAGGCCTATGGTGAAAATGGAAATATCTTCCGCTCAAAACTGGAAAGTAGCTTTCTGAGAATCTGCTCTGTGTTCTGTTAATTCAACTCACAGAGTTACATCTTTCCCTTCCAGAAGCCTTTCGCTAAGGCTGTTCTTGTGGAATTGGCAAAGGGATATTTGGAAGCCCATAGAGGGCTATGGTGAAAAAGGAAATATCTTCCCTTGAAAACTGGAAAGAAGCTTTCTGAGAAACTGCTCTGTGTTCTGTTAATTCATCTCACAGAGTTACCTCTTTCCCTTCAAGAAGCCTTTCGCTAAGGCTGTTCTTGTGGAATTGGCAAAGTGATATTTGGAAGCCCATAGAGGGCTACGGTGAAAAAGGAAATATCTTCCGTTCAAAACTGGAAAGTAGCTTTCTGAGAAACTGCTCTGTGTTCTGTTAATTCATCTCACAGAGTTACATCTTTCCCTTCAAGAAGCCTTTCGCTAAGGCTGTTCTTGTGGAATTGGCAAAGGGATATTTGGAAGCCCATAGAGGCCTATGGTGAAAAAGGAAATATCTTCCGTTCAAAACTGGAAAGAAGCTTTCTGAGAAACTGCTCTGTGTTCTGTTAATTCATCTCACAGAGTTACATCTTTCCCTTCAAGTAGCCTATCGCTAAGGCTGTTCTTGTGGAATTGGCAAAGGGATATTTGGAAGCCCATAGAGGGCTATGGTGAAAAAGGAAATATCTTCCGTTCAAAACTGGAAAGAAGCTTTCTGAGAATCTGCTCTGTGTTCTGTTAATTCATCTCACAGAGTTACATCTTTCCCTTCAAGAAGCCTTTAGCTAAGGCTGTTCTTGTGGAATTGGCAAAGGGATATTTGGAAGCCCATAGAGGCTATGGTGAAAAAGGAAATATCTTCCGTTCAAAACCGGAAAGAAGCTTTCTGAGAAACTGCTCTGTGTTCTGTTAATTCATCTCACAGAGTTACATCTTTCCCTTCAAGAAGCCTTTCGCTAAGGCTGTTCTTGTGGAATTGGCAAAGTGATATTTGGAAGCCCATAGAGGGCTATGATGAAAAGGAAATATCTTCCGTTCAAAACCGGAAAGAAGCTTTCTGAGAAACTGCTCTGTGTTCTGTTAATTCATCTCACAGAGTTACATCTTTCCCTTCAAAAGCCTTTCGCTAAGGCTGTTCTTGTGGAATTGGCAAAGGGATATTTGGAAGCCCATAGGGCTATGGTGAAAGGAAATATCTTCCGTTCAAAACTGGAAAGAAGCTTTCTGAGAAACTGCTCTGTGTTCTGTTAATTCATCTCACAGAGTTACATCTTTCCCTTCAAGAAGCCTTTCGCTAAGGCTGTTCTTGTGGAATTGGCAATGGGATATTTGGAAGCCCATAGAGGGCTATGGTGAAAAATATCTTCCGTTCAAAACTGGAAAGAAGCTTTCTGAGAAACTGCTCTGTGTTCTGTTAATTCATCTCACAGAGTTACATCTTTCCCTTCAAGAAGCCTTTCGCTAAGGCTGTTCTTGTGGAATTGGCAAAGCGATATTTGGAAGCCCATAGAGGGCTATGGTGAAAAAGGAAATATCTTCCGTTCAAAACTGGAAAGAAGCTTTCTGAGAAACTGCTCTGTGTTCTGTTAATTCATCTCACAGAGTTACATCTTTCCCTTCAAGAAGCCTTTCGCTAAGGCTGTTCTTGTGGAATTGGCAAAGTGATATTTGAAGCCCATAGAGGCCTATGGTGAAAATGGAAATATCTTCCCTTGAAAACTGGAAAGAAGCTTTCTGAGAAACTGCTCTGTGTTCTGTTAATTCATCTCACAGAGTTACATCTTTCCTTCAAGAAGCCTTTCGCTAAGGCTGTTCTTGAGGAATTGGCAAAGCGATATTTGGAAGCCCATAGAGGGCTATGGTGAAAAAGGAAATATCTTCCGTTCAAAACCGGAAAGAATCTTTCTGAGAAACTGCTCTGTGTTCTGTTAATTCATCTCACAGAGTTACATCTTTCCCTTCAAGAAGCCTTCGCTAAGGCTGTTCTTGTGGAATTGGCAATGGGATATTTGGAAGCCCATAGAGGGCTATGGTGAAAAAGGAAATATCTTCCGTTCAAAACAGGAAAGAAGCTATCTGAAACTGCTCTGTGTTATGTTCATCTCACAGAGTTACATCTTTCCCTTCAAGAAGCCTTTCGCTAAGGCTGTTCTTGTGGAATTGGCAAAGGGATATTTGGAAGCCCATAGAGGGCTATGGTGAAAAAGGAAATATCTTCCGTTCAAAACTGGAAAGAAGCTTTCTGAGAAACTGCTCTGTGTTCTGTTAATTCATCTCACAGAGTTACATCTTTCCCTTCAAGAAGCCTTTCGCTAAGGCTGTTCTTGTGGAATTGGCAAAGGGATATTTGGAAACCCATAGAGGCTATGGTGAAAAAGGAATATCTTCCGTTCAAAACCGGAAAGAAGCTTTCTGAGAAACTGCTCTGT
This sequence comes from Erythrocebus patas, assembly GCA_023783455.1. NCBI lineage: Eukaryota > Metazoa > Chordata > Mammalia > Primates > Cercopithecidae > Erythrocebus > Erythrocebus patas. Next base: position 25,549 of record JAKFHT010001500.1, on the reverse strand, counting down.
GTTCTGTTAATTCATCTCACAGAGTTACATCTTTCCTTCAAGAAGCCTTCGCTAAGGCTGGTCTTGTGGAATTGGCAAAGGGATATTTGGAAGCCCATAGAGGGCTATGGTGAAAAAGGAAATATCTTCCGTTAAAAACTGGAAAGAAGCTTTCTGAGAAACCCTTCTGTTTTCTGTTAATTCAACTCACAGAGTTACATCTTTCCCTTCAAGAAACCTTTCGCTAAGGCTGTTCTTGTGGAATTGGCAAAGGGATATTTGGAAGCCCATAGAGGGCTATGGTGAAAAAGGAAATATCTTCCGTTCAAAACCGGAAAGAAGCTTTCTGAGAAACTGCTCTGTGTTCTGTTAATTCATCTCACAGAGTTACATCTTTCCCTTCAAGAAGCCTTTCGCTCAGGCTGTTCTTGTGGAATTGGCAAAGGGATATTTGGAAGCCCATAGAGGGCTATGGTGAAAAAGGAAATATCTTACGTTCAAAACTGGAAAGAAGCTTTCTGAGAAACTGCTCTGTTTTCTGTTAATTCATCTCACAGAGTTACATCTTTCCCTTCAAGAAGCCTTTCGCTAAGGCTGTTCTTGTGGAATTGGCAAGGATATTTGGAAGCCCATAGAGGCTATGGTGAAAAAAATATCTTCCCTTGAAAACTGGAAGAAGCTTTCTGAGAAACTGCTCTGTGTTCTGTTAATTCATCTCACAGAGTTACCTCTTTCCCTTCAAGAAGCCTTTCGCTAAGGCTGTTCTTGTGGAATTGGCAAAGTGATATTTGGAAGCCCATAGAGGGCTACGGTGAAAAAGGAAATATCTTCCGTTCAAAACTGGAAAGTAGCTTTCTGAGAAACTGCTCTGTGTTCTGTTAATTCATCTCACAGAGTTACATCTTTCCTTCAGAAGCCTTTCGCTAAGGCTGTTCTTGTGGAATTGGCAAAGGATATTTGGAAGCCCATAGAGGCCTATGGTGAAAAAGGAAATATCTTCCGTTCAAAACTGGAAAGAAGCCTTTTGAGAAACTGCTCTGTGTTCTCTTAATTCATCTCACAGAGTTACATCTTTCCCTTCAAGTAGCCTATCGCTAAGGCTGTTCTTGTGGAATTAGCAAAGGATATTTGGAAGCCCATAGAGGGCTATGGTGAAAAAAATATCTTCCGTTCAAAACTGGAAAGAAGCTTTCTGAGAAACTGCTCTGTGTTCTGTTAATTCATCTCACAGAGTTACATCTTTCCTTCAAGAAGCCTTTCGCTAAGGCAGTTCTTGTGGAATTGGCAAGGATATTTGGAAGCCCATAGAGGGCTATGGTGAAAAAGGAAATATCTTCCGTTCAAAACTGGAAAGTAGCTTTCTGAGAAACTGCTCTGTGTTCTGTTAATTCATCTCACAGGTTACATCTTTCCTTCAAGAAGCCTTTCGCTAAGGCTGTTCTTGTGGAATTGGCAAAGTGATATTTGGAAGCCCATAGAGGGCTATGGTGAAAAAAATATCTTCCGTTCAAAACCGGAAAGAAGCTTTCTGAGAAACTGCTCTGTGTTCTGTTAATTCATCTCACAGAGTTACATCTTTCCTTCAAGAAGACTTTCGCTAAGGCTGTTCTTCTGGAATTGGCAAAGTGATATTTGGAAGCCCATTGAGGGCTACGGTGAAAAAGGAAATATCTTCCGTTCAAAACTGGAAAGAAGCTTTCTGAGAAACTGCTCTGCGTTCTGTTAATTCATCTCACAGAGTTACATCTTTCCTTCAAAAGCCTTTCGCTAAGGCTGTTCTTGTGCAATTGGCAAAGGATATTTGGAAGCCCATAGAGTGCTACGGGGAAAAAGGAAATATCTTCCGTTCAAAACTGGAAAGTAGCTTTCTGAGAAACTGCTCTGTGTTCTGTTAATTCATCTCACAGAGTTACATCTTTCCTTCAAGAAGCCTTTCGCTAAGGCTGTTCTTGTGGAATTGGCAAGGATATTTGGAAGCCCATAGAGGGCTACGGGAAAAAGGAAATATCTTCCGTTCAAAACTGGAAAGAAGCTTTCTGAGAAACTGCTCTGTTTTCTGTTAATTCATCTCACAGAGTTACATCTTTCCTTCAAGAAGCCTTCGCTAAGGCTGTTATTGTGGAATTGGCAAAGGATATTTGGAAGCCCATAGAGGCTATGGTGAAAAGGAAATATCTTCCGTTCAAAACTGGAAAGAAGCTTTCTGAGAAACTGCTCTGTTCTGTTAATTCATCTCACAGAGTTACATCTTTCCTTCAAGAAGCCTTCGCTAAGGCTGTTCTTGTGGAATTGGCAAAGCGATATTTGGAAGCCCATAGAGGGCTATGGTGAAAAAATATCTTCGTTCAAAACTGGAAAGAAGCTTTCTGAGAAACTGCTCTGTGTTCTGTTAATTCATTTCACAGAGTTACATCTTTCCTTCAAGAAGCCTTTCGCTAAGGCTGTTTTGTGGAATTGGCAAAGGATATTTGAAGCCCATAGAGGGCTATGGTGAAAAGGAAATATCTTCCGTTAAAAACTGGAAAGAAGCTTTCTGAGAAACCCTTCTGTTTCCTGTTAATTCAACTCACAGAGTTACATCTTTCCTTCAAAAGCCTTTCGCTAAGGCTGTTTTTGTGGAATTGGCAAGGATATTTGGAAGCCCATAGAGGCTATGGTGAAAAGGAAATATCTTCCGTTCAAAAGTGGAAAAAGCTTTCTGAGAAACTGCTCTGTGTTCTGCTAGTTCATCTCACAGAGTTACATCTTTCCCTTCAAGAAGCCTTTCGCTAAGGCTGTTCTTGTAGAGTTCGCAAAGCGATATTTGGAAGCCCATAGAGGGCTATGGTGAATAAGGAAATATCTTCCGTTCAAAACCGGAAAGAATCTTTCTGAGAAACTGCTCTGTGTTCTGTTAATTCATCTCACAGAGTTACATCTTTCCCTTCAAGAAGCCTTTCGCTAAGGCTGTTCTTGTGGAATTGGCAAAGGGATATTTGGAAGCCCATAGAGGGCTACGGGGAAAAAGGAAATATCTTCCGTTCAAAACCGGAAAGAAGCTTTCTGAGAAACTGCTCTGTGTTATGTTAATTCATCTCACAGAGTTACATCTTTCCCTTCAAGAAGCCTTTCGCTAAGGCTGTTCTTGTCGAATTGCCAGAGCGATATTTGGAAGCCCATAGATGGCTATGGTGAAAAAGTAAATATCTTCCGTTCAAAACTGGAAAGAAGCTTTCTGAGAAACTGCTCTGTGTTCTGTTAATTCTTCTCACACAGTTACATCTTTCCCTTCAAGAAGCCTTTCGCTAAGGCTGTTCTTTTGGAATTGGCAAAGGGATATTTGGAAGCCCATAGAGGGCTATGCTGAAAAAGGAAATATCTTCCGTTCAAAACCGGAAAGAAGCTTTCTGAGAAACTGCTCTGTGTTCTGTTAATTCATGTCACAGATTTACATCTTTCCCTTCCAGAAGCCTTTCGCTAAGGCTGTTCTTGTGGAATTGGCAAAGGGATATTTGGAAGCCCATAGAGGGCTATGGTGAAAAAGGAAATATCTTCCGTTCAAAACTGGAAAGAAGCTTTCTGAGAAACTGCTCTGTGTTCTGTTAATTCATCTCACAGAGTTACATCTTTCCCTTCAAGAAGCCTTTCGCTAAGGCTGTTCTTGTGGAATTGCTAGAGTGATATTTGGAAGCCTATAGAGGGCTACGCTGAAAAAGGAAATATCTTACGTTCAAAACTGGAAAGAAGCTTTCTGAGAAACTGCTCTGTTTTCTGTTAATTCATCTCACAGAGTTACATCTTTCCCTTAAAGAAGCCTTTCACTAAGGCTGTTCTTGTGGAATTGGCAAAGGATATTTGGAAGCCATAGAGGGCTACGGTGAAAAAAAATATCTTCCTTGAAAACTGGAAAGAAGCTTTCTGAGAAACTGCTCTGTGTTCTGTTAATTCATCTCACAGAGTTACCTCTTTCCCTTCAAGAAGCCTTTGCTAAGGCTGTTCTTGTGGAATTGGCAGAGTGATATTTGGAAGCCCATAGAGGCTATGGTGAAAAATATCTTCCGTTCAAAACTGGAAAGTAGCTTTCTGAGAAACTGCTCTGTGTTCTGTTAATTCATCTCACAGAGTTACATCTTTCCTTCAAAGCCTTTCGCTAAGGCTGTTCTTGTGGAACTGGCAAAGGATATTTGGAAGCCCATAGAGGCCTATGGTGAAAAAGGAAATATCTTCCGTTCAAAACTGGAAGAAGCTTTCTGAAACTGCTCTGTGTTCTGTTAATTCATCTCACAGAGTTACATCTTTCCTTCAAGAAGCCTTCGCTAAGGCTGTTCTTGTGGAATTGGCAAAGGATATTTGGAAGCCCATAGAGGGCTACGGGAAAAAGGAAATATCTTCCGTTCAAAACTGGAAAGAAGCTTTCTGAGAAACTGCTCTGTGTTCTGTTAATTCATCTCACAGAGTTACATCTTTCCTTCAAAGCCTTTCGCTAAGGCTGTTCTTGTGGAATTAGCAAAGGATATTTGGAAGCCCATAGAGGGCTACGGTGAAAAAGAAATATCTTCCGTTCAAAACTGGAAAGAAGCTTGAGAAACTGCTCTGTTTTCTGTTAATTCATCTCACAGAGTTACATCTTCCTTCAAGAAGCCTTTAGCTAAGGCTGTTCTTGTGGAATTAGCAAAGGATATTTGGAAGCCCATAGAGGGCTATGGTGAAAAAGGAAATATCTTCCGTTCAAAACTGGAAAGAAGCTTTCTGAGAAACTGCTCTGTTCTGTTAATTCATCTCACAGAGTTACATCTTTCCCTTCAGAAGCCTTCGCTAAGGCTGTTCTTATATAATTGGCAGAGTGATATTTGAAGCCCATAGAGGCCTATGGTGAAAAAGGAAATATCTTCCGTTCAAAACCGGAAAGAAGCTTTGTGAGAAACTGCTCTGTGTTCTGTTAATTCATCTCACAGAGTTACATCTTTCCCCTCAAGAAGCCTTTAGCTAAGGCTGTTCTTGTGGAATTGGCAAAGGGATATTTGGAAGCCCATAGAGGGCTATGGTGAAAAAGGAAATATCTTCCGTTAAAAACTGGAAAGAAGCTTTCTGAGAAACCCTTCTGTTTTCTGTTAATTCAACACACAGAGTTACATCTTTCCCTTCAAGAAGCCTTTCGCTAAGGCTGTTCTTGCGGAATTGGCAAAGGGATATTTGGAAGCCCATAGAGGGCTATGGTGAAAAAGGAAATATCTTCCGTTCAAAACCGTAAAGAAGCTTTCTGAGAAACTGCTCTGTGGTCTGTTAATTCATCTCACAGTGTTACATCTTTCCCTTGAAGAAGACTTTCGCTAAGGCTGTTCTTCTGGAATTGGCAAGGTGATATTTTGAAGCCCATAGAGGCTATGGTGAAAAAGGAAATATCTTCCGTTCAAAACTGGAAAGAAGCTTTCTGATAAACTGCTCTGTGTTCTGTTAATTCATCTCACAGAGTAATATCGTTCCCTTCAAGAAGCCTTTCGCTAAGGCTGTTCTTGTGGAATTGGCAAAGCGATATTTGGAAGCCCATAGAGGGCTATGGTGAAAAAGGAAATATCTTCCGTTCAAAACTGGAAAGAAGCTTTCTGAGAAACTGCTCTGTGTTCTGTTAATTCATCTCACAGAGTTACATCTTTCCCTTCAAGAAGCCTTCGCTAAGGCTGTTCTTATGGAATTGGCAGAGTGATATTTGAAGCCCATAGAGGCTACGGTGAAAATGGAAATATCTTCCGTTCAAAACTTGAAAGAAGCTTTCTGAGAAACTGCTCTGTGTTCTGTTAATTCATCTCACAGAGTTACATCTTTCCTTCAGAAGCCTTTCGCTAAGGCTGTTCTTGTGGAATTAGCGATATTTGGAAGCCCATAGAGGGCTATGGTGAAAAAGGAAATATCTTCCGTTCAAAACTGGAAAGAAGCTTTCTGAGAAACTGCTCTGTGTTCTGTTAATTCATCTCACAGAGTTACATCTTTCCCTTCAAGAAGCCTTTCGCTACGGCTGTTCTTATGGAATTGGCAGAGTGATATTTGAAAGCCCATAGAGGCCTATGGTGAAAATGGAAATATCTTCCGTTCAAAACTTGAAAGAAGCTTTCTGAGAAACTGCTCTGTGTTCTGTTAATTCATCTCACAGAGTTACATCTTTCCCTTCAAGAAGCCTTTCGCTAAGGCTGTTCTTGTGGAATTGGCAAAGCGATATTTGGAAGCCCATAGAGGGCTATGGTGAAAAAGGAAATATCTTCCGTTCAAAACTGGAAAGAAGCTTTCTGAGAAACTGCTCTGTGTTCTGTTAATTCATCTCACAGAGTTACATCTTTCCCTTCAAGAAGCCTTTCGCTACGGCTGTTCTTATGGAATTGGCAGAGTGATATTTGAAAGCCCATAGAGGCCTATGGTGAAAATGGAAATATCTTCCGTTCAAAACTTGAAAGAAGCTTTCTGAGAAACTGCTCTGTGTTCTGTTAATTCATCTCACAGAGTTACATCTTTCCCTTCAAGAAGCCTTTCGCTAAGGCAGTTCTTGTAGAGTTGGCAAAGCGATATTTGGAAGCCCATAGAGGGCTATGGTGAAAAAGGAAATATCTTCCGTTCAAAACCGGAAAGAATCTTTCTGAGAAACTGCTCTGTGTTCTGTTAATTCATCTCACAGAGTTACATCTTTCCCTTCAAGAAGCCTTTCGCTAAGGCTGTTCTTGTGGAATTGGCAAAGGGATATTTGGAAGCCCATAGAGGGCTATGGTGAAAAAGGAAATATCTTCCGTTCAAAACTTGAAAGAAGCTTTCTGAGAAACTGCTCTGTGTTCTGTTAATTCATCTCACAGAGTTACATCTTTCCTTCAAGAAGCCTTTCGCTAAGGCAGTTCTTGTAGAGTTGGCAAAGCGATATTTGGAAGCCCATAGAGGGCTATGGTGAAAAGGAAATATCTTCCGTTCAAAACCGGAAAGAATCTTTCTGAGAAACTGCTCTGTGTTCTGTTAATTCATCTCACAGAGTTACATCTTTCCTTCAAGAAGCCTTCGCTAAGGCTGTTCTTGTGGAATTGGCAAAGGATATTTGGAAGCCCATAGGGCTATGGTGAAAAAGGAAATATCTTCCGTTCAAAACTGGAAAGAAGCTTTCTGAGAAACTGCTCTGTGTTATGTTAAGTCATCTCACAGAGTTACATCTTTCCCTTCAAGAAGCCTTTCGCTAAGGCTGTTCTTGTGGAATTGCCAGAGCGATATTTGGAAGCCCATAGAGGGCTATGGTGAAAAAGGAAATATCTTCCGTTCAAAACTGGAAAGAAGCTTTCTGAGAAACTGCTCTGTGTTCTGTTAATTCTTCTCACACAGTTACATCTTTCCCTTCAAGAAGCCTTTCGCTAAGGCTGTTCTTTTGGAATTGGCAAAGGGATATTTGGAAGCCCATAGAGGGCTATGGTGAAAAAGGAAATATCTTCCGTTCAAAACTGGAAAGAAGCTTTCTGAGAAACTGCTCTGTGTTCTGTTAATTCATCTCACAGAGTTACATCTTTCCCTTGAAGAAGCCTTTCGCTAAGGCTGTTCTTGTGGAATTGGCAGAGTGATATTTGGAAGCCCATAGAGGGCTATGGTGAAAAAGGAAATATCTTCCGTTCAAAATTGGAAAGAAGCTTTCTGAGAAAATGCTCTGTGTTCTGTTAATTCTCCTCACAGAGTTACATCTGTCCCTTCCAGAAGCCTTTCGCTAATGCTGTTCTTGTGGAATTGGCAATGGGATATTTGGAAGCCCATAGAGGGCTATGGTGAAAAAGGAAATATCTTCCATTCAAAACTGAAAAGAAGCTTTCTGAGAAACTGCTCTGTGTTCTGTTAATTCATCTCACAGAGTTACATCTTTCCCTTCAAGAAGCCTTTCGCTAAGGCTGTTCTTGTGGAGTTGGCAAAGCGATATTTGGAAGCCCATAGAGGGCTACGGTGAAAAAGGAAATATCTTCCGTTCAAAACTGGAAAGAAGCTTTCTGAGAAACTGCTCTGTGTTCTGTTAATTCATCTCACAGAGTTACATCTTCCCTTCAAGAAGCCTTTCGCTAAGGCTGTTCTTGTGGAATTGGCAAAGGGATATTTGGAAGCCCATAGAGGGCTATGGTGAAAAAGGAAATATCTTCCGTTCAAAACTGGAAAGAAGCTTTCTGAGAAACTGCTCTGTGTTCTGTTAATTCATCTCACAGAGTTACATCTTTCCCTTGAAGAAGCCTTTCGCTAAGGCTGTTCTTGTGGAATTGGCAGAGTGATATTTGGAAGCCCATAGAGGGCTATGGTGAAAAAGGAAATATCTTCCGTTCAAAACTGGAAAGAAGCTTTCTGAGAAACTGCTCTGTGTTCTGTTAATTCATCTCACAGAGTTACATCTTTCCCTTCAAGAAGCCTTTCGCTAAGGCAGTTCATGTGGAATTGGCAAAGTGATATTTGGAAGCCCATAGAGGGCTATGGTGAAAAAGGAAATATCTTCCGTTCAAAACTGGAAAGAAGCTTTCTGAGAAACTGCTCTGTGTTCTGTTAATTCATCTCACAGAGTTACATCTTTCCCTTCAAGCCTTTCGCTAAGGCAGTTCTTGTGGAATTGGCAAAGTGATATTTGGAAGCCCATAGAGGGCTATGGTGAAAAGGAAATATCTTCCTTCAAAACTGGAAAGAAGCTTTCTGAGAAACTGCTCTGTGTTCTGTTAATTCATCTCACAGAGTTACATCTTTCCTTCAAGAAGCCTTTCGCTAAGGCTGTTCTTGTGGAATTGGCAAAGTGATATTTGGAAGCCCATAGAGGGCTATGGTGAAAAGGAAATATCTTCCGCTCAAAACTGGAAAGAAGCTTGAGAAACTGCTCTGTGTTCTGTTAATTCATCTCACAGAGTTACATCTTTCCTTCAGAAGCCTTTCGCTAAGGCTGTTCTTGTGGAACTGGCAAAGGATATTTGGAAGCCCATAGAGGCTATGGTGAAAAGGAAATATCTTCCTCAAAAACTGGAAAGAAGCTTCTGAGAAACTGCTCTGTGTTCTGTTAATTCATCTCACAGAGTTACATCTTTCCTTCAAGAAGCCTTTCGCTAAGGCTGTTCTTGTGGAATTGGCAAAGGATATTTGGAAGCCCATAGAGGGCTATGGTGAAAAAGGAAATATCTTCCTCAAAACTGGAAAGAAGCTTGAGAAACTGCTCTGTTTTCTGTTAATTCATCTCACAGAGTTACATCTTTCCTTCCAGAAGCCTTCGCTAAGGATGTTCTTGTGAATTGGCAAAGGGATATTTGGAAGCCCATAGAGGGCTATGGTGAAAAAGGAAATATCTTCCGCTCAAAACTGGAAAGAAGCTTGAGAAACTGCTCTGTGTTCTGTTAATTCATCTCACAGAGTTACATCTTTCCCTTCAAGAAGCCTTTCGCTAAGGCTGTTCTTATATAATTGGCAAAGTGATATTTGAAGCCCATAGAGGCCTATGGTGAAAAGGAAATATCTTCCGCTCAAAACTGGAAAGAAGCTTGAGAAACTGCTCTGTGTTCTGTTAATTCATCTCACAGAGTTACATCTTTCCCTTCAAGAAGCCTTTCGCTAAGGCTGTTCTTGTGGAATTGGCAAAGGATATTTGGAAGCCCATAGAGGGCTATGGTGAAAAGGAAATATCTTCCGTTCAAAACTGAAAGAAGCTTTCTGAGAAACTGCTCTGTGTTCTGTTAATTCAACACACAGAGTTACATCTTTCCTTCAAGAAGCCTTCGCTAAGGCTGTTCTTGTGGAATTGGCAAAGGATATTTGAAGCCCATAGAGGGCTATGGTGAAAAAGGAAATATCTTCCGTTCAAAACCGGAAAGAAGCTTTCTGAGAAACTGCTCAGTGGTCTGTTAATTCATCTCACAGTGTTACATCTTTCCCTTGAAGAAGACTTTCGCTAAGGCTGTTCTTCTGGAATTGGCAAAGGGATATTTGAAGCCCATACAGGGCTATGGTGAAAAGGAAATATCTTCCGTTCAAAACTGGAAAGAAGCTTTCTGAGAAACTGCTCTGTGTTCTGTTAATTCATCTCACAGAGTTACATCTTTCCCTTCAAGAAGCCTTTCGCTAAGGCTGTTCTTGTGGAATTGGCAAGCGATATTTGGAAGCCCATAGAGGGCTATGGTGAAAAGGAAATATCTTCCGCTCAAAACTGGAAAGAAGCTTTCTGAGAAACTGCTCTGTGTTCTGTTAATTCATCTCACAGAGTTACATCTTTCCCTTCAAGAAGCCTTTCGCCACGGCTGTTCTTATGGAATTGGCAGAGTGATATTTGAAGCCCATAGAGGGCTACGGTGAAAATGGAAATATCTTCCGCTCAAAACTTGAAAGAAGCTTGAGAAACTGCTCTGTGTTCTGTTAATTCATCTCACAGAGTTACATCTTTCCTTCAAGAAGCCTTTCGCTAAGGCTGTTCTTGTGGAATTGGCGATATTTGAAGCCCATAGAGGCTATGGTGAAAAGGAAATATCTTCCGCTCAAACCTGGAAAGAAGCTTTCTGAGAAACTGCTCTGTGTTCTGTTAATTCATCTCACAGAGTTACATCTTTCCCTTCAAGAAGCCTTTCGCTAAGGCTGTTCTTGTGGAATTGGCAAAGGATATTTGAAAGCCCATAGAGGGCTATGGTGAAAAAGGAAATATCTTCCGTTCAAAACTGAAAGAAGCTTTCGAGAAACTGCTCTGTGTTCTGTTAATTCATCTCACAGAGTTACATCTTTCCTTCAAGAAGCCTTTCGCTAAGGCAGTTCTTGTGGAATTGGCAAAGCGATATTTGGAAGCCCATAGAGGCTATGGTGAAAAAGGAAATATCTTCCGCTCAAAACCTGGAAAGAAGCTTTCTGAGAAACTGCTCTGTGTTCTGTTAATCATCTCACAGAGTTACATCTTTCCTTCAAGAAGCCTTTCGCTAAGGCTGTTCTTGTGGAATGGCAAAGGATATTTGGAAGCCCATAGAGGGCTATGGTGAAAAGGAAATATCTTCCGCTCAAAACTGGAAAGAAGCTTGAGAAACTGCTCTGTGTTATGTTAATTCATCTCACAGAGTTACATCTTTCCTTCAAGAAGCCTTCGCTAAGGCTGTTCTTGTGGAATTGGCAAAGCGATATTTGGAAGCCCATAGAGGGCTATGGTGAAAAAGGAAATATCTTCCGCTCAAAACTGAAAGAAGCTTGAGAAACTGCTCTGTGTTCTGTTAATTCATCTCACAGAGTTACATCTTTCCTTCAAGAAGCCTTTCGCTAAGGCTGTTCTTGTGGAATTGGCAAAGGATATTTGGAAGCCCATAGAGGGCTTTGGTGAAAAAGGAAATATCTTCCGCTCAAAACTGGAAAGAAGCTTGAGAAACTGCTCTGTGTTCTGTTAATTCATCTCACAGAGTTACATCTTTCCCTTGAAGAAGCCTTTCGCTAAGGCTGTTCTTGTGGAATTGGCAGAGGATATTTGAAGCCCATAGAGGGCTATGGTGAAAAGGAAATATCTTCCGCTCAAAATTGGAAAGAAGCTTTGAGAAAATGCTCTGTGTTCTGTTAATTCTCTCACAGAGTTACATCTGTCCCTTCCAGAAGCCTTTCGCTAAGGCTGTTCTTGTGGAATTGGCAAGGGATATTTGGAAGCCCATAGAGGGCTATGGTGAAAAGGAAATATCTTCATTCAAAACTGAAAGAAGCTTTCTTGAGAAACTGCTCTGTGTTCTGTTAATTCATCTCACAGAGTTACATCTTTCCCTTCAAGAAGCCTTTCGCTAAGGCTGTTCTTGTGGAATTGGCATGGATATTTGGAAGCCCATAGAGGGCTATGGTGAAAAGGAAATATCTTCCGCTCAAAACTGGAAAGAAGCTTGAGAAACTGCTCTGTGTTCTGTTAATTCATCTCACAGAGTTACATCTTCCCTTCAAGAAGCCTTTCGCTAAGGCTGTTCTTGTGGAATTGGCAAAGGATATTTGGAAGCCCATAGAGGGCTTGGTGAAAAAGGAAATATCTTCCGCTCAAAACTGGAAAGAAGCTTTCTGAGAAACTGCTCTGTGTTCTGTTAATTCATCTCACAGAGTTACATCTTTCCCTTCAAGAAGCCTTTCGCTAAGGCTGTTCTTGTGGAATTGGCAAAGTGATATTTGGAAGCCCATAGAGGGCTATGGTGAAAAGGAAATCTCCGCTCAAAACTGGAAAGAAGCTGAGAAACTCTGTGTTCTGTTAATTCATCTCACAGAGTTACATCTTTCCTTCAAGAAGCCTTCGCTAAGGCTGTTCTTGTGGAATTGGCAAAGTGATATTTGGAAGCCCATAGAGGGCTATGGTGAAAAGGAAATATCTTCCGTTCCAAAACTGGAAAGAAGCTTTCTGAGAAACTGCTCTGTGTTCTGTTAATTCATCTCACAGAGTTACATCTTTCCCTTCAGGAAGCCTTTCGCTAAGGCTGTTCTTGTGGAATTGGCAAGTGATATTTGGAAGCCCATGAGGGCCATGGTGAAAAGGAAATATCTTCCGCTCAAAACCGGAAAGAAGCTTTCTGAGAAACTGCTCTGTGTTCTATTAATTCATCTCACAGAGTTATATCTTCCTTCAAGAAGCCTTTCGCTAAGGCTGTTCTTGTGGAATTGGCAAAGGATATTTGGAAGCCCATAGAGGGCTATGGTGAAAAGGAAATATCTTCCGTTCAAAACTGGAAAGAAGCTTGAGAAACCCTCTGTTTTCTGTTAATTCATCTCACAGAGTTACATCTTTCCCTTCAAGAAGCCTTCATGGCGCTGTTCTTGTGGAATTGGCAAAGGTGATATTTGGAAGCCCATAGAGGGCTATGGTGAAAAGGAAATATCTTCCGCTCAAAACTGGAAAGAAGCTTGAGAAACTGCTCTGTGTTCTGTTAATTCATCTCACAGAGTTACATCTTTCCCTTGAAGAAGCCTTTCGCTAAGGCTGTTCTTGTGGAATTGGCAAGGTGATATTTGGAAGCCCATACAGGGCTATGGTGAAAAGGAAATATCTTCCGCTGAAAACTGGAAAGAAGCTTCTGAGAAACTGCTCTGTGTTCTGTTAATTCATCTCACAGAGTTACATCTTTCCCTTCAAGAAGCCTTCGCTAAGGCTGTTCTTGTGGAATTGGCAAGGATATTTGGAAGCCCATAGAGGGCTATGGTGAAAAGGAAATATCTTCCGCTCAAAAAAGAAGCTTGAGAAACTGCTCTGTGTTCTGTTAATTCATCTCACAGAGTTACATCTTCCTTCAAGAAGCCTTCGCTAAGGCTGTTCTTGTGGAATTGGCAGGATATTTGGAAGCCCATAGAGGGCTATGGTGAAAAGGAAATATCTTCCGCTCAAAACTGGAAAGAAGCTTTCTGAGAAACTGCTCTGTGTTCTGTTAATTCATCTCACAGAGTTGCATCTTTCCTTCAAGAAGCCTTCGCTAAGGCTGTTCTTGTGGAATTGGCAAAGGATATTTGGAAGCCCATAGAGGGCTATGGTGAAAAAGGAAATATCTTCCGCTCAAAACTGGAAAGAAGCTTTCTGAGAAACTGCTCTGTGTTCTGTTAATTCATCTCACAGAGTTACATCTTTCCTTCCTTTCGCTAAGGCTGTTCTTGTGGAATTGGCAGAGTGATATTTGGAAGCCCATAGAGGGCTATGGTGAAAAAGGAAATATCTTCCGCTCAAAACTGGAAAGAAGCTTTCTGAGAAACTGCTCTGTGTTCTGTTAATTCATCTCACAGAGTTACATCTTTCCTTCAAGAAGCCTTTCGCTAAGGCTGTTCATGTGGAATTGGCAAAGTGATATTTGAAGCCCATAGAGGGCTATGGTGAAAAGGAAATATCTTCCGCTCAAAACCGGAAAGAAGCTTTCTGAGAAACTGCTCTGTGTTCTGTTAATTCATCTCACAGAGTTACATCTTTCCCTTCAAGAAGCCTTTCGCTAAGGCTGTTCTGTGGAATTGGCAAAGGGATATTTGGAAGCCCATAGAGGGCTGGGTGAAAAAGGAAATATCTTCCGCTCAAAACTGGAAAGAAGCTCGAGAAACTGCTCTGTGTTCTGTTAATTCATCTCACAGAGTTACATCTTTCCTTCAAGCAGCCTTTTCGCTAAGGCTGTTCTTGTGGAATTGGCAAAGTGATATTTGAAGCCCATAGAGGCTATGGTGAAAAGGAAATATCTTCCGCTCAAACTGAAAGAAGCTTGAGAAACTGCTCTGTGTTCTGTTAATTCATCTCACAGAGTTACATCTTTCCTTCAAGAAGCCTTTCGCTAAGGCTGTTCTTGTGGAATTGGCAAAGTGATATTTGGAAACCCATAGAGGGCTATGTGAAAAAGGAAATATCTTCCGCTCAAAACCGGAAAGAAGCTTGAGAAACTGCTCTGTGTTCTCTTAATTCATCTCACAGAGTTACATCTTTCCCTTCAAGAAGCCTTTCGCTAAGGCTGTTCTTGTGGAATTGGCAAAGGATATTTGGAAGCCCATAGAGGGCTATGGTGAAAAGGAAATATCTTCCGCTCAAAACTGGAAAGAAGCTTTCTGAGAAACTGCTCTGTGTTCTGTTAATTCATCTCACAGAGTTACATCTTTCCTTCAAGAAGCCTTTCGCTAAGGCTGTTCTTGTGGAATTGGCAAAGGGATATTTGGAAGCCCATAGAGGCTATGGTGAAAAAGGAAATATCTTCCGCTCAAAACTGGAAAGAAGCTTGAGAAACCTGTGTTCTGTTAATTCATCTCACAGAGTTACATCTTCTTCCTTCAAGAAGCCTTTCGCTAAGGCTGTTCTTGTGGAATTGGCAGAGGATATTTGGAAGCCCATAGAGGGCTATGGTGAAAAGGAAATATCTTCCGCTCAAAACTGGAAAGAAGCTTGAGAAACTGCTCTATGTTCTGTTAATTCATCTCACAGAGTTACATCTTTCCCTTCAAGCAGTTTCGCTAAGGCTGTTCTGTGAATTGGCAAAGTGATATTTGGAAGCCCATAGAGGGCTATGGTGAAAAGGAAATATCTTCTCAAAACTGGAAAGAAGCTTTCTGAGAAACTGCTCTGTGTTCTGTTAATTCATCTCACAGAGTTACATCTTTCCCTTCAAGAAGCCTTCGCTAAGGCAGTTCTTGTGGAATTGGCAAAGTGATATTTGGAAGCCCATAGAGGGCTATGGTGAAAAGGAAATATCTTCCGCTCAAAACCGGAAAGAAGCTTTGTGAGAAACTGCTCTGTGTTCTGTTAATTCATCTCACAGAGTTACATCTTTCCCTCAAGAAGTTTCTTTAGCTAAGGCTGTTCTTGTGGAATTGGCAAAGGATATTTGGAAGCCCATAGAGGGCTATGGTGAAAAGGAAATATCTTCCGTTAAAAACTGGAAAGAAGCTTTCTGAGAAACCCTTCTGTTTTCTGTTAATTCAACTCACAGAGTTACATCTTTCCCTTCAAGAAGCCTTTCGCTAAGGCTGTTCTTGTGAATTGGCAAAGGGATATTTGGAAGCCCATAGAGGGCTATGGTGAAAAGGAAATATCTTCCGCTCAAAACTGAAAGAAGCTTGAGAAACTGCTCTGTGGTCTGTTAATTCATCTCACAGTGTTACATCTTTCCCTTGAAGAAGACTTTCGCTAAGGCTGTTCTTCTGGAATTGGCAAGGTGATATTTCAAAGCCCATACAGGGCTATGGTGAAAAAGGAAATATCTTCCGTTGAAAACTGGAAAGAAGCTTTCTTATAAACTGCTCTGTGTTCTGTTAATTCATCTCACAGAGTTACATCTTTCCTTCAGAAGCCTTCGCTAAGGCTGTTCTTGTGGAATTGGCAAAGGGATATTTGGAAGCCCATAGAGGGCTATGGTGAAAAAGGTAATATCTTAAGTTCAAAACTGGAAAGAAGCTTTCTGGGAAACTGCTCTGTGTTCTGTTAATTCATCTCACAGAGTTACATCTTTCCTTCACTTCGCTAAGGCTGTTCTTGTGGAATTGGCAAAGGATATTTGGAAGCCCATAGAGGGCTCTGGTGAAAAAGGAAATATCTTCCGCTCAAAACTGGAAAGAAGCTTTCTGAGAAACTGCTCTGTGTTCTGTTAATTCATCTCACAGAGTTACATCTTTCCTTCAAGAAGCCTTTCGCTAAGGCAGTTCTTGTGAATTGGCAAAGTGATATTTGGAAGCCCATAGAGGGCTATGGTGAAAAGGAAATATCTTCCGCTCAAAACTGGAAAGAAGCTTGAGAAACTGCTCTGTGTTCTGTTAATTCATCTCACAGAGTTACATCTTTCCCTTCAAGAAGCCTTTCGCTAAGGCTGTTCTTGTGGAATTGGCAAAGTGATATTTGGAAGCCCATAGAGGGCTATGGTGAAAAGGAAATATCTTCCGCTCAAAACCGGAAAGAAGCTTGAGAAACTGCTCTGTGTTCTGTTAATTCATCTCACAGAGTTACATCTTTCCTTCAAGAAGCCTTCGCTAAGGCTGTTCTTGTGGAATTGGCAAAGGATATTTGGAAGCCCATAGAGGCTATGGTGAAAAAGGAAATATCTTCCGCTAAAACTGGAAAGAAGCTTGAGAAACCCTTCTGTTTTCTGTTAATTCATCTCACAGAGTTACATCTTTCCTTCAAGAAGCCTTTCGCTAAGGCTGTTCTTGTGGAATTGGCAAAGGGATATTTGGAAGCCCATAGAGGGCTATGGTGAAAAAGGAAATATCTTCCGCTCAAAACTGGAAAGAAGCTTGAGAAACTGCTCTGTGTTCTGTTAATTCATCTCACAGATTTACATCTTTCCTTCCAGAAGCCTTTCGCTAAGGCTGTTCTTGTGGAATTGGCAAAGGGATATTTGGAAGCCCATAGAGGGCTACGTGGAAAAAGGAAATATCTTCCGCTCAAAATTGGAAAGAAGCTTTCTGAGAAACTGCTCTGTGTTCTGTTAATTCATCTCACAGAGTTACATCTTTCCCTTCAAGAAGCCTTCGCTAAGGCTGTTCTTGTGGAATTGGCAAAGTGATATTTGGAAGCCCATAGAGGGCTACGTGAAAAAAGGAAATATCTTCCGTTCAAAACTGGAAAGAAGCTCTGAGAAACTGCTCTGTGTTCTGTTAATTCATCTCACAGAGTTACATCTTTCCCTTCAAGAAGCCTTTCGCTAAGGCTGTTCTTGTGGAATTGGCAAAGTGATATTTGGAAGCCCATAGAGGGCTATGGTGAAAAGGAAATATCTTCCGCTCAAAACTGGAAAGAAGCTTTGAGAAACTGCTCTGTGTTCTGTTAATTCATCTCACAGAGTTACATCTTTCCTTCAAGAAGCCTTTCGCTAAGGCTGTTCTTGTGGAATTGGCAAAGGGATATTTGGAAGCCCATAGAGGGCTATGGTGAAAAGGAAATATCTTCCGTTCAAAACTGAAAGAAGCTTTCTGAGAAACTGCTCTGTGGTCTGTTAATTCATCTCAGAGTGTTACATCTTTCCCTTGAAGAAGACTTTCGCTAAGGCTGTTCTTCTGGAATTGGCAAGTGATATTTGGAAGCCCATAGAGGGCTATGGTGAAAAGGAAATATCTTCCGTTGAAAACTGGAAAGAAGCTTTGAGAAACTGCTCTGTGTTCTGTTAATTCATCTCACAGAGTAATATCGTTCCCTTCAAGAAGCCTTCGCTAAGGCTGTTCTTGTGGAATTGGCAAAGGATATTTGGAAGCCCATAGAGGGCTATGGTGAAAAAGGAAATATCTTCCGCTCAAAACTGGAAAGAAGCTTGAGAAACTGCTCTGTGTTCTGTTAATTCATCTCACAGAGTTACATCTTTCCCTTCAAGAAGCCTTCAACGGCTGTTCTTATGGAATTGGCAGAGTGATATTTGGAAGCCCATAGAGGCCTATGGTGAAAATGGAAATATCTTCCGCTCAAAACTGGAAAGAAGCTTTCTGAGAAACTGCTCTGTGTTCTGTTAATTCATCTCACAGAGTTACATCTTTCCTTCAAGAAGCCTTTCGCTAAGGCTGTTCTTGTGGAATTGGCAAAGCGATATTTGGAAGCCCATAGAGGGCTATGGTGAAAAGGAAATATCTTCCGTTCAAAACTGGAAAGAAGCTTTCTGAGAAACTGCTCTGTGTTCTGTTAATTCATCTCACAGAGTTACATCTTTCCTTCAAGAAGCCTTTCGCTAAGGCTGTTCTTGTGGAATTGGCAAAGTGATATTTGAAGCCCATAGAGGGCTATGGTGAAAAGGAAATATCTTCCGTCAAAACTGGAAAGAAGCTTTCTGAGAAACTGCTCTGTGTTCTGTTAATTCATCTCACAGAGTTACATCTTTCCTTCAAGAAGCCTTTCGCTAAGGCTGTTCTTGTGGAATTGGCAAAGTGATATTTGGAAGCCCATAGAGGGCTATGGTGAAAAAGGAAATATCTTCCGTTCAAAACTGGAAAGAAGCTTCTGAGAAACTGCTCTGTGTTCTGTTAAGTCATCTCACAGAGTTACATCTTTCCTTCAAGAAGTTTTCGCTAAGGCTGTTCTTGTGGAATTGGCAAAGGATATTTGGAAGCCCATAGAGGGCTATGGTGAAAAGGAAATATCTTCCGCTCAAAACTGGAAAGAAGCTTTCTGAGAAACTGCTCTGTGTTCTGTTAATTCATCTCACAGAGTTACATCTTTCCCTTCAAGAAGCCTTTCAAGGCTGTTCTTGTGGAATTGGCACAGGGATATTTGGAAGCCCATAGAGGGCTGTGGTGAAAAGGAAATATCTTCCGTTCAAAACTGGAAAGAAGCTTTCTGAGAAACTGCTCTGTGTTCTGTTAATTCTTCTCACAGAGTTACATCTTTCCCTTCAAGAAGCCTTTCGCTAAGGCTGTTCTTGTGGAATTGGCAAAGGGATATTTGGAAGCCCATAGAGGGCTATGGTGAAAAAGGAAATATCTTCCATTCAAAACTGGAAAGAAGCTTTCTGAGAAACTGCTCTGTGTTCTGTTAATTCATCTCACAGAGTTACATCTTTCCTTCAAGAAGCCTTTCGCTAAGGCTGTTCTTGTGGAATTGGCAAGGATATTTGGAAGCCCATAGAGGGCTATGGTGAAAAGGAAATATCTTCCGTTCAAAACTGGAAAGAAGCTTTCTG
This sequence comes from Erythrocebus patas, assembly GCA_023783455.1. NCBI lineage: Eukaryota > Metazoa > Chordata > Mammalia > Primates > Cercopithecidae > Erythrocebus > Erythrocebus patas. The sequence continues at coordinate 6,533 of JAKFHT010001500.1, read as the reverse complement.
AGAAACTGCTCTGTGTTCTGTTAATTCATCTCACAGAGTTACATCTTTCCCTTCAAGAAGCCTTTCGCTAAGGCTGTTCTTGTGGAATTGGCAAAGTGATATTTGGAAGCCCATAGAGGGCTATGGTGAAAAAGGAAATATCTTCCGTTCAAAACTGGAAAGAAGCTTTCTGAGAAACTGCTCTGTGTTCTGTTAATTCATCTCACAGAGTTACATCTTTCCTTCAAGAAGCCTTTCGCTAAGGCTGTTCTTGTGGAATTGGCAAAGGATATTTGGAAGCCCATAGAGGGCTATGATGAAAAGGAAATATCTTCCGTTCAAAACCGGAAAGAAGCTTTGGAGAAACTGCTCTGTGTTCTGTTAATTCATCTCACAGAGTTACATCTTTCCTTCACAAGCCTTTCGCTAAGGCTGTTCTTGTGGAATTGGCAAAGGGTATATTTGAAGCCCATAGAGGCCTATGGTGAAAAGGAAATATCTTCCGTCAAAACTGGAAAGAAGCTTTCAGAAACTGCTCTGTGTTCTGTTAATTCATCTCACAGAGTTACATCTTTCCTTCAAGAAGCCTTCGCTAAGGCTGTTCTTGTGGAATTGGCAAAGGATATTTGGAAGCCCATAGAGGGCTATGGTGAAAAAGGAAATATCTTCCGTTCAAAACTGGAAAGAAGCTTTCTGAGAAACTGCTCTGTGTTCTGTTAATTCATCTCACAGAGTTACATCTTTCCTTGAAGAAGCCTTCGCTAAGGCTGTTCTTGTGGAATTGGCAGAGTGATATTTGGAAGCCCATAGAGGGCTATGGTGAAAAGGAAATGTCTTCCGCTCAAAACTGGAAAGAAGCTTTCTGAGAAACTGCTCTGTGTTCTGTTAATTCATCTCACAGAGTTACATCTTTCCCTTCAAGAAGCCTTTCGCTAAGGCTGTTCTTGTCGAATTGGCAAAGTGATATTTGGAAGCCCATAGAGGGCTATGGTGAAAAGGAAATATCTTCCGCTCAAAACTGGAAAGAAGCTTTCTGAGAAACTGCTCTGTGTTCTGTTAATTCATCTCACAGAGTTACATCTTTCCCTTCAAGAAGCCTTCGCTAAGGCTGTTCTTGTGGAATTGGCAAAGTGATATTTGGAAGCCCATAGAGGGCTATGGTGAAAAAGGAAATATCTTCCGTTCAAAACTGGAAAGAAGCTTTCTGAGAAACTGCTCTGTGTTCTGTTAATTCATCTCACAGAGTTACATCTTTCCCTTCAAGAAGCCTTTCGCTAAGGCTGTTCTTGTGGAATTGGCAAAGGGATATTTGGAAGCCCATAGAGGGCTATGGTGAAAAGGAAATATCTTCCGTTCAAAACTGGAAAGAAGCTTTGAGAAACTGCTCTGTTTTCTGTTAATTCATCTCACAGAGTTACATCTTTCCTTCAAGAAGCCTTCGCTAAGGCTGTTCTTGTGGAATGGCAAAGGATATTTGGAAGCCCATAGAGGGCTATGGTGAAAAGGAAATATCTTCCGTTCAAAACTGGAAAGAAGCTTTCTGAGAAACTGCTCTGTGTTCTGTTAATTCATCTCACAGTGTTACATCTTTCCCTTGAAGAAGCCTTTCGCTAAGGCTGTTCTTGTGGAATTGGCAAAGGGATATTTGGAAGCCCATAGAGGGCTATGGTGAAAAAGGAAATATCTTCCGTTCAAAACTGGAAAGAAGCTTTGAGAAACTGCTCTGTGTTCTGTTAATTCATCTCACAGAGTTACATCTTCCCTTCAAGAAGCCTTTCGCTAAGGCTGTTCTTGTGGAATTGGCAAAGTGATATTTGGAAGCCCATAGAGGGCTTGGTGAAAAAGGAAATATCTTAAGTTCAAAACTGGAAAGAAGCTTTCGAGAAACTGCTCTGTGTTCTGTTAATTCATCTCACAGAGTTACATCTTTCCTTCAAGAAGCCTTTCGCTAAGGCTGTTCTTGTGGAATTGGCAAAGTGATATTTGGAAGCCCATAGAGGGCTATGGTGAAAAAGGAAATATCTTCCGTTCAAAACTGGAAAGAAGCTTGAGAAACTGCTCTGTGTTCTGTTAATTCATCTCACAGAGTTACATCTTTCCTTCAAGAAGCCTTTCGCTAAAGGTTCTTGTGGAATTGGCAAAGTGATATTTGGAAGCCCATAGAGGGCTATGGTGAAAAGGAAATATCTTCCGCTTCAAAACCGGAAAGAAGCTTTGTGAGAAACTGCTCTGTGTTCTGTTAATTCATCTCACAGAGTTACATATTTCCCCTCAAGAAGCCTTTCGCTAAGGCTGTTCTTGTGGAATTGGCAAAGGGATATTTGGAAGCCCATAGAGGGCTATGGTGAAAAGGAAATATCTTCCGTTAAAACTGGAAAGAAGCTTCTGAGAAACCCTTCTGTTTTCTGTTAATTCCATCTCACGGAGTTACATCTTTCCCTTTCAAGCAGCCTTTCGCTAAGGCTGTTCTTGTGGAATTGGCAAAGGATATTTGGAAGCACATAGAGGCTATGGTGAAAAGGAAATATCTTCCGCTCAAAACTGGAAAGAAGCTTGAAACTGCTCTGTGTTCTGTTAATTCATCTCACAGAGTTACATCTTTCCCCTTCAAGAAGCCTTTCGCTAAGGCTGTTCTTGTGGAATTGGCAGAGGATATTTGGAAGCCCATAGAGGCTCTGGTGAAAAGGAAATATCTTCCGTTCAAAACTGGAAAGAAGCTTTCTGAGAAACTGCTCTTGTGTTCTGTTAATTCATCTCACAGAGTTACATCTTTCCCTTCAAGAAGCCTTTCGCTAAGGCTGTTCTTGTGGAATTGGCAAAGGATATTTGGAAGCCCATAGAGGGCTATGGTGAAAAAGGAAATATCTTCCGCTCAAAACTGGAAAGAAGCTTTCTGAGAAACTGCTCTGTGTTCTGTTAATTCATCTCACAGAGTTACATCTTTCCCTTCAAGAAGCCTTTCGAGCTAAGGCAGTTCTTGTGGAATTGGCAAAGGATATTTGGAAGCCCATGAGGGCTATGGTGAAAAGGAAATATCTTCCGTTCAAAACTGGAAAGAAGCTTTGAGAAACTGCTCTGTGTTCTGTTAATTCATCTCACAGAGTTACATATTTCCCTCAAGAAGCCTTCGCCAAGGCTGTTCTTGTGGAATTGGCAAAGGATATTTGGAAGCCCAGAGGGCTATGGTGAAAAGGAAATATATTCCGTTAAAAACTGGAAAGAAGCTTTCTGAGAAACCCTTCTGTTTCTGTTAATTCAACTCACAGAGTTACATCTTTCCTTTCGCAGCCTTTCGCTAAGGCTGTTCTTGTGGAATTGGCAGTGATATTTGGAAGCCCATAGAGGGCTATGGTGAAAAGGAAATATCTTCCGTTCAAAACTGGAAAGAAGCTTTCTGAGAAACTGCTCTGTGTTCTGTTAATTCATCTCACAGAGTTACATCTTTCCCTTCAAGAAGCCTTTCGCTAAGGCTGTTCTTGTGGAATTGGCAAGGATATTTGGAAGCCCATAGAGGGCTATGGTGAAAAGGAAATATCTTCAGTTCAAAATTGGAAAGAAGCTTTCTGAGAAACTGCTCTGTGTTCTGTTAATTCATCTCACAGAGTTACATCTTTCCTTCAAGAAGCCTTTCGCTAAGGCTGTTCTTGTGGAATTGGTAGAGGATATTTGAAGCCCATAGAGGGCTAAGGGAAAAAAGAAATATCTTCCGTTCAAAACTGGAAAGAAGCTTTCTGAGAAACTGCTCTGTGTTCTGTTAATTCATCTCACAGAGTTACATCTTTCCCTTCAAGAAGCCTTCGCTAAGGCTGTTCTTGTGGAATTGGCAAAGGATATTTGGAAGCCCAGAGGGCTATGGTGAAAAGGAAATATCTTCCGTTCAAAACCGTCAAAGAAGCTTTGAGAAACTGCTCTGTGTTCTGTTAATTCATCTCACAGAGTTACATCTTTCCCCTCAAGAAGCCTTGCCAAGGCTGTTCTTGTGGAATTGGCAAAGGATATTTGGAAGCCCATAGAGGGCTATGGTGAAAAAGAAATATCTTCCGCTTAAAACTGGAAAGAAGCTTTCTGAGAAACTGCTTCTGTTTCTGTTAATTCAACTCACAGAGTTACATCTTTCTTCAAGCAGCCTTTACGCTAAGGCTGTTCTTGTGCGGAATTGGCAAAGGATATTTGGAAGCCCATAGAGGGCTATGGTGAAAAAGGAAATATCTTCCGTTCAAAACCGAAAGAAGCTTGAGAAACTGCTCTGTGGTCTCTTAATTCATCTCAGAGTTACATCTTTCCTTGAAGAAGACTTTCGCTAAGGCTGTTCTTCTGGAATTGGCAAGGTGATATTTAAGCCCATAGAGGGCTATGGTGAAAAAGGAAATATCTTCCGTTGAAAACTGGAAAGAAGCTTTCTGATAAACTGCTCTGTGTTCTGTTAATTCATCCTCACAGAGTAATATCGTTTCCTTCAAGAAGCCTTTCGCTAAGGCTGTTCTTGTGGAGTTGAGCAAGGGATATTTGGAAGCCCATAGAGGGCTATGGTGAAAAAGGAAATATCTTCCGTTCAAAACTGGAAAGAAGCTTTCTGAGAAACTGCTCTGTGTTCTGTTAATTCATCTCTCAGAGTTACATCTTTCCCTTCAAGAAGCCTTTCGCTACGGCTGTTCTTATGGAATTGGCAGAGTGATATTTGGAAGCCCATAGAGGCCTATGGTGAAAATGGAAATATCTTCCGTTCAAAACTGGAAAGAAGCTTTCTGAGAAACTGCTCTGTGTTCTGTTAATTCATCTCACAGAGTTACATCTTTCCCTTCAAGAAGCCTTTCGCTAAGGCTGTTCTTGTGCAGTTGGCAAAGCGATATTTGGAAGCCCGTAGAGGGCTATGCTGAAAAAGGAAATATCTTCCGTTCAAAACTGGAAAGAAGCTTTCTGAGAAACTGCTCTGTGTTCTGTTAATTCATCTCACAGAGTTACATCTTTCCCTTCAAGAAGCCTTTGCTAAGGCTGTTCTTGTGGAGTTGGCAAAGCGATATTTGGAAGCCCATAGAGAGCTATGGTGAAAAAGGAAATATCTTCCGTTCAAAACTGGAAAGAAGCTTTCTGAGAAACTGCTCTGTGTTCTGTTAATTCATCTCACAGAGTTACATCTTTCCCTTCAAGAAGCCTTTTGCTAAGGCAGTTCATGTGGAATTGGCAAAGTGATATTTGGTAGCCCATACAGGGCTATGGTGAAAAAGGAAATATCTTCCGTTCAAAACTGGAAAGAAGCTTTCTGAGAAACTGCTCTGTGTTCTGTTAATTCATCTCACAGAGTTACATCTTTCCTTCAAGAAGCCTTTCGCTAAGGCTGTTCTTGTGGAATTGGCAAAGGATATTTGGAAGCCCATAGAGGCTATGGTGAAAAAGGAAATATCTTCCGTTCAAAACTGGAAAGAAGCTTTCTGAGAAACTGCTCTGTGTTCTGTTAATTCATCTCACAGAGTTACATCTTTCCCTTCAAGAAGCCTTTCGCTAAGGCTGTTCTTGTGGAATTGGCAGGAGCGATATTTGGAAGCCATAGAGGCTATGGTGAAAAAGGAAATATCTTCCGTTCAAAACTGGAAAGAAGCTTTCTGAGAAACTGCTCTGTGTTCTGTTAATTCATCTCACAGAGTTACATCTTTCCTTGAAGAAGCCTTTCGCTAAGGCTGTTCTTGTGGAATTGGCAGAGTGATATTTGGAAGCCCATAGAGGGCTGTGGTGAAAAAGGAAATATCTTCCGTTCAAAATTGGAAAGAAGCTTTCTGAGAAAATGCTCTGCATTCTGTTAATTCTTCTCACAGAGTTACATCTGTCCCTTCCAGAAGCCTTTCGCTAATGCTGTTCTTGTGGAATTGGCAATGGGATATTTGGAAGCACATAGAGGCTATGGTGAAAAAGGAAATATCTTCCATTCAAAACTGAAAAGAAGCTTTCTGAGAAACTGCTCTGTGTTCTGTTAATTCATCTCACAGAGTTACATCTTTCCCTTCAAGAAGCCTTTCGCTAAGGCTGTTCTTGTGGAGTTGGCAAAGCGATATTTGGAAGCCCGTAGAGGGCTATGGTGAAAAAGTAAATATCTTCCGTTCAAAACTGGAAAGAAGCTTTCTGAGAAACTGCTCTGTGTTCTGTTAATTCATCTCACAGAGTTACATCTTTCCCTTCAAGAAGCCTTTTGCTAAGGCAGTTCATGTGGAATTGGCAAAGTGATATTTGGTAGCCCATACAGGGCTATGGTGAAAAAGGAAATATCTTCCGTTCAAAACTGGAAAGAAGCTTTCTGAGAAACTGCTCTGTGTTCTGTTAATTCATCTCACAGAGTTACATCTTTCCCTTCAAGAAGCCTTTCGCTAAGGCAGTTCTTGTGGAATTGGCAAAGTGATATTTGGAAGCCCATAGAGGGCTATGGTGAAAAAGGAAATATCTTCCGTTCAAAACTGGAAAGAAGCTTTCTGAGAAACTGCTCTGTGTTCTGTTAATTCATCTCACAGAGTTACATATTTCCCCTCAAGAAGCCTTTAGCTAAGGCTGTTCTTGTGGAATTGGCA
>JAKFHT010001499.1:0-28201 GCA_023783455.1 Erythrocebus patas | reverse complement strand
TGTTAATTTATCTCACAGTGTTTCAGCTTTCCCTACAAGAAGCCTTTCTGTAAGACTGTTCTTGTGGAATTGGAAACGTGATATTTGGAAGCCACTAGAGGGCTATGGTGAAAAAGGAAATATCTTCCATGAAATACTGGAAAGAAGCTTTCTGAGAAACTTCTTTGTGTTCTGTTAATTCATCTCACAGAGTTACATCTTTCCCTTCAAGAAGCCTGTCGATAACTCTGTTCTTGTGGAATTGGCAAAGTGATATTTGGAAGCCCATAGAGGGCAATGGTGAAAAATATCTTCCGTTAAAAACTGGAAAGAAGCTTTCTGAGAAACTGCTTTGTGTTCTGTTAATTCATCTCACAGAGTGAGGATATTTCCTTTTCACCATAGTCTTCAATGTGTCCAAATATCACTTTTTGTTTTACAGAGTGTTCAAACACTGCCTTATGAGAAAGAGGTATAACTGAGTGGAATGCACACGTCACAAAGCAGTTTCAGAAAGCTTCTTTCCAGTTTTATCTGAAGATATTTCCTTTTCACCATAGCCTGAATGCTCCGAATGTCTTTGGATCTGTCCATGATGTTTCAAGCTGGTAATGTAAAGAAAACTTTATCTATGTGATGAATAAACATAACAAAAAGCAGTTTCACAGAAAGCTTCTCCAGTTTTATCTGAAGATATTTCCTTTTCACCATAGTCCTGAATGTGCTCCCAAATGTCCTTTCTCAGGTTCCACAGAAACAGTGATTTCAAACTGCTCAATCCAAAGAATGATTTAACTCTATGAGATGAATACACATCACAAAGCAGTTTCAGAAAGCTTCTTTCCAGTTTTATCTGAAGATATTTCTTTTCACCATAGTCTTCAATGCTCCAAATATCACTTTTCAGTTTTACAGGAACAGTGTTCAAACACTGCCTTATGAGAAAGAGGTATAACTCTGAGTGGAATGCACATCACAAAGCAGTTCCTCAGAAAGCTTCTTTCCAGTTTTATCTGAAGATATTTCTTTTCACCATAGTCCTGAATGTGCTCCCAAATGTCCTTCTCAGATTCCACAGAAACAGTGATTTCAAACTGCTCAATCCAAAGAATGATTTAACTCTATGAGATGAATACACATCACAAAGCAGTTTCACAGAAAGCTTCTTTCCAGTTTTATCTGAAGATATTTCTTTTCACCATAGTCTTCAATGCTCCAAATATCACTTTTCAGTTTTACAGGAACAGTGTTCAAACACTGCCTTATGAGAAAGAGGTATAACACTGTGAGTGGAATGCACATCACAAAGCAGTTTCAGAAAGCTTCTTCCAGTTTCTATCTGAAGATATTTTTCACCATAGTCTTCAATGCTCCAAATATCACTTTTCAGTTTTACAGGAACAGTGTTCAAACACTGCCTTATGAGAAAGAGGTATAACACTGTGAGTGGAATGCACATCACAAAGCAGTTTCAGAAAGCTTCCTTCTGGTTTTTATCTGAGGATATTTCTTTCTCCATATTCTAAAGAGCGTTCCCAAATGTCCTTCTCAGATTCCACAGAAACAGTGATTTCAAACTGCTCAATCCAAAGAATGATTTAACTCTATGAGATGAATACACACATCACAAAGCAGTTGCTCAGAAAGATTCCAGTTTTCATCGGAAGACATTTCCTTGCTCACCACAGGCCTCCTGGTGCCACTTAATATCCCTCAGATTCCTCAAAGACAGAGTTTCCAAACTGGGCAATGTAGTGTAAGCTTTAACTCTGTGAAATGAATGCACATATCAGAGCAGTTTCTTGGAACACTTCTTTCTGGGTTTTATTTGAGGATATTTCACTTTTCGCCATAGTCTTCAATGCTCCGAAATATCACTTTTTCGGTTTTACAGAACAGTGTTCAAACACTGCCTTATGAGAAAAGAGGTATAACTCTGAGTGGAATGCACATCAAAAGCAGTTTCAGAAAGCTTCTTCCAGTTTTTATCTGAAGATATTTCTTTTCACCATAGCCTGAATGATCCTCCAATATCCTTTCAGATTCCAAAAAGTTTCAAGCTATGAAAGAAAAGAAACTTTATCTATGTGAGATGAATACACATCACAAAGCAGTTCACAGAAATTTCTTCCAGTTTTATCTGAAGATATTTTTCACAGTCCTGAATGTGCTCCCAAATGTCCCTTCAGGTTCTCCATGACAGAGTTTCCAAACTGCAATGTAAAGAAAGCTTTATCTATGTGAGATACACATACACAGAGCAGTTTCACAGAAAGCTTCTTCCAGTTTTTGTCTGAGGATATTTCCTTTTCACCATAGGCATCATATGCTAATATCCCTTGGATTTTCCAAAAGGGTTTCAAACTGTATGAGAAAAGAGGTATAACTGTGAGTGGAATGCACACATCACAAAGCAGTTCCTCAGAAAGCTTCTCTCCAGTTTCTATCTGAACATATTTCCTTTTCACATGCCTAAATTCCTGAATATCCTTCACATGCTAAACAAACAGTGTTAGAAAACTGCTCAATGAAAAGAGAAGCTTAACTGAGTGGAATGCACATCACAAAGCAGTTTCACAGAAAGCTTCCTTCTGGTTTTTATCTGAGATATTTCTTTTCCATATTCTAAAGATGCTCCAAATGTCCTTCTCAGATTCCACAGAAACAGTGATTTCAAACTGCTCAATCCAAAGAATGATTTAACTATGAGATGAACACACATCACAAAGCAGTTGCTCAGAAAGCTTCCAGTTTTCATCTGAATATTTCCTTTTCACCACAGGCCTCCAGGTGCCACTTAATATCCCTTGCAGATTCCTCAAAGACAGAGTTTCCAAACTGCAATGTAGAAAAGCTTTAACTCTGAAATGAATGCACATATCAGAGCAGTTTCTGAAAGCTTCTTTCTGTTTTACTGAGGATATTTCACTTTTCACCATAGTCTCACTGTGCCCCAAATATCACTTTTTCGGTTTTACAGAACAGTGTTCAAACACTGCTATGAGAAAAGAGGTATAACTCTGAGTGGAATGCACATCACAAAGCAGTTTCTCAGAAAGCTTCTTTCCAGTTTTATCTGAGATATTTTTCACCATAGTCCTGAATGTGCTCCCAAATGTCCCTTCAGGTTCTCCATGACAGAGTTTCAAACTGCAATGTAAAGAAAGCTTTATCTATGTGAGATGAATAAACATCAAAAGCAGTTCACAGAAAGCTTCTTCCAGTTTTATCTGAAGATATTTCTTTTCACCATAGGCCTGAATGTGCTCCCAAATGTCCTTCTCAGGTTCCACAGAAACAGTGATTTCAAACTGCGTAATAAAGAAAGTTTTATCTATGTGAGATGAATACACACATCACAAAGCAGTTTCACAGAAACTTCTTTCCAGTTTTTGTCTGAGGATATTTTTCACCATTGCTATCTATACTCCCCAAAATTTCTGGTAGCTTTTTCTCCAAAAGGATTCAATCCTATGAGAAGAAAGGTATAACTGTGAGTGGAATGCACATGTCACAAAGCAGTTCTCAGAAAGCTTCTCCAGTTTCTCTGAAGATATTTCCTTTTCACCATAAGCCTCAAAGTGCTAATATCACTAGATTAAAACAGTGTTAGAATACTGCTCAATGAAAGAAAGCTTAACTGTGTGAGTGGAATTCACACACAGCAGTTTCACAGAAAGCTTCTGTTTTTATCTGAGGGTATTTCTTTTCACATATTCAAAGAGCATTCCCAAATGTCCTTTCTCAGATTCCACAGAAACAGTGATTTCAAACTGCTCAATCCAAAGAATGATTTAACTCTATGAGATGAATACACACATCAAAAGCAGTTGCTCAGAAAGCTTCTCTCCAGTTTTCTGAAGACATTTCCTTGCTCACCACAGGCCTCAGCCATATTAATATCCCTTCAGATTCCTCAAAGACAGAGTTTCCAAACTGCAATAGAGTAAGCTTTAACTCTGTGAAATGAATGCACATATCAGAGAGCAGTTTCTTGAATGCTTCTTTCTGGTTTTATCTGAAGATATTTCTTTTCACCATAGTCTTCAATGCTCCAAATATCACTTTTGGTTTTACAGGAACAGTGTTCAAACACTGCCTTATGAGAAAAGAGGTATAACTCTGAGTGAATGCACATCACAGCAGTTTCTCAGAAAGCTTCTTCCAGTTTTATCTGAGGTATTTCTTTTCACATAGGCCTGAATGCTCCGAATGTCCTTCACAGATCCTCCATGACAGAGTTTCAAGCTGAGTATGTAAAGAAAGCTTTATCTATGTGAGATGAATAAACATCAAAAGCAGTTCACAGAAAGCTTTTTCCAGTTTTATCTGAAGATATTTCCTTTTTCACCATAGGCCTGAATGCTCCGAATGTCCCTTTGTGGATCCATGACAGAGTTTCAAACTGCTCAATGAAAGAAAGCTTTATCTATGTGATGAATACACATATCACAGAGCAGTTTCACAGAAAGCTTCTTCCAGTTTTGTCTGAGGATTTTCTTTTTCACCATATTCCAATATCCCCGATATCCCTTGGTACCTTTTCTCCAAAAGTGTTTCATGCTGTATGAGAAAAGAGGTATAACTGTGAGTGAATGCACATCACAAAGCAGTTCCTAAAGCTTCTTCCAGTTTCTATCTGAACATATTTTTCACCATAAGCCTCAAAGTGCTTGAATATCCCTTCAGAATGCTAAACATAAACAGTGTTAGAAACTGCTCAATGAAAAGAGAAGCTTAACTGTGAGTGGAATTCACACACAGAGCAGTTTCACAGAAAGCTTCCTTCTGTTTTTATCTGAGGATATTTCTTTTCCATATTCAAAGAGCATTCCCAAATGTCCTTCCTCAGATTCCACAGAAACAGTGATTTCAAACTGCTCAATCCAAAGAATGGTTTAACTATGAGATGAATACACACATCACAAAGCAGTTGCTCAGAAAGCTTCTCTCCAGTTTTCATGGAAGACATTTCCTTTTCACCACAAGTCTCTGGATGCCAATATCCCTTCAGATTCCTCAAAGAGTTTCCAAACTGGGCAAGTAGTAAGCTTTAACTCTGTGAAATGAATGCACATATCAGAGCAGTTTCTTGAATGCTTCTTTCTGGGTTTTATTTGAGGATATTTCACTTTTCACCATAGTCTTCAATGCTGAAATATCACTTTTTCAGTTACAGGAACAGTGTTCAAACTGCCTTATGAGAAAAGAGGTATAACTCTGAGTGGAATGCACATACAAAGCAGTTTCTCAGAAAGTTTCTTCCAGTTTTATCTGAAGATATTTCTTTTTCACCATAGGCCTGAATGTGCTCCGAATGTCCTTCACAGATCCTCCATGACAGTTTCAAACTGCATAATATAAGAAAGTTTTATCTATGAGATGAATAACATATATATCACAAAGCAGTTTCACAGAAAGTTTTCTTTCCAGTTTTGTCTGAGATATTTCTTTTTCACCATAGGTCCATATACTCCAAATGTCTTGGTAGCTTTTTCTCCAAAAGGATTCAATGATTCTATGAGAAGAAAGTATAACTGTGAGTGGAATGCACACATCACAAAGTTCCTCAGAAAGCTTCTCTCCAGTTTTATCTGAAGATATTTCCTTTTCACCATAGCCTCAAAAGCTCCCGAATATCCCTTCACAGACTAAAGAAAAACAGTGTTAGAATACTGCTCAATGAGAAGAGAAGGTTAACTGTGCGAGTGGAATTCACATGACACAGAGCAGTTTCACAGAAAGCTTCTTCTGTTTTATCTGAGGGTATTTCTTTTTCACATATTCTAAGAGCATTCCCAAATGTCCTTTCTCAGGTTCCATGGAAAGAGTGATTTCAAACTGCTCAATCCAAAGAATGATTTAACTCTATGAGATGAATACACACATCACAAAGCAGTTGCTCAGAAAGCTTTTCTCCAGTTTTCATCTGAAGACATTTCCTTTTCTCAAAGGCCTCAATGCCACTTAATATCCTTCACAGATTCCTCAAAGACAGAGTTTCCAAACTGGGCAATAGAGTAAGCTTTAACTCTGTGAAATGAATGCACATATCAGAGCAGTTTCTTGGAAGCTTCTTTCTGGGTTTTATTTGAGGATATTTCTTTTTGCCATAGTCTTCAATGCTCCAAATATCACTTTTGGTTTTACAGAACAGTGTTCAAACACTGCCTTATGAGAAAAGAGGTATAACTCCTGAGTGAATGCACACATCACAAAGCAGTTTCTCAGAAAGCTTCTCCAGTTTTATCTGAAGATATTTCCTTTTCACCATAGGCCTGAATGTGCTCAATATCCTTCAGATCCATCCATGACAGAGTTTCAAACTGTGTAATAGAAAGTTTATCTATGTGAGATGAATAAACATCATCAAAAGCAGTTTCACAGAAAGCTTCTTCCAGTTTTTGTCTGAGGATATTTCCTTTTCACCATAGTCCATATACTCCTGAATGTCCCTGGTAGCTTTTTCTCCAAAGGGATTCCCAATCCTCTATGAGAAGAAAGTATAACTCTGTGAGTGAATACACATCACAAAGCAGTTTCAGAAAGCTTCTCTCCAGTTTCTATCTGAAGATATTTCCTTTTCACCATAAGCCTCAAAGCTCTGAATATCCCTTTGACTAACTAAAACAGTGTTAGAATACTGCTCAATGAAAAGAAGCTTAACTGTGAGTGGAATTCACATGACACAGAGCAGTTTCACAGAAAGCTTCCTTCTGGTTTTATCTGAGGTATTTCTTTTCAGCATATTCTAAGAGCATTCCCAAATGTCCTTCTCTGGTTCCACAGAAACAGTGATTTCAAACTGCTCAATCCAAAGAATGATTTAACTCTATGAGATGAATACACATCACAAAGCAGTTGCTCAGAAAGCTTCTCCAGTTTTCATGAAGACATTTCCTTTTCCATAGGCCTCCCACTTCAATATCCCTTCAGATTCCTCAAAGACAGACTTTCCAAACTGAAATGTAGAGTAAGTTTTAACTCTGAAATGAATGCACATGTCAGAGCAGTTTCAGAAAGCTTCTTTCTGGGTTTTATTTCAGGATATTTCACTTTTCCATAGTCTGCGCTCAAATATCACTTTTTCGGTTTTACAGGAACAGTGTTCAAACACTGCCTTATGAGAAAAGAGGTATAACTCTGAGTGAATGCACACATCACAAAGCAGTTTCTCAGAAAGCTTCTTTCAGTTTTTATCTGAAGATATTTCCTTTTCACCATAGGCCTGAATGTGCTCAATATCCTTCAGATCCATCCATGACAGTTTCAAACTGCATATAGAAAGAAAACTTTATCTATGTGAGAATAAACATACATCACAAAGCAGTTTCACAGAAAGCTTCTTTCCAGTTTTTATCTGAGGATATTTTTCACCATAGTCCATATACTCCTGAATGTCCCTTTTTTTCCAAAAAGGATTCAATCCTCTATGAGAAGAAAAGTATAACTCTGTGAGTGAATACACATCACAAGCAGTTTCAGAAAGCTTCCTTCTGGTTTTATCTGAGATATTTCTTTTCTCCATAGCATATTCTAAAGAGCTCCCAAATGTCCTTCTCAGATTCCACAGAAACAGTGATTTCAAACTGCTCAATCCAAAGAATGATTTATCTATGAGATGAATACACATCACAAAGCAGTTTCAGAAAGCTTCTCCAGTTTTATCTGAAGACATTTCCTTTTCACCAGCCTCCGGTGCCAAATATCCTTCACAGATTTCTCAAAGACAGTTTCAAACTGCAATGTAGAGAAGCTTTAACTCTGTGAGTGAATGCACACGTCACAAAGCAGTTTCAGAAAGCTTCTTTCCAGTTTTTGTCTGAGATATTTCCTTTTCACCATAGTCCTGAATGTGCTCCAAATATCCTTTTCAGTTTTACAGAACAGTGTTCAAACTGCCTTATGAGAAAAGAGAATAACTCTGAGTGAATGCACACATCACAAAGCAGTTTCTCAGAAAGTTTCTCTCCAGTTTTATCTGAAGATATTTCCTTTTCACCATAGGCCTGAATGTGCTCCGAATATCCCTTCAGATTCCTCAAAGACAGTTTCAAACTGTGTAATGTAAAGAAAGTTTATCTATGTGAGATGAATAAACATCAAAAGCAGTTCAGAAAGCTTTTCCAGTTTTATCTGAAGATATTTCCTTTTTCACCATAGTCCTGAATGTGCTCCCGAATGTCCCTTCAGATCCTCCATGACAGTTTCAAACTGTGTAATGAAAGAAAGTTTTAACTATGTGAGATGAATACACATATCACAGCAGTTTCTCAGAAAGCTTCTTTCCAGTTTTTCTGAGGATATTTCCTTTTTCACCATAGGCATCAATATGCTCCTGAATATCCCTTCACAGATTCTCAAAGACAGTTTCAAACTGCCTTATGAAAAGAGGTATAACACTGTGAGTGAATACACATCACAAAGCAGTTTCTGAAAGCTTCTTCCAGTTTTATCTGAAGATATTTCCTTTTTCACCTGCGCACTCCTGAATATCCCTTCAGAAACATAAAACAGTGTTAGAAAACTGCTCAATGAAAAGAGAAGCTTAACTGTGTGAGTGGAATTCACATGACACAAACAGTTTCACAGAAAGCTTCTTCCAGTTTTATCTGAGATATTTTTCTCTATTCTGAGTCCAAATGTCCTTCTCAGATTCCACAGAAACAGTGATTTCAAACTGCTCAATAAAGAATGATTTAACTCTATGAGATGAATACACACATCACAAAGCAGTTCTCAGAAAGTTTCTCCAGTTTTATCTGAAGATTTCCTTTTCACCACAGGCCTCTGAACACTATATTCACAGATTCCTCAAAGACAGTTTCAAACTGCTCAATGAAAAGAGAAGCTTTAACTCTGAAATGAATGCACACATCACAAAGCAGTTTCACAGAAAGCTTCTTCTGGTTTTATCTGAGATATTTCCTTTTCACCATAGTCTTAAATGTGCTCCAAAATATCACTTTTGGTTTTACAGGAACAGTGTTCAAACACTGCCATGAGAAAAGAGGTATAACTCTGAGTGAATGCACATCACAAGCAGTTTCTCAGAAACTTCTCCAGTTTTATCTGAAGATATTTCCTTTTCACCATAGCTCAAGTCCTGAATATCCCTTCACAGATTCCTCAAAGACAGAGTTTCCAAACTGTGTAATGAAAGAAAGTTTTATCTATGTGAGATGAATCACAAAAAGCAGTTTCACAGAAAGCTTCTTCTGTTTTTATCTGAAGATATTTCCTTTTTCACCATAGCTTGAATGTGATCCCATATCCTTCAGATTCCAGACAGAGTTTCCAAATGTAAAGAAAGCTTTATCTATGTGAGTGAATACACATCAAAAAGCAGTTCACAGAAAGCTTTTTCCAGTTTTATCTGAAGATATTTTCACCATAGCCTGAATGTGCTCAATGTCCTTCAGATCCATCCATGACAGAGTTTCCAAACTGCATAATGTAAAGAAAGTTTTATCTATGTGTGATGAATAAACTATCTATCAAAGCAGTTTCACAGAAAGCTTTTTCCAGTTTTTTGAGGATATTTCACTTTTCACCATAGCTGTCCATATACTCCAATATCCCTTGGTAGTTTTTCTCCAAAGATTCAATCCTCTATGAGAAGAAAAGTATAACTCTGTGAGTGGAATGCACATCACAAAGCAGTTCTCAGAAAGCTTCTCAGTTTCTATCTGAAGATATTTCTCACCATAAGTTTGAGTTCCTGAATATCCCTTCACAGGCTAAAACAGTGTTAGAAAACTGCTCAATGAGAGATTTAACTGTGAGTGAATACACATATCACAGAGCAGTTTCACAGAAAGCTTCTTCTGTTTTTATCTGAGGATATTTCTTTTCCATATTCTATTTCCCAAATGTCCTTCCTCAGATTCACAGAAACAGTGATTTCAAACTGCTCAAAAAAAGGTTTTATCTATGAGATGAATACACACATCACAAAGCAGTTCTCAGAAAGCTTCTCCAGTTTTCATCTGAAGTTTTTCACCACAGGCCTCATGCCACTTAATATCCTTCAGATTCCTCAAAGACAGAGTTTAAACTGCTCAATGAAAAGAGAAGCTTTAACTCTGTGAAATGAATGCACATATCAGAGAGCAGTTTCAGAAAGCTTCTTCTGTTTTTATCTGAGATATTTCTTTTCACCATAGTCTTCAATGTGCTCCAAAATATCACTTTTTGGTTTTACAGAACAGTGTTCAAACTGCCTTATGAGAAAAGTATAACTCTGAGTGGAATGCACACATCACAAAGCAGTTTCTCAGAAAGCTTCTCCAGTTTTCTGAAGATATTTCCTTTTCACCACAGGGGTGCAATTAATATCCTTCAGATTCCTCAAAGACAGAGTTTCCAAACTGGGCAATGTAGAGTAAGCTTTAACTCTGTGAATGAATGCACATATCAGAGAGCAGTTTCTTGGAAGCTTCTTCTGGTTTTATTTGAGATATTTCACTTTTCACCATAGTCTTCAATGCGCTCAACACTTTTGTTTTTACAGGAACAGTGTTCAAACACTGCCTTATGAGAAAGAGGTATAACTCCCTGAGTGGAATGCACACATCACAAAACAGTTTCTCAGAAAGCCTCTCCAGTTTTTTTCTGAAGATAGTTCCTTTTTCACCATAGGCCTGAGTGTGCTGCAGAATGTCCCTTTATTGATCAGTCCATGATGAAGTTTCTAAACTGTGCAATATAAAGAAAGCTTTATCTATGTGAGCTGAATAAACATATCTATCAAAAAGCAGTTTCACAGAAAGTTTCTTTCCATTTTTTGTCTGAGGATATTCCCTTTTTCACCATAGCCATCCATACACTCCTGAATGTCCTTTGGTAGCTTTTTCTCCAAAGGGATTCCCCAATCCTCTATGAGAAGAAAGGTGTAAGTCTGTGAGTGGAATGCACACGTCACAAAGCAGCACCACGGAAAGCTTCTCTCTGGTTTCTATCAGAACATATTTCCTTTTCCACCATAAGCCTCAAAGCTCCCGAATATCCCTTGCACGTTAAACATAAACAGTGTTAGAAAACTGCTCAATGAAAAGAGAAGCTTAACTGTGTGAGTGGAATTCACAAGACACAGAGCAGTTTCACAGAAAACTTCCTTCTGGTTTTATCTGAAGGTATTTCTTTTTCAGCATATTCTAAAGAGCATTCCCAAATGTCCTTTCTCAGATTCCACAGAAACAGTGATTTCAAACTGCTCAATCCAAAGAATGATTTAACTCTATGAGATGAATACACACATCACAAAGCAGTTGCTCAGAAAGCTTCTCTCCAGTTTTCATTGGAAGACATTTCCTTGCTCACCACAGGCCTCTGCCACTTAATATCCCTTCAGATTCCTCAAAGACAGAGTTTCCAAACTGGGCAATGTAGAGTAAGCTTTAACTCTGTGAATGAATGCACATATCAGAGAGCAGTTTCTTGGAATGCTTCTTTCTGGGTTTTATTTGAGGATATTTCACTTTTCTCCATAGTCTTCAATGCGCTCTGAAATATCACTTTTGTTTTTACAGGAACAGTGTTCAAACACTGCCTTATGAGAAAAGAGGTATAACTCCTGAGTGGAATGCACATATCACAAAGCAGTTTCAGAAAGCTTCTCCAGTTTTATCTGAAGATATTTCCTTTTCACCATAGGCCTGAATGTTCAGAATGTCCCTTGATCTCCATGATGAGTTTCAAACTGCTCAATCCAAAGAATGATTTAACTCTATGAGATGAATACACATCACAAAGCAGTTTCACAGAAAGCTTCTCCAGTTTTATCTGAAGATATTTTTTTCACCATAGGCCTGAATGTGCTCCCAATATCCCTTCAGATTCCTCAAAGACAGAGTTTCAAACTGCATAATAAAGAAAGTTTTATCTATGTGAGATGAATAAACATATCTATCAAAAAGCAGTTTCACAGAAAGCTTCTTTCCAGTTTTTGTCTGAGGATTTCTTTTCACCATAGCATCCATATACTCCTGAATGTCCTTGGTAGCTTTTTCTCCAAAGGATTCAATCCTCTATGAGAAGAAAGGTATAACTGTGAGTGGAATGCACACGTCACAAAGCAGCCTCAGAAAGCTTCTCCAGTTTCTATCTGAAGATATTTCCTTTTCACCAAGCCTCAAAGCTCCCGAATATCCCTTCAGACTAAACATAAACAGTGTTAGAAACTGCTCAATGAAAAGAGAAGCTTAACTGTGTGAGTGGAATTCACATGACACAGAGCAGTTTCACAGAAAGCTTCCTTCTGGTTTTATCTGAGGTATTTCTTTTCAGCATATTCTAAAGAGCATTCCCAAATGTCCTTCTCAGGTTCCACAGAAACAGTGATTTCAAACTGCTCAATCCAAAGAATGATTTAACTCTATGAGATGAATACACACATCACAAAGCAGTTTCAGAAAGCTTCTCCAGTTTTCATTGAAGATATTTCCTTTTCACCATAGGCCTGAATGTGCTCCCAATATCCCTTCACAGATTCCTCAAAGACAGAGTTTCCAAACTGCAATGTAGAGTAAGCTTTAACTCTGTGAATGAATACACATATCAGAGAGCAGTTTCTTGAAAGCTTCTTTCTGGGTTTTATTTGAGGATATTTCCTTTTCACCATAGTCTCAATGCTCCAAAATATCACTTTTCAGTTTTACAGAACAGTGTTCAAACACTGCCTTATGAGAAAAGAGGTATAACTCTGAGTGGAATGCACATCACAAAGCAGTTTCAGAAAGCTTCCTCCAGTTTTATCTGAAGATATTTCCTTTTCACCATAGGCCTGAATGCTCCCAAATGTCCTTCACAGATCTCCATGATGAGTTTCAAACTGCTAAAGAAAATTTTATCTATGTGAGATGAATAAACATATCATCACAAAACAGTTTCAGAAAGCTTCTTTCCAGTTTTTCTGAGGATATTTCCTTTTCACCATAGCCTGAATGTGCTCCCAAATGTCCTTCTCAGATTCCACAAACAGTGATTTCAAACTGCTCAATGAAAAGAAGCTTAACTGTGAGTGGAATGCACACGTCACAAAAGCAGTTCTCAGAAAGCTTCTTCCAGTTTTCTCTGAAGATATTTCTTTTCACCATAAGCCTCAATGCTCCAAATATCCCTTCAGACTAAACATAAACAGTGTTCAAACTGCTCAATGAAAAGAAGCTTAAGTGAGGAATTCACACACAAAGCAGTTTCTGAAAGCTTCTTCTGGTTTTATCTGAGGATATTTCTTTTCCATATTCTGAGCTCCCAAATGTCCTTGATTCCACAACTGATTTCAAACTGCTCAATAAAAGAATGGTTAACTCTATGAGATGAATACACATCACAAAGCAGTTGCTCAGAAAGCTTCTCTCCAGTTTTTCTGAAGATATTTCCTTTTCACCACAGGCTCCAGCCACTTAATATCCCTTCAGATTCCTCAAAGACAGAGTTTCCAAACTCATAGGTAAGCTTTAACTCTGTGAAATGAATGCACATCACAAAGCAGTTCTCAGAAAGCTTCTTTCTGTTTTTGAGGATATTTCACTTTTCACCATAGTCTTCAATGCTCTGAAATCCAAATTTACATATCCTTTTCAGTTTCTTCAGAAATATCAGTTTTCAGAAGTGTTCAAACACTGCCTTATGAGAAAAGTATAACTCTGAGTGGAATGCACACATCACAAAGCAGTTTCTCAGAAAGCTTCTTCTCTCCAGTTTTTATCTGAAGATATTTCCTTTTCACCATAGGCCTGAATGTGCTCGAATGTCCCTTCATGGATCCGTCCATGACAGAGTTTCAAACTGCTAATATAAAGAAAGTTTTATCTATGTGAGAGAATAAACATATCTATCACAAAGCAGTTTCACAGAAATCTTCTTTCCAGTTTTTGTCTGAGGACCTTTCATTTTTCACCATAGTCCTGAATGTGCTCCCAAATGTCCTTCATGGATCCGTCCATGACAGAGTTTCAAACTGCGTAATGAAGAAGTTTTCTATGTGAGATGAATACATCACAGAGCAGTTTCAGAAAGCTTCTTTCCAGTTTTTGTCTGAGGCTATTTCCTTTTCACCATCTCAATATGCTCCTTTGTCATTTCATTCTCCAAAGTTCCATCTGTATGAGAAGAGGTATAACTGTGAGATGAATACATCACAAAGCAGTTTCTGAAAGCTTCTCTCCAGTTTTATCTGAAGATATTTCTTTTCACCATAACCTCAAAGTGCTCCCAATATCCCTTTAGATTCAAAACAGTGTTCAAACTGCTCAATGAAAAGAAGCTTAACTGAGTGGAATTCACAAGACACAAAGCAGTTTCACAGAAACTTCCTTCTGGTTTTTATCTGAGGTATTTCTTTTCACCATAGTCTTCAATGCTCCAAATGTCCTTCTCAGATTCCACAAACAGTGATTTCAAACTGCTCAATCCAAAGAATGATTTAACTCTATGAGATGAATACACATCACAAGCAGTTGCTCAGAAAGCTTCTCTCCAGTTTTTCTGAAGATATTTCCTTTTCACCATAGCCTCAATGCTCCAAATATCCCTTCAGATTCCTCAAAGACAGAGTTTCCAAACTGGGCAATGTAGAGTAAGCTTTAACTCTGTGAAATGAATGCACATATCACAGAGCAGTTTCTTGGAAGCTTCTTCTGGTTTTATTTGATATTTCACTTTTTCATAGTCTTCAATGCACTCAAAATATCATTTTTCAGTTTTACAGAACAGTGTTCAAACTGCTTATGAGAAAAGTATAACTCTGAGTGGAATGCACATATCAGCAGTTTCTCAGAAAGCTTCTCTCCAGTTTTTTATCTGAAGATATTTCCTTTTCACCATAGGCCTGAATGTGCTCCCAAATGTCCTTCAGATCCATCCATGACGGAGTTTCAAACTGCATAATGTAAAGAAAGTTTTATCTATGTGATGAATAAACATAGCAAAAGTTTCAAGCTTCTTTCAGTTTTTCTGAAGATATTTCCTTTTCACCATAGTCCTGAATGCTCCAAATGTCCTTCAGATCCATCCATGACAGTTTCAAACTGCTAATATAAAGAAAGTTTATCTATGTGAGATGAATGCACATATCACAAAGCAGTTCACAGAAAGCTTCTCCAGTTTTCTGAAGATATTTCTTTTCACCATAGTCTTCAATGCTCCAAATATCCCTTCAGATTCCTCAAAGACAGAGTTTCAAACTGCTTATGAGAAAAAGGTATAACTCTGAGTGGAATGCACCACAAAACAGTTCCTAAAGCTTCTCTCCAGTTTCTATCTGAAGATATTTCCTTTTCACCATAATCAAAGTGCTCCCGAATATCCTTTCTCCTAAACAAACAGTGTTAGAATACTGCTCAATGAAAAGAAGCTTAACTGAGTGAATTCACACACACATAGCAGTTTCACAGAAAGCTTCCTTCTGGTTTTATCTGAGGGTATTTCTTTTCAGCATATTCTAAAGCATTCCCAAATGTCCTTCTCAGATTCCACAAACAGTGATTTCAAACTGCTCAATCAAGAATGATTTAACTCTATGAGATGAATACACATCACAAAGCAGTTGCTCAGAAAGCTTCTCCAGTTTTCTGAAGGATTTCCTTCTCACCAGACCTCCTGCCGAATATCCTTCACAGATTCCTCAAAGACAGAGTTTCCAAACTGGGCAATGTAGAGTAAGCTTTAACTCTGTGAAATGAATGCACATGTCAGAGCAGTTTCTTGAAGCTTCTTTCTGGGTTTTATTTGAGGATATTTCACTTTTCCATAGTCTTCAATGCTCCAAATATCACTTTTTGGTTTTACAGGAACAGTGTTCAAACACTGCCTTATGAGAAAAAGGTATAACTCCTGAGTGGAATGCACACACATCACAAAGCAGTTTCTCAGAAAGCTTCTCTCCAGTTTTATCTGAAGATATTTCCTTTTCACCATAGGCCTGAATGTGCTGAATGTCCTTTGTGGATCCATCCATGACAGTTTCAAACTGTAATGTAAAGAAAACTTTATCTATGTGAGATGAATAAACATAGCAAAAGTTTCACAGAAAGCTTCTTTCCAGTTTTATCTGAAGATATTCCTTTTTCACCATAGTCCTGAATATGCTCCCAATGTCCCTTGGATCCGTCCATGACAGAGTTTCAAACTGCTCAATGAAAGAAGCTTTATCTATGAGATGAATACACATCAAAGCAGTTTCACAAGCTTCTCCAGTTTTTGTCTGAGGCTATTTCCTTTTCACCATAGGCATCAATATGCTCCTGAATATCCTTAATTTTTCTCCAAAGGTTTCCGATGCTGTATGAGAAGAGAATATCACTGTGAGTGGAATGCACATCACAAAGCAGTTTCTGAAAGCTTCTCTCCAGTTTCTATCTGAAGATATTTCCTTTTCACTGTAAGCCTCAAAGCTCCCAATATCCTTCAGACTAACAAAACAGTGTTAAACTGCTCAATGAAAAGAAGCTTAACTGTGAGAGAATTCACACACATAGCAGTTTCACAGAAAGCTTCTTCTGGTTTTATCTGAGGATATTTCTTTTCCATATTCTAAAGCATTCCCAAATGTCCTTCTCAGATTCCACAGAAACAGTGATTTCAAACTGCTCAATCCAAGAATGATTTAACTCTATGAGATGAATACACACATCACAAAGCAGTTGCTCAGAAAGCTTCTCTCCAGTTTTATCTGAAGATATTTCCTTTTCACCACCTCAGGGCCACTTAATATCCCTTCACAGATTCCTCAAGACAGAGTTTCCAAACTGGCAATAGTAAGCTTTAACTCTGAAATGAATGCACATATCAGAGAGCAGTTTCTTGAAAGCTTCTTCTGGTTTTATCTGAGGATATTTCACTTTTCACCATAGTCTTCAATGCTCCAAATATCACTTTTTGGTTTTACAGGAACAGTGTTCAAACACTGCCTTATGAGAAAAGAGGTATAACTCTGAGTGGAATGCACACATCACAAAGCAGTTTCAGAAAGCTTCTTCCAGTTTTATCTGAAGATATTTCCTTTTCACCATAGGCCTGAATGTGCTCCCAAATGTCCTTCAGATCCATCCATGACAGTTTCAAACTGCAAATATAAAGAAAGTTTATCTATGTGAGATGAATAAACATATCTATCACAAAGCAGTTTCACAGAAAGCTTCTTCTGGTTTTATCTGAGGATATTTCCTTTTCACCATAGCCTGAATGTGCTCCCAAATGTCCTTCTCAGATTCACAGAAACAGTGATTTCAAACTGCTCAATCCAAAGAATGATTTAACTCTATGAGATGAATACACACATCACAAAGCAGTTCTCAGAAAGCTTCTCTCCAGTTTTATCTGAAGATATTTCCTTTTCACCATAGCCTGAATGTGCTCCCAATATCCTTCACAGATTCCTCAAGACAGAGTTTCCAAACTGGGCAATGTAGAGTAAGCTTTAACTCTGAAATGAATGCACATATCAGAGCAGTTTCAGAAAGCTTCTTCTGGTTTTATCTGAGGATATTTCTTTTCATAGTCTTCAATGTGCTCCAAATATCACTTTTTGGTTTTACAGGAACAGTGTTCAAACACTGCCTTATGAGAAAAGTATAACTCTGAGTGGAATGCACACATCACAAAGCAGTTTCTCGAAAGCTTCTCTCCAGTTTTATCTGAAGATATTTCCTTTTCACCATAAGCCTCAAAGTGCTCCCAAATATCCTTCACAGATTCCTCAAAGACAGAGTTTCAAACTGCAAATATAAAGAAAGTTTATCTATGTGAGATGAATACACATCACAAAGCAGTTTCACAGAAAGCTTCTTCTGGTTTTATCTGAGGATATTTCCTTTTCCATATTCTAAGAGCATTCCCAAATGTCCTTCTCAGATTCACAGAAACAGAGTTTCAAACTGCAAATATAAAGAAAGTTTATCTATGTGAGATGAATACACACATCACAAAGCAGTTCTCAGAAAGCTTCTTCCAGTTTTCATGAAGACATTTCCTTTTCACCATAAGCCTCAAAGTGCTCCCAAATATCCTTCACAGATTCCTCAAACAGAGTTTCCAAACTGCAATGTAGAGTAAGCTTTAACTCTGTGAAATGAATGCACATATCAGAGCAGTTTCTTGAAAGCTTCTTTCTGGGTTTTATCTGAGGATATTTCTTTTCCATAGTCTTCAATGTGCTCCAAATATCACTTTTTGGTTTACAGGAACAGTGTTCAAACACTGCTTATGAGAAAAGAGGTATAACTCTGTGAGTGGAATGCACACATCACAAAGCAGTTTCGAAAGCTTCTCTCCAGTTTTTCTGAAGATTTCCTTTTCACCATAGCCTGAATGCTCCCAAATGTCCTTCAGATTCCTCAAAGACAGAGTTTCAAACTGCTCAATAAAGAATGATTTAACTCTATGAGATGAATAAACATATCTATCACAAAGCAGTTTCTCAGAAATCTTCTCTCCAGTTTTTCTGAAGATATTTCCTTTTCACCATAGTCTTCAATGCTCCAAATATCACTTTTTGGTTTACAGGAACAGTGTTCAAACACTGCCTTATGAGAAAAGGTATAACTCTGTGAGTGGAATGCACATCACAAAGCAGTTTCTGAAAGCTTCTCTCCAGTTTTTCTGAAGATATTTCCTTTTCACCATAGCCTGAATGCTCCAAATATCCTTCACAGACTAAACAAAACAGTGTTAGAAAACTGCTCAATGAAAAGAAGCTTAACTGTGAGTGGAATGCACACATCACAAAGCAGTTTCACAGAAAGCTTCCTTCTGGTTTTATCTGAGGTATTTCTTTTCAGCATATTCTAAAGAGCTCCCAAATGTCCTTTCTCAGATTCCACAGAAACAGTGATTTCAAACTGCTCAATAAAGAATGATTTAACTCTATGAGATGAATACACACATCACAAAGCAGTTGCTCAGAAAGCTTCTTCCAGTTTTCATCTGAAGATATTTCCTTTTCACCATAGGCCTCAGCTCCTTAATATCCTTCAGATTCCTCAAAGACAGAGTTTCCAAACTGCAATGTAGAGTAAGCTTTAACTCTGAAATGAATGCACATATCAGAGCAGTTTCTGAAAGCTTCTTTCTGGGTTTTATCTGAGGATATTTCCTTTTCACCATAGTCTTCAATGTGCTCCAAATATCACTTTTTGGTTTACAGAACAGTGTTCAAACACTGCCTTATGAGAAAAGTATAACTCTGAGTGGAATGCACATCACAAAGCAGTTTCTCAGAAAGCTTCTCTCCAGTTTTATCTGAAGATATTTCCTTTTCACCATAGCCTGAATGCTCCCAAATGTCCTTCAGATTCCTCAAAGACAGAGTTTCAAACTGCAATATAAAGAAAGTTTATCTATGTGAGATGAATACACACATCACAAGCAGTTTCAGAAAGCTTCTTTCAGTTTTTCTGAGGATATTTCCTTTTCACCATAGTCTTCAATGCTCCAAATATCACTTTTCAGTTTTACAGGAACAGTGTTCAAACACTGCCTTATGAGAAAAGAGGTATAACTCTGTGAGTGGAATACACATCACAAAGCAGTTTCTCAGAAAGCTTCTCTCCAGTTTTATCTGAAGATATTTCCTTTTCACCATAAGCCTCAAGTGCTCCAATCCCTTCACAGACTAAATAAACAGTGTTAGAATACTGCTCAATGAAAAGAAGCTTAACTGTGAGTGGAATGCACATCACAAAGCAGTTTCAGAAAGCTTCTTCTGGTTTTATCTGAGGATATTTCCTTTTCCATATTCTAAAAGCTCCCAAATGTCCTTTCTCAGGTTCCACAGAAACAGTGATTTCAAACTGCTCAATGAAAAGAAGCTTAACTGTGAGTGGAATTCATGACACAGAGCAGTTTCACAGAAAGCTTCCTTCTGGTTTTATCTGAGGTATTTCTTTTCAGCATATTCTAAGAGCATTCCCAAATGTCCTTTCTCAGATTCCACAAACAGTGATTTCAAACTGCTCAATCCAAAGAATGATTTAACTCTGAGATGAATACACACATCACAAAGCAGTTGCTCAGAAAGCTTCTCTCCAGTTTTCAACAAGACATTTCCTTTTCACCATAAGCCTCAAAGTGCTCCAAATATCCTTCACAGATTCCTCAAAGACAGTTTCCAAACTGGGCAATGTAGAGTAAGCTTTAACTCTGTGAAATGAATGCACATATCAGAGAGCAGTTTCTTGAAAGCTTCTTTCTGGGTTTTATTTGAGGATATTTCCTTTTCACCATAGTCTTCAATGCTCCAAATATCACTTTTCAGTTTTACAGGAACAGTGTTCAAACACTGCCTTATGAGAAAAGTATAACTCTGAGTGAATGCACACATCACAAGCAGTTCTCAAGCTTCTCTCCAGTTTTATCTGAGATATTTCCTTTTCACCATAGCCTGAATGTGCTCCCAAATGTCCTTTCTCAGATTCCACAGAAACAGTGATTTCAAACTGCAATATAAAGAAAGTTTTATCTATGTGAGATGAATACACATCACAAAGCAGTTCTCAAGCTTCTCTCCAGTTTCTATCTGAACATATTTCCTTTTCACCATAGTCCTGAATGCTCCTGAATATCCCTTCAGATTCCTCAAAGACAGAGTTTCAAACTGCAATATAAAGAAAGTTTTATCTATGTGAGATGAATGCACATATCACAAAGCAGTTTCTGAAAGCTTCTTCCAGTTTTATCTGAGATATTTCCTTTTCACCATAGTCCTGAATGCTCCTGAATGTCCTTGGTACCTTTTCTCCAAAAGGATTTCAATCCTCTATGAGAAAAGTATAACTCTGTGAGTGGAATGCACACATCACAAGCAGTTTCACAGAAAGCTTCTCTCCAGTTTTATCTGAACATATTTCCTTTTCACCATAAGCCTCAAATGCTCCCAATATCCTTCAGCTAAACATAAACAGTGTTAGAATACTGCTCAATGAAAAGAAGCTTAACTGTGAGTGGAATACACATCACAAAGCAGTTTCACAGAAAGCTTCTTCTGGTTTTATCTGAGGATATTTCTTTCTCCATATTCTAAGAGCATTCCCAAATGTCCTTCTCAGATTCCACAGAACAGTGATTTCAAACTGCTCAATCCAAAGAATGGTTTAACTCTATGAGATGAATACACATCACAAAGCAGTTGCTCAGAAAGCTTCTCTCCAGTTTTCATGAAGACATTTCCTTGCTCACAAGCCTCAGGCACTAATATCCTTCACAGATTCCTCAAAGACAGAGTTTCCAAACTGGGAAATGTAGAGTAAGCTTTAACTCTGTGAAATGAATGCACATATCACAAAGCAGTTTCTGAAAGCTTCTTCTGTTTTATCTGAGGTATTTCTTTTCACCATAGTCTTCAATTGCAAAATATCACTTTTCAGTTTTACAGGAACAGTGTTCAAACTGCCTTATGAGAAAAGGTATAACTCTGTGAGTGGAATTCACATGACACAGAGCAGTTTCACAGAAAGCTTCTTCCAGTTTTATCTGAAGATATTTCCTTTTCACCATAGCCTGAATGTGCTCCCAAATATCCCTTCACAGATTCCTCAAAGACAGAGTTTCAAACTGCACAATATAAGAAAGTTTATCTATGTGAGATGAATAAACATATATCACAAAGCAGTTTCACAGAAAGCTTCTTTCCAGTTTTTGTCTGAGGATATTTCCTTTTCACCATAGCCATTCATATACTCCGAATGTCCTGGTAGCTTTTTCTCCAAAAGGTTTCAATCCTCTATGAGAAAAGTATAACTCTGTGAGTGGAATGCACATCACAAGCAGTTTCTCAGAAAGCTTCTCTCCAGTTTCTATCTAAAGATATTTCCGTTTTCACCATAAGCCTCAAAGTTCTCCAGAGTATCCCTTCACAGACTAAACAAAGACTGTGTTAGAATACTGCTCAATGAAATCAGAAGCTTAACTGTGAGTGGAATACACATCACAAAGCAGTTTCACAGAAAGCTTCCTTCTGGTTTTCATCTGAGGTATTTCTGTTTCAGCATATTCTAAAGAACGTTCCTAAATGTCCTTTCTCAGGTTCCACAGTGCAGTGATTTCAAACTGCCCAATCCATAGAATGGTTTAACTCTATGAGATGAATACACACATCACAAAGCAGTTGCTCAAGCTTCTCTCCAGTTTTCAGAAGACATTTCCTTTCACCACAGGCCTCAGTGCCACTTAATATCCCTTCAGATTCCTCAAAGACAGAGTTTCCAAACTGGGAAATGTAGAGTAGCTTTAACTCTGAAATGAATGCACATATCAGAGCAGTTTCTTGGAAGCTTCTTCTGGTTTTATGAGGATATTTCACTTTTCACATAGTCTTCATGCTCAAATATCACTTTTGGTTTTACAGGAACAGTGTTTAAAAAAAAACAAGTTCTTATGCAAACAGTTTTTCAAACTTTCCATTTATAGAGAAACAGTGTTCAAACTGCCTTATGAGAAAGAGGTATAACTCTGAGTGGAATGCACATATCACAAAGCAGTTTCTCAGAAAACTTCTCTCCAGTTTTATCTGAAGATATTTCCTTTTCACCATAGTCCTGAATGTGCTCCAAATGTCCTTCAGATCCATCCATGACAGTTTCAAACTGCATAATGTAAAGAAAGTTTATCTATGTGAGATGAATAACATATCTATCACAAAAGTTTCACAGAAAGCTTCTTTCCAGTTTTGTCTGAGGATATTTCCTTTTCACCATAGTCCAATGTGCTCCCAAATGTCCCTGGTAGCTTTTTCTCCAAAAGTTTCAATCCTATGAGAAAAAAGGTATAACTCTGTGAGTGGAATGCACACACAAAGCAGCTCCTCAGAAAGCTTCTCCAGTTCCTATCTGAAGATATTTCCTTTTTCACCATAAGCCTCAAAGTGCCCCCAAAATTCCCTTCACACACTAAACAAAAACAGTGTTAGAATACTGTTCAATGAAAGAAGCTTAACTGTGAGTGGAATGCACACACAAAGCAGTTTCACAGAAAGCTTCTTCTGGTTTTATCTGAGGTATTTCTTTTCAGCATATTCTAAAAGCGTTCCCGAATGTCCTTTCTCCGGTTCCACAGAAACAGTGATTTCCAACTTCTCAATTCAAAGAATGATTTAACTCTATGAGATGAATACACCCATCACAAAGGAGTTGCTCAGAAAGCTTCTCTCCACATGGAAGACATTTCCTTCTCACACAGGCCTCAGTGCCACTTAATATCCCTTCAGATTCCTCAAAGACAGAGTTTCCAAACTGCAAAATGTAGTAAGCTTTAACTCTGTGAAATGAATGCACATATCAGAGCAGTTTCTTGGAAGCTTCTTTCCAGTTTTGTCTGAGGATATTTCACTTTTCCATAGTCTTCAATGTGCTCAAATATCACTTTTTTTTACAGGAACAGTGTTCAAACACTGCCTTATGAGAAAAGGTATAACTCCTGAGTGGAATGCACACATCACAAGCAGTTCTCAGAAAGCTTCTCCAGTTTTATCTGAAGATATTTCCTTTTCACCATAGGCCTGAATGTGCTCAAATGTCCTTCAGATCCATCCATGACAGAGTTTCAAACTGCATAATGTAAAGAAAGTTTATCTATGTGAGATGAATAAACATATCTATCACAAAACAGTTTCACAGAAAGCTTCTTTCAGTTTTTCTGAAGATATTTCCTTTTCACCATAGTCCATATGAATGTCCCTTGGTAGTTTTCTCCAAAAGTTTCAATCCTCTATGAGAAAAAAGTATAACTGTATGAGTGGAATGCACACGTCACAAAGCAGTTCCTCGGAAAACTTCTCTCCAGTTTCTATCTGAAGATATTTCCTTTTCATAAGTTCAAAGCACTCCCAATATCCCTTCAGCTAAACATAAACAGTGTTAGAATACTGCTCAATGAAAGAGAAGCTTAACTGTGAGGAATTCACATGACACAGAGCAGTTTCACAGAAAACTTCCTTCTGGTTTTATCTGAGGTATTTCTTTTCCATATTCTAAGAGCATTCC
The DNA here is from genome assembly GCA_023783455.1 of Erythrocebus patas. Lineage (NCBI taxonomy): Eukaryota > Metazoa > Chordata > Mammalia > Primates > Cercopithecidae > Erythrocebus > Erythrocebus patas. The sequence goes on along the minus strand of JAKFHT010001499.1, from coordinate 4,244 downwards.
CAAATGTCCTTCTCAGATTCCACAGAAACAGTGATTTCAAACTGCTCAATCCAAAGAATGATTTAACTCTATGAGATGAATACACATCACAAAGCAGTTGCTCAGAAAACTTCTCTCCAGTTTTCATGGAAGACATTTCCTCACACAAGCCTCTGGTGCCACTTAATATCCCTTCACAGATTCCTCAAGACAGAGTTTCCAAACTGGGAAATGTAGAGTAAGCTTTAACTCTGTGAAATGAATGCACATGTCAGAGCAGTTTCTTGGAATGCTTCTTTCTGGGTTTATTTGAAATATTTCACTTTTCACCATAGTCTTCAATGTGCTCCAAATATCACTTTTCAGTTTTACAGGAACAGTGTTCAAACACTGCCTTATGAGAAAAGGTATAACTCCTGAGTGGAATGCACACATCACAAAGCAGTTTCTCAGAAAGCTTCTCTCCAGTTTTATCTGAAGATATTTCCTTTTCACCATAGGCCTGAATGTGATCCCAATATCCCTTCAGATCATCCGAGTTTCAAACTGTAATGAAAGTTTTATCTATGTGAGATGAATAAACATAACAAAAACAGTTTCAGAAAACTTCTTTCCAGTTTTATCTGAGATATTTCCTTTTCACCATCCTGTTTTTCTGAAATATTCCTTTTTCACCATAAGCCTCAAAGCGCTCCCGAATATCCCTTCAGCTAAACATAAACAGTGTTCAAACACTGCCTTATGAGAAAAAAGTATAACTGTGAGTGGAATGCACATCACAAAGCAGTTTCACAGAAAGCTTCCTTCTGGTTTTATCTGAGGATATTTCTTTCTCCATATTCTGAGCGTTCCCAAATGTCCTTCTCAGATTCCACAAAACAGTGATTTCAAACTGCTCAATCAAGAATGATTTAACTCTATGAGATGAATACACATCACAAAGCAGTTGCTCAGAAAGCTTCTCTCCAGTTTTCATCGGACATTCCTTTCTACAAGCCTCAGGTGCCACTTAATATCCCTTCAGATTCCTCAAAGACAGAGTTTCCAAACTGGGCAATGTAGAGTAAGCTTTAACTCTGTGAAATGAATGCATATCAGAGAGCAGTTTCTTGGAAGCTTCTTTCTGGGTTTATTTGAGGATATTTCACTTTTCACCATAGTCTTCAATGTGCTCCAAATATCACTTTTCAGTTTTACAGGAACAGTGTTCAAACACTGCCTTATGAGAAAAGAGTATAACTCTGAGTGGAATGCACACATCACAAAGTTTCTCAGAAAGCTTCTCTCCAGTTTTATCTGAAGATATTTCCTTTTCACCATAGCCTGAATGTGCTCCCAATATCCCTTCAGATCCATCCATGACAGTTTCAAACTGCATAATAAAGAAAGTTTTATCTATGTGATGAATAAACATATCTATCACAAAGCAGTTTCACAGAAACTTCTTTCAGTTTTTTGTCTGAGGATATTTCCTTTTCACCATAGTCCATATACTCCGAATGTCCCTGGTAGCTTTTTCTCCAAAAGGATTCCCAATCCTCTATGAGAAGAAAAGTATAACTCTGAGTGGAATGCACATCACAAAGCAGTTCTCAAAGCTTCTCTCCAGTTTCTATCTGAAGATATTTCCTTTTTCACCGTAAGCCTCAAAGCACTCCCAATATCCCTTCACAGACTAAACAAAAACAGTGTTAGAATACTGCTCAATGAAAAGAAGCTTAATTGTGCTAGTCGAATTCACATGACACAGAGCAGTTTCACAGAAAGCTTCCTTCTGGTTTTATCTGAGATATTTCTTTTCAGGATATTCAAAATTCCCAAATGTCCTTTCTCAGATTCCACAGAAACAGTGATTTCAAACTGCTCAATCCAAAGAATGATTTAACTCTATGAGATGAATACACACATCACAAAAGAGTTGCTCAGAAAGCTTCTCTCAGTTTTCATCTGAAGACATTTCCTTCTCACCACAGCCTCTGCCACTTAATATCCCTTCAGATTCCTCAAGACAGTTTCAAACTGGGAAATGTAGAGTAAGCTTTAACTCTGTGAAATGAATGCATATCAGAGAGCAGTTTCTTGGAAGCTTCTTCTGGTTTTATTTGAGGATATTTCACTTTTCACCATAGTCTTCAATGCTCAAATATCACTTTTCAGTTTTACAGAACAGTGTTCAAACACTGCCTTATGAGAAAAAGGTATAACTCCTGAGTGGAATGCACACATCACAAAGCAGTTTCTCAGAAAGCTTCTCTCCAGTTTTTATCTGAAGATATTTCCTTTTCACCATAGCCTGAATGTGCTCCCAATATCCCTTCAGATCCATCCATGACAGTTTCAAACTGCATAATAAAGAAAGTTTTATCTATGAGATGAATAAACATATCACAAAGCAGTTTCACAGAAACTTCTTTCCAGTTTTGTCTGAGGATATTTCCTTTTTCACCATAGTCCATATACTCCTGAATGTCCTTGGTAGCTTTTTCTCCAAAAGGATTCCCAATCCTCTATGAGAAGAAAAGTATAACTCTGTGAGTGGAATGCACATCACAAAGCAGCTCCTCAGAAAGCTTCTCTCCAGTTTCTATCTGAAGATATTTCCTTTTTCACCGTAAGCCTCAAAGCGCTCCCGAATATCCCTTCACAGACTAAACAAAAACAGTGTTAGAATACTGCTCAATGAAAAGAGAAGCTTAACTGTGTGAGTGGAATTCACATGACACAGAGCAGTTTCACAGAAAGCTTCCTTCTGGTTTCTATCTGAGGTATTTCTTTTTCAGCATATTCTTAAGAGCGTTTCCAAATGTCCTTTCTCAGGTTCCACAGAAAGAGTGACTTCAAACTGCTCAATCAAAGAATGATTTAACTCTATGAGATGAATACACATGTCACAAAGCAGTTGCTCAGAAAGCTTCCCTCCAGTTTTCATCTGAAGATATTTCCTTTTCACCACAGGCCTGGTGCCATAATATCCCTTCACAGATTCCTCAAAGACAGAGTTTCCAAACTGGGCAATGTAGAGTAAGCTTTAACTCTGTGAAATGAATGCATCAGAGCAGTTTCTTGGAATGCTTCTTTCTGGTTTTATTTCAGGATATTTCACTTTTCCATAGTCTTCAATGCTCAAATATCACTTTTCAGTTTTACAGGAACAGTGTTCAAACACTGCCTTATGAGAAAAGGTATAACTCTGAGTGGAATGCACATCACAAAGCAGTTTCTCAGAAAGCTTCTCTCCAGTTTTATCTGAAGATTTCCTTTTCACCACAGGCCTCTGTGCCCAATATCCCTTCAGATTCCTCAAAGACAGAGTTTCCAAACTGGAAATGTAGAGTAAGCTTTAACTCTGTGAAATGAATGCATATCAGAGAGCAGTTTCTTGGAAGCTTCTTTCTGGGTTTTATTTGAGGATATTTCCTTTTCACCATAGTCTTCAATGTGCTCAATATCACTTTTGGTTTTACAGGAACAGTGTTCAAACACTGCCTTATGAGAAAAGTATAACTCTGAGTGGAATGCACATCACAAAGCAGTTTCTCAGAAAGCTTCTCTCCAGTTTTTCTGAAGATATTTCCTTTTCACCATAGCCTGAATGTGCTCCCGAATATCCCTTCACAGATTCCTCAAAGACAGAGTTTCCAAACTGGGCAATGTAGAGTAAGCTTTAACTCTGTGAGTGGAATGCACATCACAAAGCAGTTTCTCAGAAAGCTTCTCTCCAGTTTTTCTGAAGATATTTCCTTTTCACCATAGTCCATGTGCTCCAAATGTCCTTTCTCAGGTTCCACAGAAACAGTGATTTCAAATCCTCTATGAGAAAAGTATAACTCTGTGAGTGGAATGCACATCACAAAGCAGTTTCTCAGAAAGCTTCTCTCCAGTTTTTCTGAAGATATTTCCTTTTCACCATAAGCCTCAAAGCGCTCCCAATATCCCTTCACAGACTAAACAAAACAGTGTTAGAAAACTGCTCAATGAAAAGAAGCTTAACTGTGAGTGGAATTCATGACACAGAGCAGTTTCACAGAAAGTTTCCTTCTGGTTTTATCTGAGGTATTTCTTTTCAGCATATTCTTAAGAGCATTCCCAAATGTCCTTTCTCAGATTCCACAGAAACAGTGATTTCAAACTGCTCAATCAAAGAATGATTTAACTCTATGAGATGAATACACATCACAAAGCAGTTTCTCAGAAAGCTTCTTCCAGTTTTTCTGAAGATATTTTTTCACCATAAGCCTCAAAGCGCTCCCAATATCCCTTCACAG
>JAKFHT010001498.1:0-28203 GCA_023783455.1 Erythrocebus patas | reverse complement strand
ATCACAGCAGTTTCACAGAAAGCTTCTTTCCAGTTTTATCTGAAGATATTTCCTTTTCACCATAGGCCTGAATGTGCTCCCAATGTCCTTTCTCAGATTCCACAGAAACAGTGATTTCAAACTGCTCAATCCAAAGAATGATTTAACTCTATGAGATGAATACACATCACAAAGCAGTTTCAGAAAGCTTCTTCTGGTTTTTATCTGAAGATATTTCCTTTTCACCATAGCCTGAATGTGCTCCCAATGTCCTTTCTCAGGTTCCACAGAAACAGTGATTTCAAACTGCATAATGTAAAGAAAGCTTTATCTATGTGAGATGAATACACATCACAAAGCAGTTTCACAGAAAGCTTCTTCTGGTTTTTATCTGAGGATATTTCTTTTCCATATTCTAAAGAGTTCCCAAATGTCCTTTCTCAGGTTCCACAGAAACAGTGATTTCAAACTGCTCAATCCAAAGAATGATTTAACTCTATGAGATGAATACACATCACAAAGCAGTTGCTCAGAAAGCTTCTCTCCAGTTTTCATGGAAGACATTTCCTTTCACACAGAAGCCACTTAATATCCTTCACAGATTCCTCAAAGACAGAGTTTCAAACTGCAATGTAGAGTAAGCTTTAACTCTGAAATGAATGCACATCACAAAGCAGTTGCTCAGAAAGCTTCTTTCTGGTTTTATTTGAGGATATTTCACTTTTCATAGTCTTCAATGCGCTCCAAAATATCACTTTTTCAGTTTTACAGGAACAGTGTTCAAACACTGCCTTATGAGAAAAAGGTATAACTCCTGAGTGGAATGCACACATCACAAAGCAGTTTCTCAGAAAGCTTCTTTCCAGTTTTTATCTGAATATTTCCTTTTCACCATAGTCCTGAATGTGCTCCCAATGTCCTTTCATGGATCCATCCATGACAGAGTTTCAAACTGCATAATGTAAAGAAAGTTTTATCTATGAGATGAATAAACATAGCAAAAAGTTTCACAGAAAGCTTCTTCCAGTTTTTCTGAGGATATTTCCTTTTCACCATAGTCCATGTACTCCTGAATGTCCCTGGTAGCTTTTTTCCAAAAGGATTCCCAATCCTCTATGAGAAGAAAAGTATAACTCTGTGAGTGAATGCACATCACAAAGCAGTTCCTCAGAAAGCTTCTCTCCAGTTTCTATCTGAAGATATTTCCTTTTCACCATAAGCCTCAAAGTGCTCCCAAATATCCCTTCACAGACTAAACAAAAACAGTGTTAGAAAACTGCTCAATGAAAAGAAGCTTAACTGTGAGTGGAATGCACATCACAAAGCAGTTTCACAGAAAGCTTCTTCTGGTTTTTATCTGAGATATTTCTTTTCACCATAGTCCTGAATGTGCTCCAAATGTCCTTTCAGATTCCACAGAACAGTGATTTCAAACTGCTCAATCAAAGAATGATTTAACTCTATGAGATGAATACATCACAAAGCAGTTTCTCAGAAAGCTTCTCCAGTTTTATCTGAAGATATTTCCTTTTCATAGTCCTGAATATGCTCCCAAATATCCTTCACAGATTCCTCAAAGACAGTTTCAAACTGCAATGTAGAGTAAGCTTTAACTCTGTGAAATGAATGCACACATATCAAAGCAGTTTCTCAGAAAGCTTCTCCAGTTTTCATCTGAAGATATTTCCTTTTCACCATAGTCTTCAATGCTCCAAAATATCACTTTTTCAGTTTTACAGGAACAGTGTTCAAACACTGCCTTATGAGAAAAGAGGTATAACTCTCTGAGTGAATGCACACATCACAAAGCAGTTCCTCAGAAAGCTTCTTCTGGTTTTATCTGAAGATATTTTTCACCATAGCCTGAATGTGCTCCCAATGTCCTTTCTCAGATTCCACAGAACAGTGATTTCAAACTGCTCAATGAAAGAAAGTTTTATCTATGTGAGATGAATACACATCACAAGCAGTTTCTCAGAAAGCTTCTTCCAGTTTTTATCTGAAGATATTTCCTTTTCACCATAGTCCTGAATGTGCTCCCGAATGTCCCTTGGATCCATCCATGACAGAGTTTCAAACTGCATAATGTAAAGAAAGTTTTATCTATGTGAGATGAATACACATCACAGAGCAGTTTCACAGAAAGCTTCTTTCCAGTTTTGTCTGAGATATTTCCTTTTCACCATAGTCCTGAATGTGCTCCCGAATGTCCCTTGGTAGCTTTTTCTCCAAAAGGGTTTCCAAATGCTGTATGAGAAGAGGTATAACACTGTGAGTGGAATGCACACGTCACAAAGCAGTTTCTGAAAGCTTCTTTCCAGTTTTATCTGAGATATTTCCTTTTCACCATAAGCCTCAAAGCTCCTGAATATCCTTCACAGCTAAACATAAACAGTGTTAGAAAACTGCTCAATGAAAAGAGAAGCTTAACTGAGTGAGAGAAATTCACAAGACACAGAGCAGTTTCACAGAAAGCTTCCTTCTGGTTTTCATCTGAGGATATTTCTTTCTCCATATTCTAAAGAGCGTTCCCAAATGTCCTTCCTCAGATTCCACAGAACAGTGATTTCAAACTGCTCAATCCAAAGAATGATTTAACTCTATGAGATGAATACACACATCACAAAGCAGTTGCTCAGAAAGCTTCTCTCCAGTTTTCATCAGAAGACATTTCCTTGCTCACCACAGGCCTCGGGCACCACTTAATATCCTTCGCAGATTCCTCAAAGACAGAGTTTCCGAACTGGGCAATGTAGTCTAAGCTTTAACTCTGTGAAATGAATGCACATATCAGAGAGCAGTTTCTTGGAACTTCTTTCTGGGTTTTATTTGAGGATATTTCACTTTTCACCATAGTCTTCAATGCTCCAAAATATCACTTTTTCAGTTTTACAGGAACAGTGTTCAAACACTGCCTTATGAGAAAAGAGGTATAACTCCTGAGTGGAATGCACACATCACAAAGCAGTTTCTCAGAAAGCTTCTCTCCAGTTTTTATCTGAAGATATTTCATATTTCATCATAGGGCTGAATGTGCTCCCGAATGTCCCTTTGGATCCTCCATGACGGAGTTTCAAACTGCATAATGTAAAGAAAGTTTTATCTATGTGAGATCAATAAACATATCTATCACAAAGCAGTTTCACAGAAAGCTTCCTTCCAGTTTTGTCTGAGGATAAAACCTTTTTCACCATAGTCGTCCATATACTCCCAAATGTCCCTTGGTAGCTTTTTCTCCAAAAGGGTTCCCAATCCTGTGAAGAAAAGTATAACTCTGAGTGGAATGCACACGTCACAAAGCAGCTCCTCAGAAAGCTTCTCTCAGTTTCTATCTGAAGATATTTCCTTTTCACCATAAGCCTCAAAGTGCTAATGAATATCCCTTCAGACTAAAAAACAGTGTTAGAAACTGCTCAATGAAAAGAAGCTTAACTGTGAGTGGAATTCATGACACAGAGCAGTTTCACAGAAAGCTTCTTCTGGTTTTATCTGAGGATATTTCTTTTCAGCATATTCTAAAGCGTTCCCAAATGTCCTTTCTCAGGTTCCACAGAAACAGTGATTTCAAACTGCTCAATCAAAGAATGATTTAACTCTATGATGAATACACATCACAAAGCAGTTGCTCAGAAAGCTTCTCTCCAGTTTTCATCTGAAGACATTTCCTTGCTCACCACAGCCTCAGGCACCACTTAATATCCCTTCAGATTCCTCAAAGACAGAGTTTCCAAACTGAAATGTAAGAAGTTTAACTCTGTGAATGAATGCACACATCAGAGAGCAGTTTCTTGAAAGCTTCTTTCTGGTTTTATTTGAGGATATTTCTTTTCACCATAGTCTTCAATGTGCTCCAAAATATCACTTTTTCAGTTTTACAGAACAGTGTTCAAACACTGCCTTATGAGAAAAGAGGTATAACTCTGAGTGGAATGCACACATCACAAAGCAGTTTCTCAGAAAGCTTCTCCAGTTTTATCTGAATATTTCCTTTTCACCATAGCCTGAATGTGCTCCAATGTCCCTTCAGATCCTCCATGACAGAGTTTCAAACTGCATAATGTAAAGAAAGTTTTATCTATGTGAGATGAATACACATCACAAAGCAGTTTCACAGAAAGCTTCTTTCCAGTTTTATCTGAGGATATTTCTTTTCACCATAGTCCTGAATGTGCTCCCAATGTCCTTCTCAGATTCCACAGAACAGTGATTTCAAACTGCTCAATGAAAGAGAAGCTTAACTGTGAGTGGAATGCACATCACAAAGCAGTTTCACAGAAAGCTTCTCTCCAGTTTCTATCTGAAGATATTTCCTTTTCACCATAAGCCTCAAAGTGCTCCCAAATATCCCTTCAGACTAAAAAACAGTGTTAGAAACTGCTCAATGAAAGAGAAGCTTAACTGTGAGTGGAATTCATGACACAGAGCAGTTTCACAGAAAGCTTCCTTCTGGTTTTATCTGAGGATATTTCTTTTCCATATTCTAAGAATGTTCCCAAATGTCCTTCTCAGTTCCACAGAACAGTGATTTCAAACTGCTCAATCCAAAGAATGATAACTCTATGAGATGAATACACATCACAAAGCAGTTGCTCAGAAAGCTTCTTTCCAGTTTTCATCTGAAGATATTTCCTTTTCACCACAGCCTCAGGCACCACTTAATATCCTTCACAGATTCCTCAAAGACAGAGTTTCCAAACTGGGCAATGTAGAGTAAGCTTTAACTCTGTGAAATGAATGCACATATCAGAGCAGTTTCTGAAAGCTTCTTTCTGGTTTTATTTGAGGATATTTCACTTTTCCATAGTCTTCAATGCTCCAAAATATCACTTTTCAGTTTTACAGGAACAGTGTTCAAACATGCCTTATGAGAAAAAGGTATAACTCTGAGTGGAATGCACACATCACAAAGCAGTTTCTCAGAAAGCTTCTCTCAGTTTTTATCTGAAGATATTTCCTTTTCACCACAGGCCTGAATGTGCTCCGAATGTCCCTTATCTGTCCATGGAGTTTCAAACTGCATAATGTAAAGAAAGTTTTATCTATGTGAGATGAATACACATCACAAAGCAGTTTCACAGAAAGCTTCTTTCCAGTTTTTTCTGAGGATATTTCCTTTTCACCATAGCCTGAATGTGCTCCAAAATATCACTTTTCAGTTTTACAGGAACAGTGTTCAAACACTGCCTTATGAGAAAAGAGGTATAACTCTGTGAGTGAATACACACATCACAAAGCAGTTCTCAGAAAGCTTCTCTCCAGTTTCTATCTGAAGATATTTCCTTTTCACCATAAGCCTCAAAGTGCTCCCAATATCCCTTCAGACTCAAAAACAGTGTTAGAAAACTGCTCAATGAAAAGAGAAGTTTAACTGTGAGTGGAATTCACATGACACAGAGCAGTTTCACAGAAAGCTTCTTCTGTTTTATCTGAGGATATTTCTTTTCACATATCTGAATTCCCAAATGTCCTTCTCAGATTCCACAGAAACAGTGATTTCAAACTGCTCAATCCAAAGAATGATTTAACTCTATGAGATGAATACACACATCACAAAGCAGTTTCTCAAGCTTCTCTCCAGTTTTCTGAAGACATTTCCTTCTCACCACAGCCTCAGGCACCACTTAATATCCCTTCACAGATTCCTCAAAGACAGAGTTTCCAAACTGAAATGTAGAGTAAGCTTTAACTCTGTGAAATGAATGCACATATCAGAGCAGTTTCTGAAAGCTTCTTTCTGGTTTTATTTGAGGATATTTCACTTTTCCATAGTCTTCAATGTGCTCAATATCACTTTTCAGTTTTACAGGAACAGTGTTCAAACTGCCTTATGAGAAGAAAGGTATAACTCTGAGTGAATGCACACACAAGCAGTTTCTCAGAAAGCTTCTTCCAGTTTTATCTGAAGATATTTCCTTTTCACCATAGCCTGAATGTGCTCCCAAATGTCCTTCAGATCCATCCATGACAGTTTCAAACTGCTCAATCAAAGAATGATTTAACTCTATGAGATGAATACACATATCACAAAGCAGTTTCACAGAAAGCTTCTTCCAGTTTTATCTGAAGATATTTCCTTTTCACCATAGCCTGAATGTGCTCCCAATGTCCTTCTATTCCATGACAGAGTTTCAAACTGTAATGAAAGAAAGTTTTATCTATGTGAGATGAATACACATATCACAAGCAGTTTCAGAAAGCTTCTTTCCAGTTTTATCTGAAGATATTTCTTTTCACCATAGCCTGAATGTGCTCCCGAATGTCCCTTGGTAGCTTTTTCTCCAAAAGGGTTTCAATCTGTATGAGAAGAAGGTATAACTCTGTGAGTGAATGCACATCACAAAGCAGTTTCAGAAAGCTTCTTCCAGTTTTCTGAAGATATTTCCTTTTCACCATAAGCCTCAAAGCTCCTGAATATCCCTTCACATCTAAACATAAACAGTGTTAGAAAACTGCTCAATGAAAAGAAGCTTAACTGTGAGTGGAATTCACATGACACAGAGCAGTTTCACAGAAAGCTTCCTTCTGGTTTTATCTGAGGATATTTCTTTTCCATATTCTAAAGAGCTTCCCAAATGTCCTTCTCAGATTCCACAAAACAGTGTTCAAACTGCTCAATAAAGAAAGTTTAACTCTATGAGATGAATACACATCACAAAGCAGTTTCTCAGAAAGCTTCTCTCCAGTTTTCATCTGAAGATATTTCCTTTTCACCATAGTCTTCAATGCTCTGAATATCCTTCACAGATTCCTCAAAGACAGAGTTTCCAAACTGGGCAATGTAGAGTAAGCTTTAACTCTGTGAATGAATGCACATCACAAAGCAGTTTCTTGAAAGCTTCTTCCAGTTTTTCTGAGGATATTTCACTTTTCCATAGTCTTCAATGCTCCAAATATCACTTTTCAGTTTTACAGGAACAGTGTTCAAACACTGCCTTATGAGAAGAGGTATAACTCTGTGAGTGGAATGCACACATCACAAAGCAGTTTCAGAAAGCTTCTTCTGGTTTTATCTGAGATATTTCCTTTTCACCATAGCCTGAATGTGCTCCCAAATGTCCTTCACAGATCCATCCATGACAGAGTTTCAAACTGTAATGAAAGAAAGTTTTATCTATGTGAGATGAATACACACATCACAAAGCAGTTTCACAGAAAGCTTCTTCCAGTTTTATCTGAAGATATTTTTTCACCATAGCCTGAATGTGCTCCCAAATGTCCTTCACAGATCCATCCATGACAGTTTCAAACTGTAATGAAAGAAAGTTTTATCTATGTGAGATGAATACACATATCACAGAGCAGTTTCACAGAAAGCTTCTTCCAGTTTTTCTGAGGATATTTCCTTTTCACCATAGTCTTCAATGCTCCAAATATCACTTTTCAGTTTTACAGGAACAGTGTTCAAACACTGCCTTATGAGAAGAAGGTATAACTCTGTGAGTGGAATGCACGTCACAAAGCAGTTTCTCAGAAAGCTTCTCCAGTTTTATCTGAAGATATTTTTTCACCATAGTCTTCAATGCTCTGAATATCCTTCACATGCTAAACATAAACAGTGTTAGAAAACTGCTCAATGAAAAGAAGCTTAACTGTGTGAGATGAATACACATCACAAAGCAGTTTCACAGAAAGCTTCTTCTGGTTTTATCTGAGGATATTTCTTTTCCATATTCTAAGAGCGTTCCCAAATGTCCTTCTCAGATTCACAGAACAGTGATTTCAAACTGCTCATAAAGAATGATTTAACTCTATGAGATGAATACACATCACAAAGCAGTTCTCAGAAAGCTTCTCCAGTTTTATCTGAGGATATTTCACTTTTCATAGTCTTCAATGCTCTGAATATCCTTCACAGATTCCTCAAGACAGAGTTTCCAAACTGGGAAATGTAGAGTAAGCTTTAACTCTGTGAGATGAATACACATATCACAAAGCAGTTTCACAGAAAGCTTCTTCTGGTTTTATGAGGATATTTCACTTTTCCATAGTCTTCAATGCTCCAAATATCACTTTTCAGTTTTACAGAACAGTGTTCAAACACTGCCTTATGAGAAGAAGGTATAACTCTGTGAGTGAATGCACACATCACAAAGCAGTTTCTCAGAAAGCTTCTCTCAGTTTTATCTGAAGATATTTCCTTTTCACCATAGCCTGAATGTGCTCCCAAATGTCCTTCACAGATCCATCCATGACAGAGTTTCAAACTGCTAATGAAAAGAAAGTTTTATCTATGTGAGATGAATACACATATCACAGCAGTTTCACAGAAAGCTTCTTTCCAGTTTTATCTGAGGTATTTCCTTTTCACCATAGTCTTCAATGCTCCAAATATCACTTTTCAGTTTTACAGGAACAGTGTTCAAACACTGCCTTATGAGAAGAAGGTATAACTCTGTGAGTGGAATGCACATCACAAAGCAGTTTCTGAAAGCTTCTCCAGTTTCATCTGAAGATATTTCCTTTTCACCATAGCCTGAATGTGCTCCCAAATGTCCTTCTCAGATTCCACAGAAACAGTGATTCAAACTGCTCAATGAAAAGAAGCTTAACTGTGTGAGATGAATACACATATCACAGCAGTTTCTCAGAAAGCTTCTTCTGGTTTTATCTGAGGATATTTCTTTTCCATATTCTAAGTGTTCCCAAATGTCCTTCTCAGATTCCACAGAAACAGTGATTTCAAACTGCTCAATCAAAGAATGATTTAACTCTGAGATGAATACACACATCACAAAGCAGTTGCTCAGAAAGCTTCTCCAGTTTTCAGAAGACATTTCCTTCTCACCACAAGCCTCTGCCACTAATATCCTTCACAGATTCCTCAAGACAGAGTTTCCAAACTGGGCAATGTAGAGTAAGCTTTAACTCTGTGAAATGAATGCACATATCAGAGCAGTTTCTTGGAAGCTTCTTCTGGTTTTATTTGAGGATATTTCACTTTTCACCATAGTCTTCAATGCTCCAAATATCACTTTTCAGTTTTACAGGAACAGTGTTCAAACACTGCCTTATGAGAAAAAGGTATAACTCCTGAGTGGAATGCACATCACAAAGCAGTTTCTCAGAAAGCTTCTCCAGTTTTATCTGAAGATATTTCCTTTTCACCATAGGCCTGAATGTGCTCCCAAATGTCCTTCACAGATCCATCCATGACAGTTTCAAACTGTAATGAAAGAAAGTTTTATCTATGTGAGATGAATACACATATCACAGCAGTTTCACAGAAAGCTTCTTTCCAGTTTTATCTGAGGATATTTCACTTTTCATAGTCTTCAATGCTCCAAATATCACTTTTCAGTTTTACAGGAACAGTGTTCAAACTGCCTTATGAGAAGAAGGTATAACTCTGTGAGTGAATGCACATCACAAAGCAGTTCCTCAGAAAGCTTCTCAGTTTCTATCTGAAGATATTTCCTTTTCACCAAGCCTCAAAGTGCTCCTGAATATCCCTTCACAGACTAAACAAAACAGTGTTAGAAAACTGCTCAATGAAAAGAAGCTTAACTGTGTGAGATGAATAAACATATCTATCACAAAGCAGTTTCACAGAAAGCTTCCTTCTGGTTTTATCTGAGGATATTTCTTTCTCCATATTCTAAGAGCATTCCCAAATGTCCTTCTCAGATTCCACAAAACAGTGATTTCAAACTGCTCAATCCAAAGAATGGTTTAACTCTATGAGATGAATGCACACATCACAAAGCAGTTCTCAGAAAGCTTCTCTCCAGTTTTATCTGAAGATTTCCTTTTCACCACAGGCCTCTGGTGCCACTTAATATCCCTTCACAGATTCCTCAAAGACAGAGTTTCCAAACTGGGCAATGTAGAGTAAGCTTTAACTCTGAGTGAATGCACATCAGAGAGCAGTTTCAGAAAGCTTCTTCCAGTTTTTTCAGGATATTTCACTTTTCCATAGTCTTCAATGCTCCAAATATCACTTTTGGTTTTACAGAACAGTGTTCAAACACTGCCTTATGAGAAAAAGTATAACTCTGAGTGGAATGCACACATCACAGCAGTTTCTCAGAAAGCTTCTCCAGTTTTATCTGAAGATATTTCCTTTTCACCATAAGCCTCAAAGTGCTCCTGAATATCCCTTCTGACTAAACAAAACAGTGTTAGAATACTGCTCAATGAAAGAGAAGCTTAACTGTGAGTGGAATTCATGACACAGAGCAGTTTCACAGAAAGCTTCCTTCTGGTTTTATCTGAGGATATTTCCTTTTCACCATAGTCCTGAATGTGCTCCCAAATGTCCTTTCTCAGATTCCACAGAAACAGTGATTTCAAACTGCTCAATCAAAGAATGATTTAACTCTATGAGATGAATACACACATCACAAAGCAGTTGCTCAAGCTTCTCTCCAGTTTTCATCTGAAGATTTCCTTTTCACCAAGCCTCTGCCACTTAATATCCCTTCACAGATTCCTCAAAGACAGTTTCCAAACTGCAATGTAGAGTAAGCTTTAACTCTCTGAAATGAATGCACATATCAGAGAGCAGTTTCTTGAAAGCTTCTTTCTGGGTTTTATTTCAGGATATTTCACTTTTCCATAGTCTTCAATGCTCCAAATATCACTTTTCAGTTTTACAGAACAGTGTTCAAACACTGCCTTATGAGAAAAGGTATAACTCCTGAGTGGAATGCACATCACAGCAGTTTCTCAGAAAGCTTCTTTCCAGTTTTTATCTGAAGATTTCCTTTTCACCATAGCCTGAATGTGCTCCCAAATGTCCTTCTCAGATTCCACAGAAACAGTGTTCAAACTGCTCAATGAAAAGAGAAGCTTAACTGTGTGAGATGAATACACACAGAGCAGTTTCACAGAAAGCTTCTTCTGGTTTTATCTGAGATATTTCCTTTTCACCATAGTCCTGAATGTGCTCCCAAATGTCCTTTCTCAGATTCCACAGAAACAGTTTCACAGAAAGCTTCTTTCAGTTTTATCTGAAGATATTTTTCACCATAGTCTTCAATGCTCCAAATATCACTTTTCAGTTTTACAGAACAGTGTTCAAACTGCCTTATGAGAAAGAGGTATAACTCCTGAGTGGAATGCACATATCACAGCAGTTTCAGAAAGCTTCTCCAGTTTTATCTGAGATATTTCCTTTTCACCATAGCCTGAATGTGCTCCCAAATGTCCCTTCAGATCCTCAAAGACAGAGTTTCAAACTGTAATGAAAGAAAGTTTTATCTATGTGAGATGAATACACATCAAAAGCAGTTTCACAGAAAGCTTCTCCAGTTTTATCTGAAGATATTTTTCACCATAGTCCTGAATGTGCTCCCAAATGTCCTTCAGATCCATCCATGACAGAGTTTCAAACTGTAATGAAAGAAAGTTTTATCTATGTGAGATGAATACACACATCACAAAGCAGTTTCTGAAAGCTTCTTTCCAGTTTTATCTGAGGATATTTCCTTTTCACCATAGTCTTCAATGCTCCAAATATCACTTTTTGTTTTACAGGAACAGTGTTCAAACACTGCCTTATGAGAAAAGAGGTATAACTCTGAGTGGAATGCACATCACAAAGCAGTTTCTGAAAGCTTCTCCAGTTTTATCTGAAGATATTTCCTTTTCACCATAAGCCTCAAAGCACTCCCAATATCCCTTCACAGACTAAACAAAACAGTGTTAGAAACTGCTCAATGAAAAGAAGCTTAACTGTGAGTGGAATTCACATGACACAGAGCAGTTTCACAGAAAGCTTCTTCTGGTTTTATCTGAGGATATTTCTTTTCACCATAGTCCTGAATGTGCTCCCAAATGTCCTTCTCAGATTCCACAAACAGTGATTTCAAACTGCTCAATCCAAAGAATGATTTAACTCTATGAGATGAATACACACATCACAAAGCAGTTCTCAGAAAGCTTCTCCAGTTTTCATCTGAAGATATTTCCTTTTCACCACAAGCCTCTGCCACTTAATATCCCTTCACAGATTCCTCAAGAAAGAGTTTCCAAACTAGGCAACGTAGAGTAAACTTTATCTCTGTGAATAAATGCACATTTAAGAGAGCATTTTCTTAGAATGCTTCTTTCTGGATTTTATTTGAGGATAGTTTACTTTTGGCCATACTCTTTAAAGTGCTCCGAAATATCACTTTTTCGGTTTTAGGGAACAATGTTCAAGCACTGCCTAATGAGAAAAGAGGTATAACTACCTGAGTAAAATGCACACAGTACAAAGTAGTTTCTCAGAGTTTCTCTCCTGTTTTTATCTGAAGATATTTCCTTTTTCACCATAGTCCTGAATGTGCTCCCAAATGTCCTTCAGATCCATCCATGACAGTTTCAAACTGTAATGAAAGAAAGTTTTATCTATGAGATGAATAAACATATCTATCACAAAGCAGTTTCAGAAAGCTTCTTTCCAGTTTTTCTGAGGATATTTCCTTTTCACCATAGGCCTGAATGTGCTCCCAATGTCCCTTGGTAGCTTTTTCTCCAAAAGGGATTCCAGAATCCTCTATGAGAAGAAAGGTATAACTGTGAGTGGAATGCACACATCACAAAGCAGCTCCTCAGAAAGCTTCTCTCCAGTTTCTATCTGAAGATATTTCCTTTTTCACCATAAGCCTCAAAGCACTCCCGAATATCCCTTCAGACTAAACAAAAACAGTGTTAGAATACTGCTCAATGAAAAGAGAAGCTTAACTGTGTGAGTGGAATTCACATGACACAGAGCAGTTTCACAGAAAGCTTCCTTCTGGTTTTATCTGAGGTTATTTCTTTTCAGCATATTCTAAGAGCATTCCCAAATGTCCTTTCTCAGATTCCACAGAAACAGTGATTTCAAACTGCTCAATCCAAGAATGATTTAACTCTATGAGATGAATACACATCACAAAGCAGTTGCTCAGAAAGCTTCTCTCCAGTTTTCATGAAGACATTTCCTTCTCACCACAGGCCTCTGCCACTTAATATCCTTCAGATTCCTCAAAGACAGAGTTTCCAAACTGGGAAATGTAGAGTAAGCTTTAACTCTGAAATGAATGCACATATCAGAGAGCAGTTTCTTGAAAGCTTCTTTCTGGGTTTTATTTGAGGATATTTCTTTTCACCATAGTCTTCAATGCTCAAATATCACTTTTTCAGTTTTACAGGAACAGTGTTCAAACACTGCCTTATGAGAAGAAAGTATAACTCTGAGTGGAATGCACACATCACAAAGCAGTTTCTCAGAAAACTTCTCTCCAGTTTTATCTGAAGATATTTCCTTTTCACCATAGCCTGAATGTGCTCCCAAATGTCCCTTCAGATCCATCCATGACAGAGTTTCAAACTGTGTAATGAAAGAAAGTTTTATCTATGTGAGATGAATAAACATATCATCACAAAGCAGTTTCACAGAAAGCTTCTTTCCAGTTTTGTCTGAGGATATTTCCTTTTCACCATAGCCTGAATGTGCTCCCAATGTCCCTTGGTAGCTTTTTCTCCAAAGGATTCAATCCTCTATGAGAAGAAAGGTATAACTCTGTGAGTGGAATGCACACATCACAAAGCAGTTTCAGAAAGCTTCTCCAGTTTCTATCTGAAGATATTTTTTTCACCATAAGCCTCAAAGTGCTCCAATATCCCTTCAGACTAAACAAAAACAGTGTTAGAATACTGCTCAATGAAAAGAAGCTTAACTGTGTGAGTGGAATTCACATGACACAGAGCAGTTTCAGAAAGCTTCTTCTGGTTTTATCTGAGGGTATTTCTTTTCACCATAGCCTGAATGTGCTCCCAAATGTCCTTTCTCAGTTCCACAGAAACAGTGATTTCAAACTGCTCAATCCAAGAATGATTTAACTCTATGAGATGAATACACACATCACAAAGCAGTTGCTCAGAAAGCTTCTCCAGTTTTCTGAAGACATTTCCTTTTCACCATAAGCCTCAAAGCTCCCAATATCCCTTCACAGATTCCTCAAAGACAGAGTTTCCAAACTGGGCAATGTAGAGTAAGCTTTAACTCTGTGAAATGAATGCACATATCAGAGCAGTTTCTTGGAAGCTTCTTCTGGTTTTATTTGAGGATATTTCACTTTTCACCATAGTCTTCAATGCTCAAATATCACTTTTCAGTTTTACAGAACAGTGTTCAAACACTGCCTTATGAGAAAGAGGTATAACTCTGTGAGATGAATACACATCACAAAGCAGTTTCTCAGAAAGCTTCTTTCCAGTTTTTATCTGAAGATATTTCCTTTTCACCATAGCCTGAATGTGCTCCCAATATCCTTCACAGATCCATCCATGACAGTTTCAAACTGCTCAATGAAAGAAAGTTTTATCTATGTGAGATGAATAAACATATCTATCACAAAGCAGTTTCACAGAAAGCTTCTTTCCAGTTTTGTCTGAGGATATTTCCTTTTCACCATAGCCATCCATATACTCCAATGTCCCTTGGTAGCTTTTCTCCAAAAGGATTCAATCCTCTATGAGAAGAAAGGTATAACTCTGTGAGTGGAATGCACATCACAAAGCAGTTGCTCAGAAAGCTTCTTTCCAGTTTTATCTGAGATATTTCCTTTTTCACTGTAAGCCTCAAAGCTCCCAAATATCCCTTCACAAACTAAACAAAAACAGTGTTAGAACTGCTCAATGAAAAGAAGCTTAACTGTGAGTGGAATGCACATCACAAAGCAGTTTCACAGAAAGCTTCTTCTGGTTTTATCTGAGGTATTTCTTTTCAGCATATTCTAAAGTGTTCCCAAATGTCCTTTCTCAGTTCCACAGAAACAGTGATTTCAAACTGCTCAATCCAAAGAATGATTTAACTCTATGAGATGAATACACACATCACAAAGCAGTTGCTCAGAAAGCTTCTCCAGTTTTCATCTGAAGATATTTCCTTTTCACCATAAGCCTCAAAGCTCCCAAATATCCCTTCACAGATTCCTCAAAGACAGAGTTTCCAAACTGGGCAATGTAGAGTAAGCTTTAACTCTGAAATGAATGCACATACAGAGCAGTTTCTTGAATGCTTCTTTCTGGTTTTATTTGAGGATATTTCACTTTTCACCATAGTCTTCAATGCTCAAATATCACTTTTTGGTTTTACAGGAACAGTGTTCAAACACTGCCTTATGAGAAAGAGGTATAACTCTGAGTGGAATGCACACATCACAAAGCAGTTTCTCAGAAAGCTTCTCTCCAGTTTTATCTGAAGATATCTCCTTTTCCACCATAGGCCTGAATGTGCTCCCGAATGTCCCTTCACAAATCCATCCATGACAGAGTTTTCAAACTGCGTAATGAAAGAAAGTTTTATCTATGTGAGATGAATAAACATATCTATCACAAAGCAGTTTCACAGAAAGCTTCTTCCAGTTTTCTGAGGATATTTCTTTTCACCATAGTCCTGAATGTGCTCCCGAATGTCCCTTGGTAGCTTTTCTCCAAAAGGATTCAATCCTCTATGAGAAGAAAGGTATAACTCTGTGAGTGGAATGCACATCACAAAGCAGTTGCTCAGAAAGCTTCTCCAGTTTCTATCTGAAGATATTTCCTTTTCACCATAAGCCTCAAAGTGCTCCAATATCCCTTCAGACTAAACAAAAACAGTGTTAGAACTGCTCAATGAAAGAAAGTTTTATCTATGTGAGATGAATACACATCACAAAGCAGTTTCACAGAAAGCTTCCTTCTGGTTTTATCTGAGGATATTTCTTTTCCATATTCTAAAGTGTTCCCAAATGTCCTTTCTCAGATTCCACAGAAACAGTGATTTCAAACTGCTCAATCAAGAATGATTTAACTCTATGAGATGAATACACATCACAAAGCAGTTGCTCAGAAAGCTTCTCTCCAGTTTTCATCTGAAGATATTTCCTTTTCACCACAGGCCTCTGGTGCCACTTAATATCCCTTCACAGATTCCTCAAAGACAGAGTTTCCAAACTGAAAATGTAGAGTAAGCTTTAACTCTGTGAAATGAATGCACATATCAGAGCAGTTTCTTGAAAGCTTCTTCTGGTTTTATTTGAGGATATTTCACTTTTCACATAGTCTTCAATGCTCCAAATATCACTTTTTCAGTTTTACAGGAACAGTGTTCAAACACTGCCTTATGAAAAAGAGGTATAACTCTGAGTGGAATGCACATCACAAAGCAGTTTCAGAAAGCTTCTCTCAGTTTTATCTGAAGATATTTCCTTTTCACCATAGCCTGAATGTGCTCCCGAATGTCCCTTCAGATTCCTCAAAGACAGAGTTTCAAACTGTGTAATATAAAGAAAGTTTTATCTATGTGAGATGAATACACACATCACAAAGCAGTTTCACAGAAAGCTTCTTCCAGTTTTGTCTGAGGATATTTCCTTTTCACCATAGCCTGAATGTGCTCCCGAATGTCCCTTGGTAGCTTTTTCTCCAAAAGGATTCCCAATCCTCTATGAGAAGAAAGTATAACTCTGTGAGTGGAATGCACATCACAAAGCAGTTCTCAAGCTTCTCTCCAGTTTCTATCTGAAGATATTTCCTTTTTCACCATAAGCCTCAAAGCTCCCAAATATCCCTTCAGACTAAACAAAAACAGTGTTAGAAAACTGCTCAATGAAGAGAAGCTTAACTGTGAGAGGAATTCACATGACACAGAGCAGTTTCACAGAAAGCTTCCTTCTGGTTTTATCTGAGGATATTTCTTTTCCATATTCTAAAGTGTTCCCAAATGTCCTTTCTCAGGTTCCACAGAAACAGTGATTTCAAACTGCTCAATCCAAAGAATGATTTAACTCTATGAGATGAATACACATCACAAAGCAGTTGCTCAGAAAGCTTCTCCAGTTTTCTGAAGACATTTCCTTGCTCACCACAGGCCTCTGGTGCCACTTAATATCCCTTCAGATTCCTCAAAGACAGAGTTTCCAAACTGGGCAATGTAGAGTAAGCTTTAACTCTGAAATGAATGCACATATCAGAGAGCAGTTTCTTGAAAGCTTCTTCTGGTTTTATTTGAGGATATTTCACTTTTCACCATAGTCTTCAATGCTCCAAATATCACTTTTTCAGTTTTACAGGAACAGTGTTCAAACACTGCCTTATGAGAAAAGAGGTATAACTCTGAGTGGAATGCACATCACAAAGCAGTTTCTGAAAGCTTCTCCAGTTTTTATCTGAAGATATTTCCTTTTCACCATAAGCCTCAAAGCTCCCAATATCCTTCACAGATTCCTCAAAGACAGAGTTTCAAACTGTGTAATGAAAGAAAGTTTTATCTATGTGAGATGAATAAACATATCTATCACAAAGCAGTTTCACAGAAAGCTTCTTCCAGTTTTGTCTGAGGATATTTCCTTTTCACCATAGTCTTCAATGCTCTGAAATATCACTTTTTGGTTTTACAGGAACAGTGTTCAACACTGCCTTATGAGAAAGAGGTATAACTCTGTGAGTGGAATGCACACGTCACAAAGCAGTTGCTCAGAAAGCTTCTCCAGTTTCTATCTGAAGATATTTTTCACCATAAGCCTCAAAGCTCCCAATATCCTTCACAGACTAAACAAAACAGTGTTAGAAAACTGCTCAATGAAAGAGAAGCTTAACTGTGAGTGGAATTCACATGACACATAGCAGTTTCACAGAAAGCTTCCTTCTGGTTTTATCTGAGGATATTTCTTTTCCATATTCTAAAGCGTTCCCAAATGTCCTTCTCAGATTCCAGAAACAGTGATTTCAAACTGCTCAATCAAGAATGATTTAACTCTATGAGATGAATACACATCACAAAGCAGTTGCTCAAGCTTCTCCAGTTTTCATGAAGACATTTCCTTCTCACACAGGCCTCCAGGTGCCACTTAATATAACTTCACAGATTACTCAAAGACAGAGTTTCCAAACCTGGGAAAGTAGAGTAAGCTTTAACTCTGTGAAGTGAATGCACATATCAGAGAGTAGTTTCTTGGAATGCTTCTTTCTGGGTTTTATTTGAGGACAGATCACTTTTCCCCATAGTCTTCAATGCACTCTGAAATATAACTTTTTTCGTTTTAGAGGAACAATGTTCAAACACTGCCTCATGAGAAAAGAGATATAAATCCCCGAGTGGAATGCACACATCACAGAGCAGTTTCTCAGAAAATTTCTCTGCAGTTATTATCTCAAGATATTTTCTTTTTTACCATAACCCTGAATGTGCTCCCGAATGTCCCTTCACAGATCCGTCCATGACAGAGTTTCCAAACTGTGTAATATAAACAAAGTTTTATCTATGTGAAATGAATAAATATATCTATCACAAAGCAGTTTCACAGAAAGTTTCTTTCAGTTTTTTCTGAGGATATTTCCTTTTCACCATAGTCCTGAATGTGCTCCCGAATGTCCCTTGGTAGCTTTTTCTCCAAAAGGATTCAATCCTCTATGAGAAGAAAGTATAACTCTGAGTGAATGCACATCACAAAGCAGTTGCTCAAGCTTCTCCAGTTTCTATCTGAAGATATTTCCTTTTCACCATAAGCCTCAAAGTGCTCCCAATATCCCTTCACAGACTAAACAAAACAGTGTTAGAATACTGCTCAATGAAGAGAAGCTTAACTCTGAGTGGAATGCACATCACAAAGCAGTTTCACAGAAAGCTTCTTCTGGTTTTATTTGAGGATATTTCTTTTCCATATTCTAAAGCGTTCCCAAATGTCCTTTCTCAGGTTCCACAGAAACAGTGATTTCAAACTGCTCAATCAAAGAATGATTTAACTCTATGAGATGAATACACATCACAAAGCAGTTTCTCAGAAAGCTTCTCTCCAGTTTTATCTGAAGATATTTCCTTTTCACCATAAGCCTCAAAGTGCTCCCAATATCCCTTCAGATTCCTCAAAGACAGAGTTTCAAACTGTGTAATATAAAGAAAGTTTTATCTATGTGAGATGAATACACATCACAAAGCAGTTTCAGAAAGCTTCTTTCCAGTTTTATCTGAGATATTTCCTTTTTCACCATAGTCTTCAATGCTCCAAAATATCACTTTTTGGTTTTACAGGAACAGTGTTCAAACACTGCCTTATGAGAAAAGTATAACTCTGTGAGTGAATGCACATCACAAAGCAGTTTCTCAGAAAGCTTCTTTCCAGTTTTATCTGAAGATATTTCCTTTTCACCATAGCCTGAATGTGCTCCCAAATGTCCTTTCTCAGATTCCAGAAACAGTGATTTCAAACTGCATAATAAAGAAAGTTTTATCTATGAGATGAATACACACATCACAAAGCAGTTTCAGAAAGCTTCTTTCAGTTTTTATCTGAGATGAATACACATCACAAAGCAGTTTCAGAAAGCTTCTTTCAGTTTTTATCTGAGATGAATACACATCACAAAGCAGTTCCTCAGAAAGCTTCTCTCCAGTTTTATCTGAGGATATTTCCTTTTCACCATAAGCCTCAAAGTGCTCCCAATATCCTTCACAGACTAAATAAAACAGTGTTAAAACTGCTCAATGAAAAGAAGCTTAACTGTGAGTGGAATTCACATGACACAGAGCAGTTTCAGAAAGCTTCCTTCTGGTTTTATCTGAGGATATTTCTTTTCCATATTCTAAGAGCATTCCCAAATGTCCTTTCTCAGGTTCCACAGAAACAGTGATTTCAAACTGCTCAATAAAGAATGATTTAACTCTATGAGATGAATACACATCACAAAGCAGTTGCTCAAGCTTCTCTCCAGTTTTCTGAAGACATTTCCTTCTCACACAGGCCTCCAGGTGCCACTTAATATCCCTTCACAGATTCCTCAAAGACAGTTTCCAAACTGGAAATGTA
This sequence comes from Erythrocebus patas, assembly GCA_023783455.1. Taxonomy (NCBI): domain Eukaryota; kingdom Metazoa; phylum Chordata; class Mammalia; order Primates; family Cercopithecidae; genus Erythrocebus; species Erythrocebus patas. The sequence continues at coordinate 8,470 of JAKFHT010001498.1, read as the reverse complement.
GAGTAAGCTTTAACTCTGAAATGAATGCACATATCAGAGCAGTTTCTTGAAGCTTCTTCTGGTTTTATTTGAGGATATTTCACTTTTCACCATAGCCTGAATGTGCTCAAATATCACTTTTCAGTTTTACAGAACAGTTTCACAGAAAGCTTCTTCCAGTTTTATCTGAAGATATTTCTTTTCACCATAGTCTGAATGTGCTCCCAATATCCCTTCACAGATTCCTCAAAGACAGTTTCCAAACTGGAAATGTAGAGTAAGCTTTAACTCTGTGAAATGAATGCACATCAGAGCAGTTTCTGAAAGCTTCTTTCCAGTTTTATCTGAAGATATTTCCTTTTCACCATAGTCTGAATGTGCTCCCAAATGTCCTTCAGATCCATCCATGACAGTTTCAAACTGCATAATATAAGGAAAGTTTTATCTATGAGAGATGAATAAACATATCTATCACAAAGCAGTTTCACAGAAATCTTCTTTCCAGTTTTTTTCTGAGGATATTTCCTTTTCACCATAGCCTGAATGTGCTCCCGAATGTCCCTGGTAGCTTTTCTCCAAAGGATTCCCCAATCCTCTATGAGAAGAAAAGTATAACTCTGAGTGGAATGCACATCACAAAGCAGTTGCTCAGAAAGCTTCTTCCAGTTTTATCTGAGGATATTTCCTTTTTCACAGTAAGCCTCAAAGTGCTCCCGAATATCCCTTCACAGACTAAATAAAACAGTGTTAAAACTGCTAAATGAATAGAGAAGCTTAACTGTGCAAGTGGAATTCACAAGACCCAGAGCAGTTTCATAGAAAGCTTCCTTCTGGTTTTTCTGAGGTATTTCTTTTCACCATAGTCTGAATGTGCTCCCAAATGTCCTTTCTCAGTTCCACAGAAACAGTGGTTTCAAACTGCTCAATCCAAAGAATCATTTAACTCTATGAGATGAATACACACATCACAAAGCAGTTGCTCAGAAAGCTTCTCTCCAGTTTTCAACTGAAGATATTTCCTTGCTCACCACAACCCCCAGTCACCACTTAATATCCCTTTGCAGAATCCTCAAAGACAGACATTCCAAACTGGAAATGTAGAGTAAGCTTTAACTCTCTGAAATGAATGCACACGTCAGAGCAGTTTCTTGAAGCTTCTTTCTGGTTTTATTTGAGGATATTTCACTTTTCATAGTCTTCAATGCTCCAAATATCACTTTTTAGTTTTACAGGAACAGAGTTCAAACTCTGCCTTATGAGAAAAGAAATATAACTCCCTGAGTGGAATGCACACATCACAAAGCAGTTTCTCAGAAAGCTTCTATCCAGTTTTTATCTGAAGATATCCCCTTTTTCACGGTAGGCCTGAATGTGCTCCCGAAAGTCCTTCAGATCCATCCATGATGAGTTTCCAAACTGTGTAATATAAGGAAAGTTTTATCTATGTGAGATGAATAAACATATCTATCACAAAGCAGTTTCACAGAAATCTTCTTTCCAGTTTTTTTCTGAGGATATTTCCTTTTCACCATAGCCTGAATGTGCTCCCGAATGTCCCTGGTAGCTTTTCTCCAAAGGATTCAATCCTCTATGAGAAGAAAAGTATAACTCTGTGAGTGGAATGCACACATCACAAAGCAGTTCTCAGAAAGCTTCTCTCCAGTTTTCATCTGAAGATATTTCTTTTCACCATAAGCCTCAAAGTGCTCCCAATATCCCTTCACAGACTAAATAAAACAGTGTTAGAAACTGCTCAATGAAAAGAAGCTTAACTGTGAGTGGAATTCACATGACACAGAGCAGTTTCACAGAAAGCTTCTTCCAGTTTTATCTGAGATGAATAAACATATCTATCACAAAGCAGTTTCACAGAAAGCTTCCTTCTGGTTTTTCTGAGGGTATTTCTTTTCAGCATATTCTTAAGAGCGTTCCCAAATGTCCTTCTCAGATTCCACAGAAACAGTGATTTCAAACTGCTCAATCCAAAGAATGATTTAACTCTGAGATGAATACACATCACAAAGCAGTTGCTCAGAAAGCTTCTCTCCAGTTTTCATGAAGACATTTCCTTCTCACCACAGGCCTCTGGTGCCACTTAATATCCTTCACAGATTCCTCAAAGACAGACTTTCCAAACTGGAAATGTAGAGTAAGCTTTAACTCTGTGAAATGAATGCACATATCAGAGAGCAGTTTCTGAAAGCTTCTTTCCAGTTTTATTTGAGGATATTTCACTTTTCCATAGTCTTCAATGTGCTCAATATCACTTTTCAGTTTTACAGGAACAGTGTTCAAACACTGCCTTATGAGAAGAAAAGTATAACTCTGAGTGGAATGCACATCACAAGCAGTTTCTCAGAAAGCTTCTCTCCAGTTTTTATCTGAAGATATTTCCTTTTCACCATAGCCTGAATGTGCTCCCAAATGTCCTTCAGATCCATCCATGACAGAGTTTCAAACTGTGTAATGAAAGAAAGTTTTATCTATGTGATGAATAAACATACAAAGCAGTTTCACAGAAAGCTTCTTCCAGTTTTATCTGAGGATATTTCCTTTTCACCATAGTCCTGAATGTGCTCCCAAATGTCCTTTGTGGATCCATCCATGACAGAGTTTCAAACTGCAATGAAAGAAGCTTTATCTATGTGAGATGAATACACATCACAAAGCAGTTCACAGAAAGCTTCTTCCAGTTTTATCTGAAGATATTTCCTTTTCACCATAGGCCTGAATGCTCCCAAATGTCCTTTGTGGATCCATCCATGACAGAGTTTCAAACTGTGTAATGAAAAGAAGCTTTAACTCTGTGAAATGAATGCACATATCAAAGCAGTTTCACAGAAAGCTTCTTTCCAGTTTTGTCTGAGGATATTTCACTTTTCACCATAGGCCTGAATGTGCTCCCAAATGTCCTTCAGATTCCTCAAAGACAGAGTTTCCAAACTGGAAATGTAGAGTAAGCTTTAACTCTGTGAGTGGAATACACATCACAAAGCAGTTCTCAGAAAGCTTCTCTCCAGTTTCTATCTGAACATATTTCCTTTTCACATAGGCCTGAATGTGCTCCCAAATGTCCTTCTCAGATTCCACAGAAACAGTGTTCAAACTGCTCAATGAAAAGAAGCTTAACTGTGAGATGAATAAACATATCTATCACAAAGCAGTTTCAGAAAGCTTCTTCTGGTTTTATCTGAGGATATTTCTTTTCACCATAGTCCTGAATGTGCTCCCAAATGTCCTTCTCAGATTCCACAGAAACAGTGATTTCAAACTGCTCAATCCAAAGAATGATTTAACTCTATGAGATGAATACATCACAAAGCAGTTCTCAGAAAGCTTCTCTCCAGTTTTTCTGAAGATATTTCCTTTTCACCACAGGCCTCAGCCACTTAATATCCCTTCACAGATTCCTCAAAGACAGTTTCCAAACTGAAATGTAGAGTAGCTTTAACTCTGTGAAATGAATACACATATCAGAGCAGTTTCTTGAAGCTTCTTTCTGGTTTTATCTGAGGATATTTCACTTTTCACCATAGTCTTCAATGCTCAATATCACTTTTCAGTTTTACAGGAACAGTGTTCAAACACTGCCTTATGAGAAAGAGGTATAACTCTGAGTGGAATGCACACATCACAAAGCAGTTTCTCAGAAAGCTTCTCTCCAGTTTTTCTGAGATATTTCCTTTTCACCATAGGCCTGAATGTGCTCCCAAATGTCCTTCAGATCCATCCATGACAGAGTTTCAAACTGCTCAATCCAAAGAATGGTTTAACTCTATGAGATGAATACACATATCAGAAAGCAGTTTCACAGAAAGTTTCTTTCCAGTTTTATCTGAGATATTTCCTTTTCACCATAGGCCTGAATGCTCCCAAATGTCCTTCAGATCCATCCATGACAGAGTTTCAAACTGCTCAATGAAAGAAAGTTTTATCTATGTGAGATGAATACACATCACAAAGCAGTTCACAGAAAGCTTCTCCAGTTTTTCTGAGATATTTCCTTTTCACCATAGCCTGAATGTGCTCCCAAATGTCCTTCTCATTCCACAGAAACAGTGTTCAAACACTGCCTTATGAGAAAGAGGTATAACTCTGAGTGGAATGCACATCACAAAGCAGTTCTCAGAAAGCTTCTCTCCAGTTTTATCTGAGATATTTCCTTTTCACATAGGCCTGAATGTGCTCCAATATCCTTCACACTAAACATAAACAGTGTTAGAAAACTGCTCAATGAAAGAAAGCTTTAACTCTGTGAGATGAATACATCACAAAGCAGTTTCACAGAAAGCTTCCTTCTGGTTTTATCTGAGGATATTTCTTTTCATATTCTAGCATTCCCAAATGTCCTTCTCAGATTCCACAGAAACAGTGATTTCAAACTGCTCAATCCAAAGAATGATTTAACTCTATGAGATGAATACACATCACAAAGCAGTTGCTCAGAAAGCTTCTTTCCAGTTTTTCTGAGATATTTCCTTTTCACCATAGGCCTGAATGTGCTCCCAAATGTCCTTCAGATTCCTCAAAGACAGAGTTTCCAAACTGGGCAATGTAGAGTAAGCTTTAACTCTGTGAAATGAATGCACATATCAGAGCAGTTTCTTGAAGCTTCTTTCTGGTTTTATTTGAGGATATTTCACTTTTCACCATAGTCTTCAATGCTCCAAATATCACTTTTCAGTTTTACAGGAACAGTGTTCAAACACTGCCTTATGAGAAAAGTATAACTCTGAGTGGAATACACATCACAAAGCAGTTTCTCAGAAAGCTTCTCTGGTTTTTATCTGAAGATATTTCCTTTTCACCATAGGCCTGAATGTGCTCAAATGTCCTTCTCAGATTCCACAGAAACAGTGATTTCAAAACTGCAATGAAAGAAAGTTTATCTATGAGATGAATAAACATACAAAGCAGTTTCACAGAAAGCTTCTTTCCAGTTTTATCTGAAGATATTTCCTTTTCACCATATCCTGAATGCTCCCAAATGTCCTTTCAGATTCCTCAAAGACAGAGTTTCAAACTGCAATGAAAGAAAGTTTATCTATGAGATGAATACACATCACAAGCAGTTTCACAGAAAGCTTCTTTCCAGTTTTGTCTGAGGATATTTCTTTTCACCATAGTCTTCAATGCTCCAAATATCACTTTTCAGTTTTACAGGAACAGTGTTCAAACACTGCCTTATGAGAAAGAGGTATAACTCTGAGTGGAATGCACATCACAAAGCAGTTCTCAAGCTTCTCTCCAGTTTTATCTGAAGATATTTCCTTTTCACCATAGGCCTGAATGTGCTCCCAAATGTCCTTCTCAGATTCCACAGAAACAGTGATTTCAAACTGCTCAATGAAAAGAGAAGCTTAACTGTGAGTGGAATGCACACGTCACAAAGCAGTTTCACAGAAAGCTTCTTCTGGTTTTATCTGAGGATATTTCTTTTCACCATAGGCCTGAATGTGCTCCCAAATGTCCTTCTCAGATTCCACAGAAACAGTGATTTCAAACTGCTCAATCAAAGAATGATTTAACTCTATGAGATGAATACACACATCACAAAGCAGTTGCTCAGAAAGCTTCTCCAGTTTTATCTGAAGATATTTCCTTTTCACCACAGCCTCATGCCACTTAATATCCCTTCACAGATTCCTCAAAGACAGAGTTTCCAAACTGGGCAATGTAGAGTAAGCTTTAACTCTGTGAAATGAATGCACATATCAGAGAGCAGTTTCTTGAAAGCTTCTTTCTGGGTTTTATTTGAGGATATTTCACTTTTCACCATAGTCTTCAATGCTCCAAATATCACTTTTCAGTTTTACAGGAACAGTGTTCAAACACTGCCTTATGAGAAAGAGGTATAACTCCTGAGTGGAATGCACACATCACAAAGCAGTTTCTCAGAAAGCTTCTTCCAGTTTTATCTGAAGATATTTCCTTTTCACCATAGGCCTGAATGTGCTCCCAAATGTCCCTTCAGGAATCCATCCATGATAGAGATTTAAAACTGCATAATAGAAATAAAGTTTTTCTAGGTGAGATGAATGAACATATCTATCACAAAGTAGTTTCACAGAAAGCTTCTTTCCAGTTTTTGTGTGAGGATATTTCCTATTTTACCATAGCCATCCATATGCTCCCAAACGTTCCCTGGTAGCTTTTTCTCCAAAAGGGATTCCCCAATCCTCTATGAGAAGAAAGATATAATTCTGTGAGTAGAATGCACACGTCACAGAGCAGCTCCTCAGCAAGCTTCTCTCCAGTTTCTATCTGAAAGTATTTCCTTTTTCACTGTAAACCTCTAAGCGCTCCTGAATATCCCGTTGGCAGACTAAACAAAAAGAATGTTAGAATACTGCTCAATGAAAAGAGAAGCTTAACTGTGAGTGGAATTCACACACAGAGCAGTTTCACAGAAAGCTTCTTCTGGTTTTATCTGAGGATATTTCTTTTCCATATTCTAAGAGTGTTCCCAAATGTCCTTCTCAGGTTCCACAGAAACAGTGATTTCAAACTGCTCAATCAAAGAATGATTTAACTCTGAGATGAATACACATCACAAAGCAGTTGCTCAGAAAGCTTCTCTCCAGTTTTCATCTGAAGACATTTCCTTTCTCACCACAGCCTCTGCCACTTAATATCCCTTCAGATTCCTCAAAGACAGAGTTTCCAAACTGGGCAATGTAGAGTAAGCTTTAACTCTGTGAAATGAATGCACATATCAGAGAGCAGTTTCTTGAATGCTTCTTTCTGGTTTTATTTGAGGATATTTCACTTTTCACCATAGTCTTCAATGCTCAAATATCACTTTTCAGTTTTACAGGAACAGTGTTCAAACACTGCCTTATGAGAAAAGTATAACTCTGAGTGGAATACACATCACAAAGCAGTTTCTCAGAAAGCTTCTTTCCAGTTTTATCTGAAGATATTTCCTTTTCACCATATTCTGAATGTGCTCCCAAATGTCCTTCAGATCCATCCATGACAGAGTTTCAAACTGTAATATAAAGAAAGTTTATCTATGTGAGATGAATAAACATATCACAAAGCAGTTTCACAGAAAGCTTCTTTCCAGTTTTATCTGAGATATTTCCTTTTCACCATAGCCTCAAACTAATATCCTTCAGACTAAACAAAACAGTGTTAGAAAACTGCTCAATGAAAAGAGAAGCTTAACTGTGAGTGGAATGCACACATCACAAAGCAGTTTCAGAAAGCTTCTTTCTGGTTTTATTTGAGGATATTTCTTTTCCATATTCTAAGAGTGTTCCCAAATGTCCTTCCTCAGATTCCACAGAAACAGTGATTTCAAACTGCTCAATCAAAGAATGATTTAACTCTATGAGATGAATACACATCACAAAGCAGTTTCAGAAAGCTTCTCCAGTTTTCATGGAAGACATTTCCTTCTCACCACAGGCCTCTGTGCCACTTAATATCCCTTCACAGATTCCTCAAAGACAGAGTTTCCAAACTGGCAATGTAGAGTAAGCTTTAACTCTGAAATGAATGCATATCAGAGCAGTTTCTCAGAAAGCTTCTTTCTGGGTTTTATTTGAGGATATTTCACTTTTCCATAGTCTTCAATGCTCCAAATATCACTTTTCAGTTTTACAGGAACAGTGTTCAAACACTGCCTTATGAGAAAAGAGGTATAACTCCTGAGTGGAATGCACACATCACAAAGCAGTTTCTCAGAAAGCTTCTCTCCAGTTTTATCTGAAGATATTTCCTTTTCACCATAGGCCTGAATGTGCTCCCGAATGTCCTTCACGAATCTGTCCATGACAGAGTTTCAAACTGTAATATAAAGAAAGTTTATCTATGTGAGATGAATAAACATATCTATCACAAAGCAGTTTCACAGAAAGCTTCTTTCCAGTTTTTGTCTGAGGATATTTCCTTTTTCACCATAGCCATCCATATACTCCTGAATGTCCCTTGGTAGCTTTTTCTCCAAAAGGGATTCCCCAATCCTCTATGAGAAGAAAAGTATAACTCTGTGAGTGGAATGCACACATCACAAAGCAGCTCCTCGAAAGCTTCTCTCCAGTTTCTATCTGAAGATATTTCCTTTTCACCATAAGCCTCAAAGCGCTCCCAATATCCCTTCACAGACTAAACAAAACAGTGTTAGAATACTGCTCAATGAAAAGAGAAGCTTAACTGTGTGAGTGGAATTCATGACACAGAGCAGTTTCACAGAAAGCTTCCTTCTGGTTTTATCTGAGGATATTTCTTTTCCATATTAAAAAGAGTGTTCCCAAATGTCTTTCCTGAGATTCCACAGAAACAGTGATTTCAAACTGCTCAATCCAAAGAATGATTTAACTCTATGAGATGAATACACACATCACAAAGCAGTTGCTCAGAAAGCTTCTCTCCAGTTTTCAACGGAAGACATTTCCTTGCTCACCACAGGCCTCAGGCGCACTTAATATCCCTTCACAGATTCCTCAAAGACAGAGTTTCCAAACTGGGCAATGTAGAGTAAGCT
>JAKFHT010001497.1:0-28212 GCA_023783455.1 Erythrocebus patas | reverse complement strand
TTCCACAAGAACAGCCTTAGCGCAAGGCTTCTTGAAGGAAAGATGTAACTCTGTGAGATGAATTAACAGAACACAGAGCAGTTTCTCAAGCTTCTTTCCAGTTTTGAGCGGAAGATATTTCCTTTTCACCATAGCCCTCTATGGGCTTCCAAATATCCTTTGCCAATTCCACAAGAACAGCCTTAGCGAAAGGCTTCTTGAAGGAAAGATGTAACTCTGTGAGATGAATTAACAGAACACAGAGCAGTTTCTCAGAAAGCTTCTTTCCAGTTTTGAACGGAAGATATTTCCTTTTCACCATAGCCCTCTATGGGCTTCCAAATATCCTTTGCCAATTCCACAAGAACAGCCTTAGCGAAGGCTTCTTGAAGGAAAGATGTAACTCTGTGAGATGAATTAACAGAACACAGAGCAGTTTCTCAGAAAGCTTCTTTCCAGTTTTGAGCGGAAGATATTTCCTTTTCACCATAGCCTCTATGGGCTTCCAAATATCCTTTGCCAATTCCACAAGAACAGCCTTAGCGAAAGGCTTCTTGAAGGAAAGATGTAACTCTGTGAGATGAATTAACAGAACACCGAGCAGTTTCTCAGAAAGCTTCTTTCCGGTTTTGAGCGGAAGATATTTCCTTTTCACCATAGCCCTCTATGGGCTTCAAATATCACTTTGCCAATTCCACAAGAACAGCCTTAGCGAAAGGCTTCTTGAAGGAAAGATGTAACTCTGTGAGATGAATTAACAGAACACAGAGCAGTTTCTCAAGCTTCTTTCCAGTTTTGAGCGGAAGATATTTCCTTTTCACCATAGCCCTCTAAGGGCTTCCAAATATCCTTTGCCAATTCCACAAGAACAGCCTTAGCGAAAGGCTTCTTGAAGGAAAGATGTAACTCTGTGAGATGAATTAACAGAACACAGAGCAGTTTCTCAGAAAGCTTCTTCCAGTTTTGAACGGAAGTATTTCCTTTTCACCATAGCCCTATGGGCTTCCAAATATCAGTTTGCCAATTCCACAAGAACAGCCTTAGCGAAAGGCTTCTTGAAGGAAAGATGTAACTCTGTGAGATGAATTAACAGAACACAGAGCAGTTTCTCAGAAAGCTTCTTTCCAGTTTTGAGCGGAAGATATTTCCTTTTCACCATAGCCCTCTATGGGCTTCCAAATATCACTTTGCCAGTTCCACAAGAACAGCCTTAGCGAAAGGCTTCTTGAAGGGAAAGATGTAACTCTGTTAGATGAATTAACAGAACACAGAGCAGTTTCTCAGAAAGCTTCTTTCCAGTTTTGAGCGGAAGATATTTCCTTTTCACCATAGCCCTCTATGGGCTTCCAAATATCCTTTCCCAATTTCACAAGAACAGCCTTAGCAAAGGCTTCTTGAAGGGAAAGATGTAACTCTGTGAGATGAATTAACAGAACACAGAGCAGTTTCTCAGAAAGCTTCTTTCCAGTTTTGAACGGAAGATATTTCCTTTTTCACCATAGCCCTCTATCGGCTTCCAAATATCCCTTTGCCAATTCAACAAGAACAGCCTTAGTGAAAGGCTTCTTGAAGGGAAAGATGTAACACTGTGAGATGAATTAACAGAACACCGAGCAGTTTCTCAGAAAGCTTCTTTCCAGATTTGAACGGAAAATATTTCCTTTTTCACCATAGCCCTCTATGGGCTTCCAAATATCACTTTGCCAATTCCACAAGAACAGCCTTACCGAAAGGCTTCTTGAAGGGAAAGATGTAACTCTGTGAGATGAATTAACAGAACACCGAGCAGTTTCTCAAGCTTCTTTCCGGTTTTGAGCGGAAGATATTTCCTTTTCACCATAGCCCTCTAAGGGCTTCCAAATATCCTTTGCCAATTCCACAAGAACAGCCTTAGCGAAAGGCTTCTTGAAGGAAAGATGTAACTCTGTGAGATGAATTAACAGAACACAGAGCAGTTCCTCAGAAAGCTTCTTTCCAGTTTTGAGCGGAAGATATTTCCTTTTCACCATAGCCCTCTATGGGCTTCCAAATATCCTTTGCCAATTCACAAGAACAGCCTTAGCGAAAGGCTTCTTGAAGGGAAAGATGTAACTCTGTGAGATGAATTAACAGAACACAGAGCAGTTTCTCAGAAAGCTTCTTTCCAGTTTTGAGCGGAAGATATTTCCTTTTCACCATAGCCCTCTATGGGCTTCCAAATATCCTTGCCAATTCCACAAGAACAGCCTTAGTGAAGGCTTCTTGAAGGAAAGATGTAACTCTGTGAGATGAATTAACAGAACACAGAGCAGTTTCTCAGAAACCTTCTTTCCAGTTTTGAGCGGAAGGTATTTCCTTTTTCACCATAGCCCTCTATGGGATTCCAAATATCCTTTGCCAATTCCACAAGAACAGCCTTAGCGAAGGCTTCTTGAAGGGAAAGATGTAACTCTGTGAGATGAATTAACAGAACACAGAGCAGTTTCTCAAGCTTCTTTCCAGTTTTGAAAGGAAGATATTTCCTTTTCACCATAGCCCTCTATGGGCTTCCAAATATCAGTTTGCCAATTCCACAAGAACAGCCTTACCGAAAGGCTTCTTGAAGGAAAGATGTAACTCTGTGAGATGAATTAACAGAACACAGAGCAGTTTCTCTGAAAGCTTCTTTCCGGTTTTGAACGGAAGGTATTTCCTTTGTCACCATAGCCCTCTAAAGGCTTCCAAATATCCTTTGCCAATTCCACAAGAACAGCCTTAACGAAAGGCTTCTTGAAGGAAAGATGTAACTCTGTGAGATGAATTAACAGAACACAGAGCAGTTTCTCAAGCTTCTTTCCAGTTTTGAGCGGAAGATATTTCCTTTTCACCATAGCCCTCTATGGGCTTCCAAATATCAGTTTGCCAATTCCACAAGAACAGCCTTAGCGAAAGGCTTCTTGAAGGGAAAGATGTAACTCTGTGAGATGAATTAACAGAACACAGAGCAGTTTCTCAAGCTTCTTTCCAGTTTTGAGCGGAAGATATTTCCTTTTCACCATAGCCCTCTATGGCTTCCAAATATCCTTTGCCAATTCCACAAGAACAGCCTTAGCGAAAGGCTTCTTGAAGCTAAAGATGTAACTCTGTGAGATGAATTAACAGAACACAGAACAGTTTCTCAGAAAGCTTCTTTCCAGTTTTGAGCGGAAGATATTTCCTTTTCACCATAGCCCTCTATGGGCTTCCAAATATCAGTTTGCCAATTCCACAAGAACAGCCTTAGCGAAAGGCTTCTTGAAGGGAAAGATGTAACTCTGTGAGATGAATTAACAGAACACAGAGCAGTTTCTCAAGCTTCTTTCCAGTTTTGAGCGGAAGATATTTCCTTTTTCACCATAGCCTCTATGGGCTTCCAAATATCACTTTGCCAGTTCCACAAGAACAGCCTTAGCGAAAGGCTTCTTGAAGGGAAAGATGTAACTCTGTTAGATGAATTAACAGAACACAGAGCAGTTTCTCAGAAAGCTTCTTTCCAGTTTTGAGCGGAAGATATTTCCTTTTCACCATAGCCCTCTATGGGCTTCCAAATATCCTTTCCCAATTTCACAAGAACAGCCTTAGCAAAGGCTTCTTGAAGGAAAGATGTAACTCTGTGAGATGAATTAACAGAACACAGAGCAGTTCCTCAGAAAGCTTCTTTCCAGTTTTGAACGGAAGATATTTCCTTTTTCACCATAGCCCTCTATGGGCTTCCAAATATCCCTTTGCCAATTCCACAAGAACAGCCTTAGTGAAAGGCTTCTTGAAGGAAAGATGTAACACTGTGAGATGAATTAACAGAACACAGAGCAGTTTCTCAGAAAGCTTCTTTCCAGTTTTGAACGGAAGATATTTCCTTTTTCACCATAGCCCTCTATGGGCTTCCAAATATCACTTTGCCAATTCCACAAGAACAGCCTTAGCGAAGGCTTCTTGAAGGAAAGATGTAACTCTGTGAGATGAATTAACAGAACACAGAGCAGTTTCTCTGAAAGCTTCTTTCCGGTTTTGAGCGGAAGATATTTCCTTTTCACCATAGCCCTCTATGGGCTTCCAAATATCACTTTGCCAATTCCACAAGAACAGCCTTAGCGAAAGGATCCCTGAAGGGAAAGATGTAACTCTGTGAGATGAATTAACAGAACACAGAGCAGTTTCTCAGAAACCTTCTTTCCAGTTTTGAACGGAAGTATTTCCTTTTTCACCATAGCCCTCTATGGGATTCCAAATATCACTTTGCCAATTCCACAAGAACAGCCTTAGCGCAAGGCTTCTTGAAGGGAAAGATGTAACTCTGTGAGATGAATTAACAGAACACAGAGCAGTTTCTCAGAAAGCTTCTTTCCAGTTTAGAAAGGAAGGTATTTCCTTTTTCACCATAGCCCTCTATGGGATTCCAAATATCCCTTTGCCAATTCCACAAGAACAGCCTTAGCGAAAGGCTTCTTGAAGGGAAAGATGTAACTCTGTGAGATGAATTAACAGAACACAGAGCAGTTTCTCAGAAAGCTTCTTTCCAGTTTTGAACGGAAGATATTTCCTTTTCACCATAGCCCTCTATGGGCTTCCAAATATCACTTTGCCAATTCCACAAGAACAGCCTTAGCGAAAGGCTTCTTGAAGGAAAGATGTAACTCTGTGAGATGAATTAACAGAACACAGAGCAGTTTCTCAAGCTTCTTTCCAGTTTTGAAAGGAAGATATTTCCTTTTTCACCATAGCCTCTATGGGCTTCAAATATCCTTTGCCAATTCCACAAGAACAGCCTTAGCGAAGGCTTCTTGAAGGAAAGATGTAACTCTGTGAGATGAATTAACAGAACACAGAGCAGTTTCTCAAGCTTCTTTCCAGTTTTGAGCGGAAGATATTTCCTTTTTCACCATAGCCCTCTATGGGCTTCCAAATATCAGTTTGCCAATTCCACAAGAACAGCCTTAGCGAAAGGCTTGAAGGAAAGATGTAACTCTGTGAGATGAATTAACAGAACACAGAGCAGTTTCTCTGAAAGCTTCTTTCCAGTTTTGAAGCGGAAGATATTTCCTTTTTCACCATAGCCCTCTATGGGCTTCCAAATATCCTTTGCCAATTCCACAAGAACAGCCTTAGCGAAGGCTTCTTGAAGGAAAGATGTAACTCTGTGAGATGAATTAACAGAACACAGAGCAGTTTCTCAGAAAGCTTCTTTCCACTTTTGAAAGGAAGATATTTCCTTTTTCACCATAGCCCTCTATGGGCTTCCAAATATCACTTTGCCAATTCCACAAGAACAGCCTTGGCTAAAGGCCTCTTGAAGGAAAGATGTAACTCTGTGAGATGAATTAACAGAACACAGAGCAGTTTCTCAGAAAGCTTCTTTCCAGTTTTGAGCGGAAGATATTTCCTTTTCACCATAGCCCTCTATGGGCTTCCAAATATCACTTTGCCAGTTCCACAAGAACAGCCTTAGCGAAAGGCTTCTTGAAGGGAAAGATGTAACTCTGTGAGATGAATTAACAGAACACAGAGCAGTTTCTCAAGCTTCTTTCCAGTTTTGAAGCGGAAGATATTTCCTTTTTCACCATAGCCCTCTATGGGCTTCCAAATATCCTTTGCCAATTCACAAGAACAGCCTTAGCGAAAGGCTTCTTGAAGGAAAGATGTAACTCTGTGAGATGAATTAACAGAACACAGAGCAGTTTCTCAAGCTTCTTTCCAGTTTTGAGCGGAAGATATTTCCTTTTTCACCATAGCCCTCTATGGGCTTCAAATATCCTTTGCCAATTCACAAGAACAGCCTTAGTGAAGGCTTCTTGAAGGGAAAGATGTAACACTGTGAGATGAATTAACAGAACACAGAGCAGTTTCTCAAGCTTCTTTCCAGTTTTGAACGGAAGATATTTCCTTTTTCACCATAGCCCTCTAAGGGCTTCCAAATATCCTTTGCCAATTCCACAAGAACAGCCTTAGAGAAAGGCTTCTTGAAGGGAAAGATGTAACTCTGTGAGATGAATTAACAGAACACAGAGCAGTTTCTCAGAAAGCTTCTTTCCAGTTTTGAACGGAAGATATTTCCTTTTTCACCATAGCCCTCTATGGGCTTCAAAATATCCCTTTCCCAATTTCACAAGAACAGCCTTAGCGAAAGGCTTCTTGAAAGGAAAGATGTAACTCTGTGAGATGAATTAACAGAACACAGAGCAGTTTCTCAGAAAGCTTCTTTCCAGTTTTGAACGGAAGATATTTCCTTTTCACCATAGCCCTCTATGGGCTTCCAAATATCCCTTTGCCAATTCCACAAGAACAGCCTTAGTGAAGGGCTTCTTGAAGGGAAAGATGTAACTCTGTGAGATGAATTAACAGAACACAGAGCAGTTTCTCAGAAACCTTCTTTCCAGTTTTGAACGGAAGATATTTCCTTTTTCACCATAGCCCTCTATGGGATTCCAAATATCACTTTGCCAATTCCACAAGAACAGCCTTAGCGCAAGGCTTCTTGAAGGGAAAGATGTAACTCTGTGAGATGAATTAACAGAACACAGAGCAGTTTCTCAGAAAGCTTCTTTCCAGTTTAGAAAGGAAGGTATTTCCTTTTTCACCATAGCCCTCTATGGGATTCCAAATATCAGTTTGCCAATTCCACAAGAACAGCCTTACCGAAAGGCTTCTTGAAGGGAAAGATGTAACTCTGTGAGATGAATTAACAGAACACAGAGCAGTTTCTCAGAAAGCTTCTTTCCAGTTTTGAACGGAAGGTATTTCCTTTGTCACCATAGCCCTCTAAAGGCTTCCAAATATCCCTTTGCCAATTCCACAAGAACAGCCTTAACGAAAGGCTTCTTGAAGGGAAAGATGTAACTCTGTGAGATGAATTAACAGAACACAGAGCAGTTTCTCAGAAAGCTTCTTTCCAGTTTTGAACGGAAGATATTTCCTTTTTCACCATAGCCCTCTATGGGATTCCAAATATCAGTTTGCCAATTCCACAAGAACAGCCTTAGCGAAAGGCTTCTTGAAGGGAAAGATGTAACTCTGTGAGATGAATTAACAGAACACAGAGCAGTTTCTCAGAAAGCTTCTTTCCAGTTTTGAACGGAAGATATTTCCTTTTTCACCATAGCCCTCTATGGGCTTCAAATATCCTTTGCCAATTCCACAAGAACAGCCTTAGCGAAGGCTTCTTGAAGGAAAGATGTAACTCTGTGAGATGAATTAACAGAACACAGAGCAGTTTCTCAGAAAGCTTCTTTCCAGTTTTGAACGGAAGATATTTCCTTTTTCACCATAGCCCTCTATGGGCTTCCAAATATCCTTTGCCAATTCCACAAGAACAGCCTTAGCGAAAGGCTTCTTGAAGGGAAAGATGTAACTCTGTGAGATGAATTAACAGAACACAGAGCAGTTTCTCAGAAAGCTTCTTTCCAGTTTTGAGCGGAAGATATTTCCTTTTTCACCATAGCCCTCTATGGGCTTCCAAATATCACTTTGCCAGTTCCACAAGAACAGCCTTAGCGAAAGGCTTCTTGAAGGAAAGATGTAACTCTGTTAGATGAATTAACAGAACACAGAGCAGTTTCTCAGAAAGCTTCTTTCCAGTTTTGAACGGAAGATATTTCCTTTTTCACCATAGCCCTCTATGGGCTTCCAAATATCCCTTTCCCAATTTCACAAGAACAGCCTTAGCGAAAGGCTTCTTGAAGGGAAAGACGTAACTCTGTGAGATGAATTAACAGAACACAGAGCAGTTCCTCAGAAAGCTTCTTTCCAGTTTTGAACGGAAGATATTTCCTTTTTCACCATAGCCCTCTATGGGCTTCCAAATAACCTTTGCCAATTCAACAAGAACAGCCTTAGTGAAAGGCTTCTTGAAGGGAAAGATGTAACACTGTGAGATGAATTAACAGAACACAGAGCAGTTTCTCAGAAAGCTTCTTTCCAGATTTGAACGGAAAATATTTCCTTTTTCACCATAGCCCTCTATGGGCTTCCAAATATCACTTTGCCAATTCCACAAGAACAGCCTTAGCGAAAGGCTTCTTGAAGGGAAAGATGTAACTCTGTGAGATGAATTAACAGAACACCGAGCAGTTTCTCTGAAAGCTTCTTTCCGGTTTTGAACGGAAGATATTTCCTTTTTCACCATAGCCCGCTAAGGGCTTCCAAATATCCCTTTGCCAATTCCACAAGAACAGCCTTAGCGAAAGGCTTCTTGAAGGGAAAGATGTAACTCTGTGAGATGAATTAACAGAACACAGAGCAGTTTCTCAGAAAGCTTCTTTCCAGTTTTGAACGGAAGATATTTCCTTTTTCACCATAGCCCTCTATGGGCTTCCAAATATCCCTTTCCCAATTTCACAAGAACAGCCTTAGCGAAAGGCTTCTTGAAGGGAAAGATGTAACTCTGTGAGATGAATTAACAGAACACAGAGCAGTTTCTCAGAAAGCTTCTTTCCAGTTTTGAACGGAAGATATTTTTTCACCATAGCCCTCTATGGGCTTCCAAATATCCTTTGCCAATTCCACAAGAACAGCCTTAGCGAAAGGCTTTTGAAGGAAAGATGTAACTCTGTGAGATGAATTAACAGAACACAGAGCAGTTTCTCAGAAACCTTCTTTCCAGTTTCGAACGGAAGATATTTCTTTTTCACCATAGCCCTCTATGGGATTCCAAATATCACTTTGCCAATTCCACAAGAACAGCCTTAGCGAAAGGCTTCTTGAAGGGAAAGATGTAACTCTGTGAGATGAATTAACAGAACACAGAGCAGTTTCTCAGAAAGCTTCTTTCCAGTTTAGAAAGGAAGGTATTTCCTTTTTCACCATAGCCCTCTATGGGATTCCAAATATCCCTTTGCCAATTCCACAAGAACAGCCTTAGCGAAAGGCTTCTTGAAGGGAAAGATGTAACTCTGTGAGATGAATTAACAGAACACAGAGCAGTTTCTCAGAAAGCTTCTTTCCAGTTTTGAACGGAAGATATTTCCTTTTCACCATAGTCCTCTATGGGCTTCCAAATATCACTTTGCCAATTCCACAAGAACAGCCTTAGCGAAAGGCTTCTTGAAGGGAAAGATGTAACTCTGTGAGATGAATTAACAGAACACAGAGCAGTTTCTCAGAAAGCTTCTTTCCAGATTTGAACGGAAAATATTTCCTTTTTCACCATAGCCCTCTAAGGGCTTCCAAATATCACTTTGCCAATTCCACAAGAACAGCCTTAGAGAAAGGCTTCTTGAAGGGAAAGATGTAACTCTGTGAGATGAATTAACAGAACACCGAGCAGTTTCTCTGAAAGCTTCTTTCCGGTTTTGAACGGAAGATATTTCCTTTTTCACCATAGCCCGCTAAGGGCTTCAAAATATCCCTTTGCCAATTCCACAAGAACAGCCTTAGCGAAAGGCTTCTTGAAGGGAAAGATGTAACTCTGTGAGATGAATTAACAGAACACAGAGCAGTTTCTCAGAAAGCTTCTTTCCAGTTTTGAACGGAAGATATTTCCTTTTTCACCATAGCCCTCTATGGGATTCCAAATATCAGTTTGCCAATTCCACAAGAACAGCCTTACCGAAAGGCTTCTT
This sequence comes from Erythrocebus patas, assembly GCA_023783455.1. Taxonomy (NCBI): domain Eukaryota; kingdom Metazoa; phylum Chordata; class Mammalia; order Primates; family Cercopithecidae; genus Erythrocebus; species Erythrocebus patas. Next base: position 18,682 of record JAKFHT010001497.1, on the reverse strand, counting down.
GAAGGGAAAGATGTAACTCTGTGAGATGAATTAACAGAACACCGAGCAGTTTCTCTGAAAGCTTCTTTCCGGTTTTGAACGGAAGGTATTTCCTTTGTCACCATAGCCCTCTAAAGGCTTCCAAATATCCCTTTGCCAATTCCACAAGAACAGCCTTAACGAAAGGCTTCTTGAAGGGAAAGATGTAACTCTGTGAGATGAATTAACAGAACACAGAGCAGTTTCTCAGAAAGCTTCTTTCCAGTTTTGAACGGAAGATATTTCCTTTTTCACCATAGCCCTCTATGGGATTCCAAATATCACTTTGCCAATTCCACAAGAACAGCCTTAGCGAAAGGCTTCTTGAAGGGAAAGATGTAACTCTGTGAGATGAATTAACAGAACACAGAGCAGTTTCTCAGAAAGCTTCTTTCCAGTTTTGAACGGAAGATATCTACTTTTTCACAATAGCCCTCTATGGGATTCCAAATATCCCTTTGCCAATTCCACAAGAACAGCCTTAGCGCAAGGCTTCTTGAAGCTAAAGATGTAACTCTGTGAGATGAATTAACAGAACACAGAACAGTTTCTCAGAAAGCTTCTTTCCAGTTTTGAACGGAAGATATTTCCTTTTTCACCATAGCCCTCTATGGGCTTCCAAATATCCGGTTGCCAATTCCACAAGAACAGCCTTAGCGAAAGGCTTCTTGAACGGAAAGATGTAACTCTGTGAGATGAATTAACAGAACACAGAGCAGTTTCTCAGAAAGCTTCTTTCCAGTTTTGAACGGAAGATATTTCCTTTTTCACCATAGCCCTCTATGGGCTTCCAAATATCACTTTGCCAGTTCCACAAGAACAGCCTTAGCGAAAGGCTTCTTGAAGGAAAGATGTAACTCTGTTAGATGAATTAACAGAACACAGAACAGTTTCTCAGAAAGCTTCTTTCCAGTTTTGAGCGGAAGATATTTCCTTTTCACCATAGCCCTCTATGGGCTTCCAAATATCCCTTTCCCAATTTCACAAGAACAGCCTTAGCGAAAGGCTTCTTGAAGGGAAAGATGTAACTCTGTGAGATGAATTAACGGAACACAGAGCAGTTTCTCAAGCTTCTTTCCAGTTTTGAAGCGGAAGATATTTCCTTTTTCACCATAGCCTCTATGGGCTTCCAAATATCCTTTGCCAATTCCACAAGAACAGCCTTAGTGAAAGGCTTCTTGAAGGAAAGATGTAACACTGTGAGATGAATTAACAGAACACCGAGCAGTTTCTCAAGCTTCTTTCCAGTTTTGAAAGGAAGATATTTCCTTTTTCACCATAGCCCTCTATGGGCTTCCAAATATCACTTTGCCAATTCCACAAGAACAGCCTTAGCGAAAGGCTCTTGAAGGAAAGATGTAACTCTGTGAGATGAATTAACAGAACACCGAGCAGTTTCTCTGAAAGCTTCTTTCCGGTTTTGAACGGAAGATATTTCCTTTTTCACCATAGCCCTCTATGGGCTTCCAAATATCACTTTGCCAATTCCACAAGAACAGCCTTAGCGAAAGGCTTCTTGAAGGAAAGATGTAACTCTGTGAGATGAATTAACAGAACACAGAGCAGTTTCTCAGAAACCTTCTTTCCAGTTTCGAACGGAAGTATTTCCTTTTTCACCATAGCCCTCTATGGGATTCCAAATATCACTTTGCCAATTCCACAAGAACAGCCTTAGCGAAGGCTTCTTGAAGGAAAGATGTAACTCTGTGAGATGAATTAACAGAACACAGAGCAGTTTCTCAAGCTTCTTTCCAGTTTAGAAAGGAAGGTATTTCCTTTTTCACCATAGCCCTCTATGGGATTCCAAATATCCTTGCCAATTCCACAAGAACAGCCTTAGCGAAGGCTTCTTGAAGGCAAAGATGTAACTCTGTGAGATGAATTAACAGAACACAGAGCAGTTTCTCAGAAAGCTTCTTTCCAGTTTTGAACGGAAGATATTTCCTTTTTCACCATAGCCCTCTATGGGCTTCCAAATATCACTTTGCTAATTCCACAAGAACAGCCTTAGCGAAAGGCTTCTTGAAGGAAAGATGTAACTCTGTGAGATGAATTAACAGAACACAGAGCAGTTTCTCAAGCTTCTTTCCAGTTTTGAAAGGAAGATATTTCCTTTTTCACCATAGCCCTCTATGGGCTTCAAATATCCTTTGCCAATTCCACAAGAACAGCCTTAACGAAAGGCTTCTTGAAGGAAAGATGTAACTCTGTGAGATGAATTAACAGAACACAGAGCAGTTTCTCAGAAAGCTTCTTTCCAGTTTTGAACGGAAGATATTTCCTTTTTCACCATAGCCCTCTATGGGCTTCCAAATATCACTTTGCCAATTCCACAAGAACAGCCTTAGCGAAGGCTTCTTGAAGGAAAGATGTAACTCTGTGAGATGAATTAACAGAACACAGATCAGTTTCTCAGAAAGCTTCTTTCCAGTTTTGAACGGAAGATATTTCCTTTTTCACCATAGCCCTCTATGGGTTTCCAAATATCAGTTTGCCAATTCCACAAGAACAGCCTTAGCGAAAGGCTTCTTGAAGCTAAAGATGTAATTCTGTGAGATGAATTAACAGAACACCGAGCAGTTTCTCTGAAAGCTTCTTTCCGGTTTTGATCGGAAGATATTTCCTTTTTCACCATAGCCCTCTAAGGGCTTCCAAATATCCCTTTGCCAATTCCACAAGAACAGCCTTAGCGAAAGGCTTCTTGAAGGGAAAGATGTAACTCTGTGAGATGAATAAACAGAACACAGAGCAGTTTCTCAGAAAGCTTCTTTCCACTTTTGAAAGGAAGATATTTCCTTTTTCACCATAGCCCTCTATGGGCTTCCAAATATCCCTTTGCCAATTCCACAAGAAGAGCCTTGGCTAAAGGCCTCTTGAAGGGAAAGATGTAACTCTGTGAGATGAATTAACAGAACACAGAGCAGTTTCTCAGAAAGCTTCTTTCCAGTTTTGAACGGAAGATATTTCCTTTTTCACCATAGCCCTCTATGGGCTTCCAAATATCACTTTGCCAGTTCCACAAGAACAGCCTTAGCGAAAGGCTTCTGAAGGGAAAGATGTAACTCTGTTAGATGAATTAACAGAACACAGAGCAGTTTCTCAGAAAGCTTCTTTCCAGTTTTGAGCGGAAGATATTTCCTTTTTCACCATAGCCCTCTATGGGCTTCCAAATATCCTTGCCAATTCCACAAGAACAGCCTTAGCGAAAGGCTTCTTGAAGGAAAGATGTAACTCTGTGAGATGAATTAACAGAACACAGAGCAGTTTCTCAAGCTTCTTTCCAGTTTTGAGCGGAAGATATTTCCTTTTTCACCATAGCCCTCTATGGGCTTCCAAATATCCTTTGCCAATTCCACAAGAACAGCCTTAGTGAAGGCTTCTTGAAGGGAAAGATGTAACTCTGTGAGATGAATTAACAGAACACAGAGCAGTTTCTCAGAAACCTTCTTTCCAGTTTCGAACGGAAGTATTTCCTTTTTCACCATAGCCCTCTATGGGATTCCAAATATCACTTTGCCAATTCCATAAGAACAGCCTTAGCGCAAGGCTTTTTGAAGGGAAAGATGTAACTCTGTGAGATGAATTAACAGAACACCGAGCAGTTTCTCTGAAAGCTTCTTTCCGGTTTTGAACGGAAGGTATTTCCTTTGTCACCATAGCCCTCTAAAGGCTTCCAAATATCCCTTTGCCAATTCCACAAGAACAGCATTAACGAAAGGCTTCTTGAAGGGAAAGATGTAACTCTGTGAGATGAATTAACAGAACACAGAGCAGTTTCTCAGAAAGCTTCTTTCCAGTTTTGAACGGAAGTATTTCCTTTTTCACCAGAGCCCTCTATGGGCTTTCAAATATCCCTTTGCCAATTCCACAAGAACAGCCTTAGCGATAGGCTTCTTGAAGGAAAGATGTAACTCTGTGAGATGAATTAACAGAACACAGAGCAGTTTCTCAGAAAGCTTCTTTCCAGTTTTGAACGGAAGATATTTCCTTTTCACCATAGCCTCTATGGGATTCCAAATATCCTTTGCCAATTCAACAAGAACAGCCTTAACGAAAGGCTTTTGAAGGGAAAGATGTAACACTGTGAGATGAATTAAGAGAACACAGAGCAGTTTCTCAGAAAGCTTCTTTCCAGATTTGAACGGAAAATATTTCCTTTTTCACCATAGCCCTCTAAGGGCTTCCAAATATCACTTTGCCAATTCCACAAGAACAGCCTTAGCGAAAGGCTTTTGAAGGAAAGATGTAACTCTGTGAGATGAATTAACAGAACACCGAGCAGTTTCTCTGAAAGCTTCTTTCCGGTTTTGAACGGAAGATATTTCCTTTTTCACCATAGCCCGCTAAGGGCTTCAAAATATCCCTTTGCCAATTCCACAAGAACAGCCTTAGCGAAAGGCTTTTGAAGGAAAGATGTAACTCTGTGAGATGAATTAACAGAACACAGAGCAGTTTCTCAGAAAGCTTCTTTCCAGTTTTGAACGGAAGATATTTCCTTTTCACCATAGCCCTCTATGGGCTTCAAATATCCCTTTCCCAATTTCACAAGAACAGCCTTAGCGAAAGGCTTCTTGAAGGAAAGATGTAACTCTGTGAGATGAATTAAGAGAACACAGAGCAGTTTCTCAGAAAGCTTTTTCCAGTTTTGAACGGAAGATATTTCCTTTTCACCATAGCCCTCTATGGGATTCCAAATATCCTTTGCCAATTCCACAAGAACAGCCTTAGCGCAAGGCTTCTTGAAGGAAAGATGTAACTCTGTGAGATGAATTAACAGAACACAGAACAGTTTCTCAGAAAGCTTCTTTCCAGTTTTGAACGGAAGATATTTCCTTTTTCACCATAGCCCTCTATGGGCTTCCAAATATCCTTTGCTAATTCCACAAGAACAGCCTTAGCGAAAGGCTTTTGAAGGGAAAGATGTAACTCTGTGAGATGAATTAACAGAACACAGAGCAGTTTCTCAGAAAGCTTCTTTCCAGTTTTGAACGGAAGATATTTCCTTTTTCACCATAGCCCTCTATGGGCTTCCAAATATCCTTTGCCAATTCCACAAGAACAGCCTTAGTGAAGGGCTTCTTGAAGGGAAAGATGTAACTCTGTGAGATGAATTAACAGAACACAGAGCAGTTTCTCAGAAACCTTCTTTCCAGTTTTGAACGGAAGATATTTTTTCACCATAGCCCTCTATGGGATTCCAAATATCACTTTGCCAATTCCACAAGAACAGCCTTAGCGAAAGGCTTGAAGGAAAGATGTAACTCTGTGAGATGAATTAACAGAACACCGAGCAGTTTCTCTGAAAGCTTCTTTCCGGTTTTGAACGGAAGGTATTTCCTTTGTCACCATAGCCCTCTAAAGGCTTCCAAATATCCCTTTGCCAATTCCACAAGAACAGCCTTAGCGAAAGGCTTGAAGGAAAGATGTAACTCTGTGAGATGAATTAACAGAACACAGAGCAGTTTCTCAGAAAGCTTCTTTCCAGTTTTGAACGGAAGATATTTTTTCACCATAGCCTCTATGGGCTTTCAAATATCCTTTGCCAATTCCACAAGAACAGCCTTAGCGAAAGGCTTCTTGAAGGAAAGATGTAACTCTGTGAGATGAATTAACAGAACACAGAACAGTTTCTCAGAAAGCTTCTTTCCAGTTTTGAACGGAAGATATTTCCTTTTTCACCATAGCCCTCTATGGGCTTCCAAATATCACTTTGCCAATTCCACAAGAACAGCCTTAGCGAAAGGCTTCTTGAAGGGAAAGATGTAACTCTGTGAGATGAATTAACAGAACACAGAGCAGTTTCTCAGAAAGCTTCTTTCCACTTTTGAAAGGAAGATATCTACTTTTTCACAATAGCCCTCTATGGGATTCCAAATATCCCTTTGCCAATTCCACAAGAACAGCCTTAGCGCAAGGCTTCTTGAAGGGAAAGATGTAACTCTGTGAGATGAATTAACAGAACACAGAACAGTTTCTCAGAAAGCTTCTTTCCAGTTTTGAACGGAAGATATTTCCTTTTTCACCATAGCCCTCTATGGGCTTCCAAATATCAGTTTGCCAATTCCACAAGAACAGCCTTAGCGAAAGGCTTTTGAAGGGAAAGATGTAACTCTGTGAGATGAATTAACAGAACACAGAGCAGTTTCTCAGAAAGCTTCTTTCCAGTTTTGAACGGAAGATATTTCCTTTTTCACCATAGCCCTCTATGGGCTTCCAAATATCACTTTGCCAGTTCCACAAGAACAGCCTTAGCGAAAGGCTTCTTGAAGGGAAAGATGTAACTCTGTTAGATGAATTAACAGAACACAGAACAGTTTCTCAGAAAGCTTCTTTCCAGATTTGAACGGAAAATATTTCCTTTTTCACCATAGCCCTCTATGGGCTTCCAAATATCACTTTGCTAATTCCACAAGAACAGCCTTAGCGAAAGGCTTGAAGGAAAGATGTAACTCTGTGAGATGAATTAACAGAACACCGAGCAGTTTCTCTGAAAGCTTCTTTCCGGTTTTGAACGGAAGATATTTCCTTTTTCACCATAGCCCTCTAAGGGCTTCAAAATATCCCTTTGCCAATTCCACAAGAACAGCCTTAGCGAAAGGCTTCTTGAAGGGAAAGATGTAACCTGTGAGATGAATTAACAGAACACAGAGCAGTTTCTCAGAAAGCTTCTTTCCAGTTTTGAACGGAAGATATTTCCTTTTTCACCATAGCCCTCTATGGGATTCCAAATATCAGTTTGCCAATTCCAGAAGAACAGCCTTACCGAAAGGCTTCTTGAAGGGAAAGATGTAACTCTGTGAGATGAATTAACAGAACACCGAGCAGTTTCTCTGAAAGCTTCTTTCCGGTTTTGAACGGAAGGTATTTCCTTTGTCACCATAGCCCTCTAAAGGCTTCCAAATATCCCTTTGCCAATTCCACAAGAACAGCCTTAACGAAAGGCTTCTTGAAGGGAAAGATGTAACTCTGAGATGAATTAACAGAACACAGAACAGTTTCTCAGAAAGCTTCTTTCCAGTTTTGAACGGAAGATATTTCCTTTTTCACCATAGCCCTCTATGGGCTTCCAAGTATCCGGTTGCCAATTCCACAAGAACAGCCTTAGCGAAAGGCTTCTTGAAGGGAAAATTGTAACTTTGTGAGATGAATTAACGGAACACAGAGCAGTTTCTCAGAAAGCTTCTTTCCAGTTTTGAAAGAAAGATATTTCCTTTTTCACCATAGCCCTCTATGGGCTTCAAATATCCCTTGCCAATTCCACAAGAACAGCCTTAGCGAAAGGCCTCTTGAAGGGAAAGATGTAACTCTGTGAGATGAATTAACAGAACACAGAGCAGTTTCTCAGAAAGCTTCTTTCCAGTTTTGAACGGAAGATATTTCCTTTTTCACCATAGCCCTCTATGGGCTTCCAAATATCACTTTGCCAATTCCACAAGAACAGCCTTAGCGAAAGGCTTCTTGAAGGGAAAGATGTAACTCTGAGATGAATTAACAGAACACAGATCAGTTTCTCAGAAAGCTTCTTTCCAGTTTTGAACGGAAGATATTTCCTTTTTCACCATAGCCCTCGATGGGCTTCCAAATATCAGTTTGCCAATTCCACAAGAACAGCCTTAGCGAAAGGCTTCTTGAAGGGAAAGATGTATTTCTGTGAGATGAATTAACAGAACACCGAGCAGTTTCTCTGAAAGCTTCTTTCCGGTTTTGAACGGAAGATATTTCCTTTTTCACCATAGCCCTCTAAGGGCTTCCAAATATCCCTTTGCCAATTCCACAAGAACAGCCTTAGCGAAAGGCTTCTTGAAGGGAAAGATGTAACTCTGTGAGATGAATAAACAGAACACAGAGCAGTTTCTCAGAAAGCTTCTTTCCACTTTTGAAAGGAAGATATTTCCTTTTTCACCATAGCCCTCTATGGGCTTCAAATATCCTTTGCCAATTCCACAAGAACAGCCTTGGCTAAAGGCCTCTTGAAGGGAAAGATGTAACTCTGTGAGATGAATTAACAGAACACAGAGCAGTTTCTCAGAAAGCTTCTTTCCAGTTTTGAACGGAAGATATTTCCTTTTTCACCATAGCCCTCTATGGGCTTCCAAATATCAGTTTGCCAATTCCACAAGAACAGCCTTAGCGAAAGGCTTCTTGAAGGGAAAATTGTAACTTTGTGAGATGAATTAACAGAACACAGAGCAGTTTCTCAGAAAGCTTCTTTCCAGTTTTGAAAGGAAGATATTTTTTCACCATAGCCTCTATGGGCTTCAAATATCCTTTGCCAATTCCACAAGAACAGCCTTAGCGAAAGGCCTCTTGAAGGAAAGATGTAACTCTGTGAGATGAATTAACAGAACACAGAGCAGTTTCTCAGAAAGCTTCTTTCCAGTTTTGAACGGAAGATATTTCCTTTTTCACCATAGCCCTCTATGGGCTTCCAAATATCCTTTGCCAATTCCACAAGAACAGCCTTAGAGAAAGGCTTTGAAGGGAAAGATGTAATTCTGTGAGATAAATTAACAGAACACAGAGCAGTTTCTCAGAAAGCTTCTTCCAGTTTTGAACGGAAGATATTTCCTTTTTCACCATAGCCCTATGGGCTTCCAAATATCAGTTTGCCAATTCCACAAGAACAGCCTTAGCGAAAGGCTTTTGAAGGAAAGATGTAACTCTGTGAGATGAATTAACAGAACACCGAGCAGTTTCTCTGAAAGCTTCTTTCCGGTTTTGAACGGAAGATATTTCCTTTTTCACCATAGCCCTCTAAAGGCTTCCAAATATCCCTTTTCCAATTCCACAAGAACAGCCTTAGCGAAAGGCTTCTTGAAGGGAAAGATGTAACTCTGTGAGATGAATTAACAGAACACAGAACAGTTCCTCAGAAAGCTTCTTTCCAGTTTTGAACGGAAGATATTTCCTTTTTCACCATAGCCCTCTATGGGCTTCCAAATATCCCTTTGCCAATTCCACAAGAACAGCCTTAGTGAAAGGCTTCTTGAAGGGAAAGATGTAACACTGTGAGATGAATTAACAGAACACCGAGCAGTTTCTCTGAAAGCTTCTTTCCGGTTTTGAACGGAAGATATTTCCTTTTTCACCATAGCCCGCTAAGGGCTTCCAAATATCCCTTTGCCAATTCCACAAGAACAGCCTTAGCGAAAGGCCTCTTGAAGGAAAGATGTAACTCTGTGAGATGAATTTACAGAACACAGAGCAGTTTCTCAGAAAGCTTTTTCCAGTTTTGAACGGAAGATATTTCCTTTTTCACCATAGCCCTCTATGGCTTCCAAATATCACTTTGCCAATTCCACAAGAACAGCCTTAGCAAAGGCTTCTTGAAGGAAAGATGTAACTGTGAGATGAATTAACAGAACACAGAGCAGTTTCTCAGAAAGCTTCTTTCCAGTTTTGAACGGAAGATATTTCCTTTTCACCATAGCCTCTATGGGCTTCCAAATATCCTTTGCCAATTCCACAAGAACAGCCTTAGCGAAAGGCTTTTGAAGGAAAATTGTAACTTTGTGAGATGAATTAACGGAACACAGAGCAGTTTCTCAGAAAGCTTCTTCCAGTTTTGAAAGAAAGATATTTCCTTTTCACCATAGCCCTCTATGGGCTTCAAATATCCTTTGCCAATTCCACAAGAACAGCCTTAGCGAAAGGACTCTTGAAGGAAAGATGTAACTCTGTGAGATGAATTAACAGAACACAGAGCAGTTTCTCAGAAAGCTTCTTTCCAGTTTTGAACGGAAGATATTTCCTTTTCACCATAGCCCTCTATGGGCTTCCAAATATCCCTTTGCCAATTCCACAAGAACAGCCTTAGAGAAAGGCTTCTTGAAGGGAAAGATGTAATTCTGTGAGATAAATTAACAGAACACAGAGCAGTTTCTCAGAAAGCTTCTTTTCAGTTTTGAACGGAAGATATTTCCTTTTTCACCATAGCCCTATCAGTTTGCCAATTCCACAAGAACAGCCTTAGCGAAAGGCTTCTTGAAGGGAAAGATGTAACTCTGTGAGATGAATTAACAGAACACCGAGCAGTTTCTCTGAAAGCTTCTTTCCGGTTTTGAACGGAAGATATTTCCTTTTTCACCATAGCCCTCTAAAGGCTTCCAAATATCCCTTTTCCAATTCCACAAGAACAGCCTTAGCGAAAGGCTTCTTGAAGGGAAAGATGTAACTCTGTGAGATGAATTAACAGAACACAGAACAGTTCCTCAGAAAGCTTCTTTCCAGTTTTGAACGGAAGATATTTCCTTTTTCACCATAGCCCTCTATGGGCTTCCAAATATCCCTTTGCCAATTCCACAAGAACAGCCTTAGTGAAAGGCTTCTTGAAGGGAAAGATGTAACACTGTGAGATGAATAAACAGAACACCGAGCAGTTTCTCTGAAAGCTTCTTTCCGGTTTTGAACGGAAGATATTTCCTTTTTCACCATAGCCCGCTAAGGGCTTCCAAATATCCCTTTGCCAATTCCACAAGAACAGCCTTAGCGAAAGGCCTCTTGAAGGGAAAGATGTAACTCTGTGAGATGAATTTACAGAACACAGAGCAGTTTCTCAGAAAGCTTCTTTCCAGTTTTGAACGGAAGATATTTCTTTTTTCACCATAGCCCTCTATGGGCTTCCAAATATCACTTTGCCAATTCCACAAGAACAGCCTTAGCGAAAGGCTTCCTGAAGGGAAAGATGTAACTCTGTGAGATGAATTAACAGAACACAGAGCAGTTTCTCAGAAAGCTTCTTTCCAGTTTTGAACGGAAGATATTTCCTTTTTCACCGTAGCCCTCTATGGTCTTCCAAATATCAGTTTGCCAATTCCACAAGAACAGCCTTAGCGAAAGGCTTCTTGAAGGAAAGATGTAACTCTGTGAGATGAATTAACAGAACACAGAGCAGTTTCTCAGAAAGCTTCTTTCCAGTTTTGAACGGAAGATATTTTTCACCATAGCCCTCTATGGGCTTCCAAATATCACTTTGCCAGTTCCACAAGAACAGCCTTAGCGAAAGGCTTCCTGAAGGAAAGATGTAACTCTGTTAGATGAATTAACAGAACACAGCAGTTTCTCAGAAAGCTTCTTTCCAGTTTTGAACAGAAGATATTTCCTTTTTCACCATAGCCCTCTATGGGCTTCCAAATATCCCTTTCCCAATTTCACAAGAACAGCCTTAGCGAAAGGCTTCTTGAAGGAAAAGACGTAACTCTGTGAGATGAATTAACAGAACACAGAGCAGTTTCTCAGAAAGCTTCTTTCCAGTTTTGAACGGAAGATATTTCCTTTTTCACCATAGCCCTCTATGGGATTCCAAATATCCCTTTGCCAATTCAACAAGAACAGCCTTAATGAAGGGCTTCTTGAAGGGAAAGATGTAACACTGTGAGATGAATTTAGAGAACACAGAGCAGTTTCTCAGAAAGCTTCTTTCCAGATTTGAACGGAAAATATTTCCTTTTTCACCATAGCCCTCTAAGGGCTTCCAAATATCACTTTGCCAATTCCACAAGAACAGCCTTAGAGAAAGGCTTTTGAAGGGAAAGATGTAACTCTGTGAGATGAATTAACAGAACACCGAGCAGTTTCTCTGAAAGCTTCTTTCCGGTTTTGAACGGAAGATATTTCCTTTTCACCATAGCCCTCTATGGGCTTCAAATATCCTTTGCCAATTCCACAAGAACAGCCTTAGCGAAAGGCTTCTTGAAGGAAAGATGTAACCTGTGAGATGAATTAACAGAACACAGAGCAGTTTCTCAGAAAGCTTCTTTCCAGTTTTGAACGGAAGATATTTCCTTTTCACCATAGCCCTCTATGGGCTTCCAAATATCCTTTGCTAATTCCACAAGAACAGCCTTAGCGAAAGGCTTTGAAGGAAAGATGTAACCTGTGAGATGAATTAAGAGAACACAGAGCAGTTTCTCAGAAAGCTTCTTTCCAGATTTGAACGGAAAATATTTCCTTTTTCACCATAGCCCTCTAAGGGCTTCCAAATATCACTTTGCCAATTCCACAAGAACAGCCTTAGCGAAGGCTTCTTGAAGGAAAGATGTAACTCTGTGAGATGAATTAACAGAACACAGAGCAGTTTCTCAAGCTTCTTTCCAGTTTTGAGCGGAAGATATTTCCTTTTCACCATAGCCCTCTATGGGCTTCCAAATATCACTTTGCCAGTTCCACAAGAACAGCCTTAGCGAAAGGCTTCCTGAAGGAAAGATGTAACTCTGTTAGATGAATTAACAGAACACAGAACAGTTTCTCAGAAAGCTTCTTTCCAGTTTTGAGCGGAAGATATTTCCTTTTTCACCATAGCCCTCTATGGGCTTCCAAATATCCCTTTGCCAATTCCACAAGAACAGCCTTAGTGAAGGGCTTCTTGAAGGGAAAGATGTAACTCTGTGAGATGAATTAACAGAACACAGAGCAGTTTCTCAGAAACCTTCTTTCCAGTTTCGAACGGAAGTATTTCCTTTTTCACCATAGCCCTCTATGGGATTCCAAATATCACTTTGCCAATTCCATAAGAACAGCCTTAGCGCAAGGCTTCTTGAAGGGAAAGATGTAACTCTGTGAGATGAATTAACAGAACACCGAGCAGTTTCTCTGAAAGCTTCTTTCCGGTTTTGAACGGAAGGTATTTCCTTTGTCACCATAGCCCTCTAAAGGCTTCCAAATATCCCTTTGCCAATTCCACAAGAACAGCCTTAACGAAAGGCTTCTTGAAGGGAAAGATGTAACTCTGTGAGATGAATTAACAGAACACAGAGCAGTTTCTCAGAAAGCTTCTTTCCAGTTTTGAACGGAAGTATTTCCTTTTTCACCAGAGCCCTCTATGGGCTTTCAAATATCCCTTTGCCAATTCCACAAGAACAGCCTTAGCGATAGGCTTCTTGAAGGGAAAGATGTAACTCTGTGAGATGAATTAACAGAACACAGAGCAGTTTCTCAGAAAGCTTCTTTCCAGTTTTGAACGGAAGATATTTCCTTTTTCACCATAGCCCTATATGGGCTTCCAAATATCACTTTGCCAATTCCACAAGAACAGCGTTAGCGAAAGGCTTCTTGAAGGGAAAGATGTAACTCTGTGAGATGAATTAACAGAACACAGAGCAGTTTCTCAGAAAGCTTCTTTCCACTTTTGAAAGGAAGATATCTACTTTTTCACAATAGCCCTCTATGGGATTCCAAATATCCCTTTGCCAATTCCACAAGAACAGCCTTAGCGCAAGGCTTCTTGAAGCTAAAGATGTAATTCTGTGAGATGAATTAACAGAACACAGAACAGTTTCTCAGAAAGCTTCTTTCCAGTTTTGAACGGAAGATATTTCCTTTTTCACCATAGCCCTCTATGGGCTTCCAAGTATCCGGTTGCCAATTCCACAAGAACAGCCTTAGCGAAAGGCTTCTTGAAGGGAAAGATGTAACTCTGTGAGATGAATTAACAGAACACAGAGCAGTTTCTCAGAAAGCTTCTTTCCAGTTTTGAACGGAAGATATTTCCTTTTTCACCATAGCCCTCTATGGGCTTCCAAATATCACTTTGCCAGTTCCACAAGAACAGCCTTAGCGAAAGGATTCCTGAACGGAAACATGTAACTCTGTTAGATGAATTAACAGAACACAGAGCAGTTTCTCAGAAAGCTTCTTTCCAGATTTGAACGGAAAATATTTCCTTTTTCACCATAGCCCTCTATGGGCTTCCAAATATCACTTTGCCAATTCCACAAGAACAGCCTTAGAGAAAGGCTTCCTGAAGGAAAGATGTAACTCTGTGAGATGAATTAACAGAACACAGAGCAGTTTCTCTGAAAGCTTCTTTCCGGTTTTGAACGGAAGATATTTCCTTTTTCACCATAGCCCGCTAAGGGCTTCAAAATATCCCTTTGCCAATTCCACAAGAACAGCCTTAGCGAAAGGCTTCTTGAAGGGAAAGATGTAACTCTGTGAGATGAATTAACAGAACACAGAGCAGTTTCTCAGAAAGCTTCTTTCCAGTTTTGAACGGAAGATATTTCCTTTTTCACCATAGCCCTCTATGGGATTCCAAATATCAGTTTGCCAATTCCAGAAGAACAGCCTTACCGAAAGGCTTCTTGAAGGGAAAGATGTAACTCTGTGAGATGAATTAACAGAACACAGAGCAGTTTCTCTGAAAGCTTCTTTCCGGTTTTGAACGGAAGGTATTTCCTTTGTCACCATAGCCCTCTAAAGGCTTCCAAATATCCCTTTGCCAATTCCACAAGAACAGCCTTAACGAAAGGCTTCTTGAAGGGAAAGATGTAACTCTGTGAGATGAATTAACAGAACACAGAACAGTTTCTCAGAAAGCTTCTTTCCAGTTTTGAACGGAAGATATTTCCTTTTTCACCATAGCCCTCTATGGGCTTCCAAGTATCCGGTTGCCAATTCCACAAGAACAGCCTTAGCGAAAGGCTTTGAAGGAAAGATGTAACACTGTGAGATGAATTAACGGAACACAGAGCAGTTTCTCAGAAAGCTTCTTTCCAGTTTTGAAAGAAAGATATTTCCTTTTTCACCATAGCCCTCTATGGGCTTTCAAATATCCCTTTGCCAATTCCACAAGAACAGCCTTAGCGAAAGGCCTCTTGAAGGGAAAGATGTAACTCTGTGAGATGAATTAACAGAACACAGAGCAGTTTCTCAGAAAGCTTCTTTCCAGTTTTGAACGGAAGATATTTCCTTTTTCACCATAGCCCTCTATGGGCTTCCAAATATCACTTTGCCAATTCCACAAGAACAGCCTTAGCGAAAGGCTTCTTGAAGGGAAAGATGTAACTCTGAGATGAATTAACAGAACACAGATCAGTTTCTCAGAAAGCTTCTTTCCAGTTTTGAACGGAAGATATTTCCTTTTTCACCATAGCCCTCTATGGGCTTCCAAATATCAGTTTGCCAATTCCACAAGAACAGCCTTAGCGAAAGGCTTCTTGAAGGGAAAGATGTATTTCTGTGAGATGAATTAACAGAACACCGAGCAGTTTCTCTGAAAGCTTCTTTCCAGTTTTGAACGGAAGATATTTCCTTTTTCACCATAGCCCTCTAAGGGCTTCCAAATATCCCTTTGCCAATTCCACAAGAACAGCCTTAGCGAAAGGCTTCTTGAAGGGAAAGATGTAACTCTGTGAGATGAATAAACAGAACACAGAGCAGTTTCTCAGAAAGCTTCTTTCCACTTTTGAAAGGAAGATATTTCCTTTTTCACCATAGCCCTCTATGGGCTTTCAAATATCCCTTTGCCAATTCCACAAGAACAGCCTTGGCTAAAGGCCTCTTGAAGGGAAAGATGTAACTCTGTGAGATGAATTAACAGAACACAGAGCAGTTTCTCAGAAAGCTTCTTTCCAGTTTTGAACGGAAGATATTTCCTTTTTCACCATAGCCCTCTATGGGCTTCCAAGTATCCGGTTGCCAATTCCACAAGAACAGCCTTAGCGAAAGGCTTCTTGAAGGGAAAATTGTAACTTTGTGAGATGAATTAACGGAACACAGAGCAGTTTCTCAGAAAGCTTCTTTCCAGTTTTGAAAGAAAGATATTTCCTTTTTCACCATAGCCCTCTATGGGCTTTCAAATATCCCTTTGCCAATTCCACAAGAACAGCCTTAGCGAAAGGCCTCTTGAAGGGAAAGATGTAACTCTGTGAGATGAATTAACAGAACACAGAGCAGTTTCTCAGAAAGCTTCTTTCCAGTTTTGAACGGAAGATATTTCCTTTTTCACCATAGCCCTCTATGGGCTTCCAAATATCCCTTTGCCAATTCCACAAGAACAGCCTTAGAGAAAGGCTTCTTGAAGGGAAAGATGTAATTCTGTGAGATAAATTAACAGAACACAGAGCAGTTTCTCAGAAAGCTTCTTTCCAGTTTTGAACGGAAGATATTTCCTTTTTCACCATAGCCCTATCAGTTTGCCAATTCCACAAGAACAGCCTTAGCGAAAGGCTTCTTGAAGGGAAAGATGTAACTCTGTGAGATGAATTAACAGAACACCGAGCAGTTTCTCTGAAAGCTTCTTTCCGGTTTTGAACGGAAGATATTTCCTTTTTCACCATAGCCCTCTAAAGGCTTCCAAATATCCCTTTGCCAATTCCACAAGAACAGCCTTAGCGAAAGGCTTCTTGAAGGGAAAGATGTAACTCTGTGAGATGAATTAACAGAACACAGAACAGTTCCTCAGAAAGCTTCTTTCCAGTTTTGAACGGAAGATATTTCCTTTTTCACCATAGCCCTCTATGGGCTTCCAAATATCCCTTTGCCAATTCCACAAGAACAGCCTTAGTGAAAGGCTTCTTGAAGGGAAAGATGTAACACTGTGAGATGAATTAACAGAACACCGAGCAGTTTCTCTGAAAGCTTCTTTCCGGTTTTGAACGGAAGATATTTCCTTTTTCACCATAGCCCGCTAAGGGCTTCCAAATATCCTTTGCCAATTCCACAAGAACAGCCTTAGCAAAGGCTTCTGAAGGAAAGATGTAACTCTGTGAGATGAATTAACAGAACACAGAACAGTTCCTCAGAAAGCTTCTTTCCAGTTTTGAACGGAAGATATTTCCTTTTTCACCATAGCCCTCTATGGGCTTCCAAATATCCTTTGCTAATTCCACAAGAACAGCCTTAGTGAAAGGCTTTTGAAGGAAAGATGTAACACTGTGAGATGAATAAACAGAACACCGAGCAGTTTCTCTGAAAGCTTCTTTCCGGTTTTGAACGGAAGATATTTTTCACCATAGCCCGCTAAGGGCTTCCAAATATCCTTTGCCAATTCCACAAGAACAGCCTTAGCAAAGGCTTCTGAAGGAAAGATGTAACTCTGTGAGATGAATTTACAGAACACAGAGCAGTTTCTCAGAAAGTTTCTTCCAGTTTTGAACGGAAGATATTTCCTTTTTCACCATAGCCCTATGGGCTTCCAAATATCACTTTGCCAATTCCACAAGAACAGCCTTAGCAAAGGCTTCTGAAGGAAAGATGTAACCTGTGAGATGAATTAACAGAACACAGAGCAGTTTCTCAGAAAGCTTCTTTCCAGTTTTGAACGGAAGATATTTCCTTTTTCACCATAGCCCTCTATGGGCTTCCAAATATCCCTTGCCAATTCCACAAGAACAGCCTTAGCGAAAGGCTTCTTGAAGGGAAAGATGTAACTCTGTGAGATGAATTAACGGAACACAGAGCAGTTTCTCAGAAAGCTTCTTCCAGTTTTGAAAGGAAGATATTTCCTTTTTCACCATAGCCCTCTATGGGCTTCAAATATCCCTTGCCAATTCCACAAGAACAGCCTTAGCGAAAGGCCTCTTGAAGGAAAGATGTAACTCTGTGAGATGAATTAACAGAACACAGAGCAGTTTCTCAGAAAGCTTCTTTCCAGTTTTGAACGGAAGATATTTTTTTCACCATAGCCCTCTATGGGCTTCCAAATATCCTTTGCCAATTCCACAAGAACAGCCTTAGAGAAAGGCTTCTTGAAGGAAAGATGTAATTCTGTGAGATAAATTAACAGAACACAGAGCAGTTTCTCAGAAAGCTTCTTTCAGTTTTGAACGGAAGATATTTCTTTTTCACCATAGCCCTATCAGTTTGCCAATTCCACAAGAACAGCCTTAGCGAAGGCTTCTTGAAGGAAAGATGTAACTCTGTGAGATGAATTAACAGAACACAGAGCAGTTTCTCAAGCTTCCAGTTTTGAACGGAAGATATTTCCTTTTTCACCATAGCCCTCTATGGGCTTCCAAATATCCCTTTGCCAATTCAACAAGAACAGCCTTAGTGAAAGGCTTCTTGAAGGGAAAGATGTAACACTGTGAGATGAATTAACAGAACACAGAGCAGTTTCTCAGAAAGCTTCTTTCCAGATTTGAACGGAAAATATTTCCTTTTTCACCATAGCCCTCTAAGGGCTTCCAAATATCACTTTGCCAATTCCACAAGAACAGCCTTAGAGAAAGGCTTCTTGAAGGGAAAGATGTAACTCTGTGAGATGAATTAACAGAACACCGAGCAGTTTCTCTGAAAGCTTCTTTCCGGTTTTGAACGGAAGATATTTCCTTTTTCACCATAGCCCTCTAAAGGCTTCCAAATATCCCTTTGCCAATTCCACAAGAACAGCCTTAGCGAAAGGCTTCTTGAAGGCAAAGATGTAACTCTGTGAGATGAATTAACAGAACACAGAACAGTTCCTCAGAAAGCTTCTTCCAGTTTTGAACGGAAGATATTTTTCACCATAGCCCTCTATGGGCTTCCAAATATCCTTTGCTAATTCCACAAGAACAGCCTTAGTGAAAGGCTTCTTGAAGGGAAAGATGTAACACTGTGAGATGAATAAACAGAACACCGAGCAGTTTCTCTGAAAGCTTCTTTCCGGTTTTGAACGGAAGATATTTCCTTTTTCACCATAGCCCGCTAAGGGCTTCCAAATATCCCTTTGCCAATTCCACAAGAACAGCCTTAAAGGCCTCTTGAAGGGAAAGATGTAACTCTGTGAGATGAATTTACAGAACACAGAGCAGTTTCAGAAAGCTTCTTTCCAGTTTTGAACGGAAGATATTTCCTTTTTCACCATAGCCCTCTATGGGCTTCCAAATATCCCTTGCCAATTCCACAAGAACAGCCTTAGCGAAAGGCTTCTTGAAGGAAAGATGTAACTCTGTGAGATGAATTA
>JAKFHT010001496.1:0-28218 GCA_023783455.1 Erythrocebus patas | reverse complement strand
CTTGAAGGAAAGATGTAACTCTGTGAGATGAATTAACAGAACACAGAGCAGTTTCTCAGAAAGCTTCTTTCCAGTTTTGAACGGAAGATATTTCCTTTTTCACCATAGCCCTCTATGGGCTTCCAAATATCACTTTGCTAATTCCACAAGAACAGCCTTAGCGAAAGGCTTCTTGAAGGGAAAGATGTAACTCTGTGAGATGAATTAACAGAACACAAAGCAGTTTCTCAGAAAGCTTCTTTCCAGTTTTGAACGGAAGATATTTCTTTTCACCATATCCCTCTACAGAAAGCTTCTTTCCAGTTTTGAACGGAAGATATTTCCTTTTTCACCATAGCCTTCTATGGGCTTCCAAATATCCCTTTGCCAATTCCACAAGAACAGCCTTAGCGAAGGCTTCTTGAAGGAAAGATGTAACTCTGTGAGATGAATTAACAGAACACAGAGCACTTTCTCAGAAAGCTTCTTTCCAGTTTTGAGCGGAAGATATTTCCTTTTTCACCATAGCCCTCTATGGGCTTCCAAATATCCTTTGCCAATTCCACAAGAACAGCCTTAGCGAAAGGCTTCTTGAAGGAAAGATGTAACTCTGTGAGATGAATTAACAGAACACAGAGCAGTTTCTCAGAAAGCTTCTTTCCAGTTTTGAACGGAAGATATTTCCGTTTTCACCATAGCCCTCTATGGGCTTCCAAATATCCCTTTGCCAATTCCACAAGAACAGCCTTAGCGAAAGGCTTCTTGAAGGGAAAGATGTAACTCTGTGAGATGAATTAACAGAACACAGAGCACTTTCTCAGAAAGCTTCTTTCCAGTTTTGAACGGAAGATATTTCCTTTTTCACCATAGCCCTCTATGGGCTGTCAAATATCACTTTGCCAATTCCACAAGAACAGCCTTAGCGAAAGGCTTCTTGAAGGGAATGATATAACTCTGTGAGATGAATTAACAGAACACAGAGCAGTTTCTCAGAAAGCTTCTTTCCAGTTTTGAACGGAAGATATTTCCTTTTTCACCATAGCCTTCTATGGGCTTCGAAATATCACTTTGCCAATACCACAAGAAGAGCCTTAGCGAAAGGCTTCTTGAAGGGGAAGATGTAACTCTGTGAGATGAATTAACAGAACACAGAGCAGTTTCTCAGAAAGCTTCTTTCCAGTTTTGAGCGGAAGATATTTCCTTTTTCACCATAGCCTCTATAGGCTTCCTAATATCCCTTTGCCAATTCCACAAGAACAGCCTTAGCTAAAGGCTTTTGAAGGAAAGATGTAACTCTGTGAGATGAATTAACAGAACACAGAGCAGTTTCTCAGAAAGCTTCTTTCCAGTTTTGATCGGAAGATATTTCCTTTTTCACCACAGCCCTCTATGGGCTTCCAAATATCACTTTGCCAATTCCACAAGAACAGCCTTAGCGAAGGCTTCTTGAAGGAAAGATGTAACTCTGTGAGATGAATTAACAGAACACAGAGCAGTTTCTCAGAAAGCTTCTTTCCAGTTTTGAGCGGAAGATATTTCCTTTTTCACCATAGCCTCTATGGGCTTCCAAATATCCTTTGCCAATTCCACAAGAACAGCCTTAGCGAAAGGCTTCTTGAAGGGAAAGATGTAACTCTCTGAGATGAATTAACAGAACACAGAGCAGTTTCTCAGAAAGCTTCTTTCCAGTTTTGAGCGGAAGATATTTCCTTTTTCACCATAGCCCTCTGGGCTTCCAAATATCCTTTGCCAATTCCACAAGAACAGCCTTAGCGAAAGGCTTCTTGAAGGAAAGATGTAACTCCCTGAGTTGAATTAACAGAACACAGAGCAGTTTCTCAGAAAGCTTCTTTCCAGTTTTGAACGGAAGATATTTCCTTTTTTCATCATAGGCCCTATAGGCTTCCAAATATCCTTTGCCAATTCACAAGAACAGCCTTAGCGAAAGGTTCTGGAAGGGAAAGATGTAACTGTGAGATGAATTAACAGAACACAGAGCAGTTTCTCAGAAAGTTTCTTCCAGTTTTGAACGGAATATATTTCCTTTTTCACCATAGTCCTCTAAGGGCTTCCAAATATCCTTTTCCAATTCCACAAGAACAGCCTTAGCGAAAGGCTATGAAGGGAAAGATGTAACTCTGTGAGATGAATTAACAGAACACAGAGCACTTTCTCAGAAAGCTTCTTTCCAGTTTTGAACAGAAGATATTTCCTTTTTCACCATAGCCCTATGGGCTTCCAAATATCCCTTTGCTAATTCCACAAGAACAGCCTTAGCGAAAGGCTTCTTGAAGGGAAAGATGTAACTCTGTGAGATGAATTAACAGAACACAGAGCAGTTTCTCAGAAAGCTTCTTTCCAGTTTTGAACGAAGATATTTCCTTTTCACCATAGCCTCTACGGGCTTCCAAATATCACTTTGCTAATTCCACAAGAACAGCCTTAGCGAAAGGTTTTGAAGGGAAAGATGTACCTCTGTGAGATGAATTAACAGAACACAGAGCAGTTTCTCAGAAAGCTTCTTTCCAGTTTAGAACGGAAGATATTTTTCACCATAGCCCTCTATGGGCTTCCAAATATCACTTTGCCAATTCCACAAGAACAGCCTTAGCGAAAGGCTTTTGAAGGAAAGATGTAACTCTGAGATGAATTAACAGAACACAGAGCAATTTCTCAGAAAGCTTCTTTCCAGTTTTGAACGGAAGATATTTCCTTTTTCACCATAGCCCTCTATGGGCTTCCAAATATCACTTTGCCAATTCCACAAGAACAGCCTTAGCTTAAGGGTTCTTGAAGGGAAAGATGTAACTCTGTGAGTTGAATTAACAGAACACAGAGCAGTTTCTCAGAAAGCTTCTTTCCAGTTTTGAACAGAAGATATTTCCTTTTTCACCATAGCCTTCTATGGGCTTCCAAATATCCTTTGCTAATTCCACAAGAACAGCCTTAGCGAAAGGCTTGAAGGGAAAGATGTAACTCTGTGAGATGAATTAACAGAACACAGAGCAGTTTCTCAGAAAGCTTCTTTCCAGTTTTGAACAGAAGATATTTCCTTTTTCACCATAGCCTTCTATGGGCTTCCAAATATCCCTTTGCCAATTCCACAAGAACAGCCTTAGCGAAAGGCTTCTTGAAGGGAAAGATGTAACTCTGTGAGATGAATTAACAGAACACAGAGCAGTTTCTCAGAAAGCTTCTTTCCGGTTTTGAACGGAAGATATTTCCTTTTTCACCATAGCCCTCTATGGGCTTCCAAATATCCTTTGCCAATTCCACAAGAACAGCCTTAGCGAAAGGCTTCTTGAAGGAAAGATGTAACTCTGTGAGATGAATTAACAGAACACAGAGCAGTTTCTCAAGCTTCTTTCTAGTTTTGAACGGAAGATATTTCCTTTTCACCATAGCCTCTATGGGCTTCCAAATATCACTTTGCCAATTCCACAAGAACAGCCTTAGCGAAAGGCTTCTTGAAGGGAAAGATGTAACTCTGTGAGATGAATTAACAGAACACAGAGCAGTTTCTCAGAAAGCTTCTTTCCGGTTTTGAACGGAAGATATTTCCTTTTTCACCATAGCCCTCTATGGGCTTCCAAATATCCTTTGCCAATTCCACAAGAACAGCCTTAGCGAAAGGCTTCTTGAAGGAAAGATGTAACTCTGTGAGATGAATTAACAGAACACAGAGCAGTTTCTCAAGCTTCTTTCTAGTTTTGAACGGAAGATATTTCCTTTTTCACCATAGCCCTCTATGGGCTTCCAAATATCACTTTGCCAATTCCACAAGAACAGCCTTAGCGAAAGGCTTCTTGAAGGGAAAGATGTAACTCTCTGAGATGAATTAACAGAACACAGAGAAGTTTCTCAGAAAGCTTCTTTCCAGTTTTGAACGGAAGATATTTCCTTTTTCACCATAGCCCTCTATGGGCTTCCAAATATCCCTTTGCCAATTCCACAAGAACAGCCTTAGCGAAAGGCTTCTTGAAGGGAAAGATGTAACTCTGTGAGATGAATTAACAGAACACAGAGCAGTTTCTCAAGCTTCTTTCCAGTTTTGAAGGAAGATATTTCCTTTTCACCATAGCCCTCTATGGGCTTCAAATATCCTTTGCCAATTCCACAAGAACAGCCTTAGCGAAAGGCTTCTTGAAGGAAAGATGTAACTCTGAGATGAATTAACAGAACACAGAGCAGTTTCTCAGAAAGCTTCTTCCAGTTTTGAACGGAAGATATTTCCTTTGTCACCACAGCCCTCTATGGGCTTCCAAATATCACTTTGCCAATTCCACAAGAACAGCCTTAGCGAAAGGCTTCTTGAAGGGAAAGATGTAACTCTGTGAGACGAATTAACAGAACACAGAGAAGTTTCTCAGAAAGCTTCTTTCCACTTTTTGAACGGAAGATATTTCCTTTTTCACCATAGCCCTATGGGCTTCCAAATATCACTTTGCCAATTCCACAAGAACAGCCTTAGCGAAAGGCTTCTTGAAGGGAAAGATGTAACTCTGTGAGTTGAATTAACAGAACACAGAGCAGTTTCTCAGAAAGCTTCTTTCCAGTTTTGAACGGAAGATATTTTTTCACCATAGCCCTCTATGGCTTCCAAATATCCTTGGCCAATTCCTCAAGAAGAGCCTTAGCGAAAGGCTCCTGGAAGGGAAAGATGTAACTGTGAGATGAATTAACAGAACACAGAGCAGTTTCTCAGAAAGTTTCTTTCCAGTTTTGAACGGAAGATATTTCCTTTTTCACCATAGCCCTCTATGGGCTTCCAAATATCCTTTGCCAATTCACAAGAACAGCCTTAGCGAAAGGTTTCATGAAGGGAAAGATGTAACTCTGTGAGATGAATTAACAGAACACAGAGCACTTTCTCAGAAAGCTTCTTTCCAGTTTTGAACGGAAGATATTTCCTTTTTCACCATAGCCCTCTATGGGCTTCCAAATATCCCTTTGCCAATTCCACAAGAACAGCCTTAGCGAAAGGCTTCTTGAAGGGAAAGATGTAACTCTGTGAGATGAATTAACAGAACACAGAGCAGTTTCTCAGAAAGCTTCTTTCCGTTTTTGAACGGAAGATATTTCCTTTTTCACCATAGCCCTCTACGGGCTTCCAAATATCACTTTGCCAATTCCACAAGAACAGCCTTAGCGAAAGGCTTCTTGAAGGGAAAGATGTAACTCTGTGAGATGAATTAACAGAACACACAGCAGTTTCTCAGAAAGCTTCTTTCCGGTTTTGAACGGAAGATATTTCCTTTTTCACCATAGCCCTCTATGGGCTTCCAAATATCCCTTTGCCAATTCCACAAGAACAGCCTTAGCGAAAGGCTTTTGAAGGAAAGATGTAACTCTGTGAGATGAATTAACAGAACACAGAGCACTTTCTCAGAAAGCTTCTTCCAGTTTTGAAGCGGAAGATATTTCCTTTGTCACCACAGCCCTCTATGGGCTTCCAAATATCCTTGCCAATTCCACAAGAACAGCCTTAGCGAAAGGCTTTTGAAGGAAAGATGTAACTCTGTGAGACGAATTAACAGAGCACAGAGCAGTTTCTCAGAAAGCTTCTTTCCAGTTTTGAACGGAAGATATTTCCTTTTTCACCATAGCCCTCTATAGGCTTCCTAATATCCCTTTGCCAATTCCACAAGAACAACCTTAGCGAAAGGCTTTTTGAAAGGAAAGATATAACTCTGTGAGATGAATTAACAGAACACAGAGCAGTTTCTCAGAAAGCTTCTTTCCAGTTTTGATCGGAAGATATTTCCTTTTTCACCATAGCCCTCTATGGGCTTCCAAATATCACTTTGCCAATTCCACAAGAACAGCCTTAGCGAAAGGCTTCTTGAAGGAAAATATGTAACTCTGTGAGATGAATTAACAGAACACAGAGCAGTTTCTCAGAAAGCTTC
Source organism: Erythrocebus patas (assembly GCA_023783455.1). Lineage (NCBI taxonomy): Eukaryota > Metazoa > Chordata > Mammalia > Primates > Cercopithecidae > Erythrocebus > Erythrocebus patas. The sequence goes on along the minus strand of JAKFHT010001496.1, from coordinate 22,330 downwards.
TTTCCGTTTTTGAAAGGAAGATATTTCCTTTTTCACCATAGCCCTCTATGGGCTTCCAAATATCCCATTGCCAATTACACAAGAATAGCCTTAGCGAAAGGCTTCTTGCAGGGAAAGATGTAACTCTGTGAGATGAATTAACAGAACACAGAGCACTTTCTCAGAAAGCTTCTTTCCAGTTTTGAACGGAAGATATTTCCTTTTTCACCATAGCCCTCTATGGGCTTCCAAATATCCCTTTGCCAATTCCACAAGAACAGCCTAAGCGAAAGGCTTCTGGAAGGGAAAGATGTAACTCTGTGAGATGAATTAACAGAACACAGAGCAGTTTCTCAGAAAGCTTCTTTACAGTTTTGAACGGAAGATATTTCCTTTGTCACCACAGCCCTCTATGGGCTTCCAAATATCACTTTGCCAATTCCACAAGAACAGCCTTAGCGAAAGGCTTCTTGAAGGGAAAGATGTAACTCTGTGAGACGAATTAACAGAACACAGAGCAGTTTCTCAGAAAGCATCTTTCCACTTTTGAACGGAAGATATTTCCTTTTTCACCATAGCCCTCTATGGGCTTCCAAATATCCCTTTCCCAATTCCACAAGAACAGCCTTAGCGAAAGGCTTCTTGAAGGGAAAGATGTAACTCTCTGAGATGAATTAACAGAACACAGAGTAGTTTCTCAGAAAGCTTCTTTATAGTTTTGAACGGAAGATATTTCCTTTTTCACCATAGCCCTCTATGGGCTTCCAAATATCCCTTTGCCAATTCCACAAGAACAGCCTTAGCGAAAGGCTTCTTGAAGGAAAGATGTAACTCCTGAGTTGAATTAACAGAACACAGAGCAGTTTCTCAGAAAGCTTCTTTCCAGTTTTGAACGGAAGATATTTCCTTTTTCATCATAGGCCTCTATAGGCTTCCAAATATCCCTTGGCCAATTCCTCAAGAAGAGCCTTAGCGAAAGGCTTTTTAAAGGGAAAGATGTAACTGTGAGATGAATTAACAGAACACAGAGCAGTTTCTCAGAAAGTTTCTTTCCAGTTTTGAACGGAATATATTTCCTTTTTCACCATAGCCCTCTATGGGCTTCCAAATATCACTTTGCCAATTCCACAAGAACAGCCTTAGCGAAAGGCTTCATGAAGGGAAAGATGTAACTCTGTGAGATGAATTAACAGAACACAGAGCACTTTCTCAGAAAGCTTCTTTCCAATTTTGAACGGAAGATATTTCCTTTTTCACCATAGCCCTCTATGGGCTTCCAAATATCACTTTGCCAATTCCACAAGAAGAGCCTTAGGGAAAGGCTTCTTGAAGGGAAAGATGTAACTCTGTGAGATGAATTAACAGAACACAGAGCAGTTTCTCAGAAAGCTTCTTTCCGTTTTTGAACGGAAGATATTTCCTTTTTCACCATAGCCCTCTACGGGCTTCCAAATATCACTTTGCCAATTCCACAAGAACAGCCTTAGCGAAAGGCTTCTTGAAGGGAAAGATGTAACTCTGTGAGATGAATTAACAGAACACAGAGCAGTTTCTCAGAAAGCTTCTTTCCAGTTTAGAACGGAAGATATTTCCTTTTTCACCATAGCCCTCTATGGGTTTCCAAATATCCCTTTGCCAATTCCACAAGAACAGCCTTAGCGAAAGGCTTCTTGAAGGGAAAGATGTAACTCTCTGAGATGAATGAACAGAACACAGAGCACTTTCTCAGAAAGCTCTTTCCAGTTTTGAAGGGAAGATATTTCCTTTTTCACCATAGCCCTCTATGGGCTTCCAAATATCACTTTGCCAATTCCACAAGAACAGCCTTAGCGAAAGGCTTCTTGAAGGGAAAGATGTAACTCTGTGAGATGAATTAACAGAACACAGAGCAGTTTCTCAGAAAGCTTCTTTCCAGTTTTGAACGGAAGATATTTCCGTTTTCACCATAGCCCTCTATGGGCTTCCAAATATCCCTTTGCCAATTCCACAAGAACAGCCTTAGCGAAAGGCTTCTTGAAGGGAAAGATGTAACTCTGTGAGATGAATTAACAGAACACAGAGCAGTTTCTCAGAAAGCTTCTTTCCAGTTTTGAACGGAAGATATTTCCTTTTTCACCATAGCCCTCTATGGGCTGTCAAATATCACTTTGCCAATTCCACAAGAACAGCCTTAGCGAAAGGCTTCTTGAAGGGAATGATATAACTCTGTGAGATGAATTAACAGAACACAGAGCAGTTTCTCAGAAAGCTTCTTTCCAGTTTTGAACGGAAGATATTTCCTTTGTCCCCATAGCCTTCTATGGGCTTCGAAATATCACTTTGCCAATACCACAAGAACAGCCTTAGCGAAAGGCTTCTTGAAAGGAAAGATGTAACTCTGTGAGATGAATTAACAGAACACAGAGCAGTTTCTCAGAAAGCTTCTTTCCAGTTTTGAACGGAAGATATTTCCGTTTTCACCATAGCCTTCTATGGGCTTCCAAATATCCCTTTGCCAATTCCACAAGAACAGCCTTAGCGTAAGGGTTCTTGAAGGGAAAGATGTACCTCTGTGAGTTGAATTAAGAGAACACAGAGCAGTTTCTCAGAAAGCTTCTTTCCAGTTTTGAACGGAAGTTATTTCCTTGGTCCGCATAGCCTTCTATGGGCTTCAAAATATCCCTTTGCCAATTCCACAAGAACAGCCTTAGCGAAAGGTTTCTTGAAGGGAAAGATGTAACTGTGTGAGATGAATTAACAGAACACAGAGCAGTTTCTAAGAAAGGTTCTTTCCGGTTTTGAACGGAAGATATTTCCTTTTTCACCATAGCCCTCTATGGGCTTCCAAATATCCCTTTGCCAATTCCACAAGAACAGCCTTAGCGAAAGGCTTCTTGAAGGGAAAGATGTAACTCTTTGAGATGAATTAACAGAACACAGAGCAGTTTCTAAGAAAGCGTCTTTCCAATTTTGAACGGAATATATTTCCTTTTTCACCATAGCCCTCTATGGGCTTCCAAATATCCCTTTGCCAATTCCACAAGAACAGCCTCAGCAAAAGACTACTTGAAGGGAAAGATGTAACTTCGTGAGATGAATTAACAGAACACAGAGCAGTTTCTGAGAAAGCTTCTTTCTAGTTTTGAACAGAAGATATTTCTTTTTTCAAAAGAGCCCTCTATGGGCTTCGAAATATCACTTTGATAATTCCACAAGAACAGCCTTAGAGAAAGGCTTTTTGAAGGGAAAGATGTAACTTTGTGAGATGAATTAACAGAACACAGAGCAGTTTCTCAGAAAGCTTCTTTCCAGTTTTGAACGGAAGATATTTCCTTTTCACCCTAGCAGTCTATGGGCTTCCAAATATCCCTTTGCCAATTCCACAAGAACAGCCTCAGCAAAAGACTACTTGAAGGAAAGATGTAACTCTGTGAGATGAATTAACAGAACACAGAGCACTTTCTCAGAAAGCTTCTTTCCAGTTTTGAAGGAAGATATTTCCTTTTCACCATAGCCTCTATGGGCTTCCAAATATCCCTTTGCTAATTCCACAAGAACAGCCTTAGCGAAAGGCTTTTGAAGGAAAGATGTAACTATGTGAGATGAATTAACAGAACACAGAGCAGTTTCTCAGAAAGCTTCTTTCCAGTTTAGAACGGAAGATATTTCCTTTTCACCATAGCCCTCTATGGGTTTCCAAATATCCCTTTGCCAATTCCACAAGAACAGCCTTAGCGAAGGCTTTTTGAAGGAAAGATGTAACTCTGTGAGATGAATGAACAGAACACAGAGCACTTTCTCAGAAAGCTCTTTCCAGTTTTGAAGGAAGATATTTCCTTTTCACCATAGCCCTCTATGGGCTTCCAAATATCACTTTGCCAATTCCACAAGAACAGCCTTAGCGAAAGGCTTCTTGAAGGGAAAGATGTAACTCTGTGAGATGAATTAACAGAACACAGAGCAGTTTCTGAGAAAGCTTCTTTCCAGTTTTGAACGGAAGATATTTTTTTCACCATAGCCCTCTATGGGCTTCAAATATCCCTTTGCCAATTCCACAAGAACAGCCTTAGCGAAAGGCTTCTTGAAGGGAAAGATGTAACTCTGTGAGATGAATTACCAGAACACAGAGCACTTTCTCAGAAAGCTTCTTTCCAGTTTTGAACGGAAGATATTTCCTTTTTCACCATAGCCCTCTATGGGGGGTCAAATATCACTTTGCCAATTCCACAAGAACAGCCTTAGCGAAAGGCTTCTTGAAGGGAATGATATAACCCTGTGAGATGAATTAACAGAACACAGAGCAGTTTATCAGAAAGCTTCTTTCCAGTTTTGAACGGAAGATATTTCCTTTGTCCCCATAGCCTTCTATGGGCTTCGAAATATCTCTTTGCCAATACCACAAGAACAGCCTTAGCGAAAGGCTTCTTGAAGGGAAAGATGTAACTCTGTGAGATGAATTAACAGAACACAGAGCAGTTTCACAGAAAGCTTCTTTCCAGTTTTGAACGGAAGATATTTCCTTTTTCACCATAGCCCTCTATGGGCTTCCTAATATCCCTTTGCCAATTCCACAAGAACAGCCTTAGCTAAAGGCTTTTTGAAGGGAAAGATGTAACTCTGTGAGATGAATTAACAGAACACAGAGCAGTTTCTCAGAAAGCTTCCTTCCAGTTTTGAACGGAAGATATTTCCTTTTTCATCATAGGCCTCTATAGGCTTCCAAATATCCCTTTGCCAATTCCTCAAGAACAGCCTTAGCGAAAGGCTCCTGGAAGGGAAAGATGTAACTCTGTGAGATGAATTAACAGAACACAGAGCAGTTTCTCAGAAAGCTTCTTTCCAGTTTTGAACGGAAGATATTTCCTTTTTCACCATAGCCCTCTATGGGCTTCCAAATATCCCTTTTCCAATTCCACAAGAACAGCCTCAGCAAAAGGCTACTTGAAGGGAAAGATGTAACTCTGTGAGATGAATTAACAGAACGAAGAGCAGTTTCTCAGAAAGCTTCTTTCCAGTTTTGAACGGAAGATATTTCCTTTTTCACCATAGCCCTCTATAGGCTTCCTAATATCCCTTTGCCAATTCCACAAGAACAACCTTAGCGAAAGGCTTTTTGAAAGGAAAGATATAACTCTGTGAGATGAATTAACAGAACACAGAGCAGTTTCTCAGAAAGCTTCTTTCCAGTCTTGAAGGAAGATATTTCCTTTTTCACCATAGCCCTCTATGGGCTTCCAAATATCCCTTTCCCAATTCCACAAGAACAGCCTTAGCGAAAGGCTTCTTGAAGGGAAAGATGTAACTCTCTTAGATGAATTAACAGAACGCAGAGCAGTTTCTCAGAAAGCTTCTTTACAGTTTTGAACGGAAGATATTTCCTTTGTCACCACAGCCCTCTATGGGCTTCCAAATATCACTTTGGCAATTCCACAAGAACAGCCTTAGCGAAAGGCTTCTTGAAGGGAAAGATGTAACTCTCTGAGATGAATTAACAGAACACAGAGAAGTTTCTCAGAAAGCTTCTTTCCAGTTTTGAACGGAAGATATTTCCTTTTTCACCATAGCCCTCTATGGGCTTCCAAATATCCCTTTGCCAATTCCACAAGAACAGCCTTAGCGAAAGGCTTCTTGAAGGGAAAGATGTAACTCTGTGAGATGAATTAACAGAACACAGAGCACTTTCTCAGAAAGCTTCTTTCCAGTTTTGAAGGGAAGATATTTCCTTTTTCACCATAGCCCTCTATGGGCTTCCAAATATCCCTTTGCCAATTCCACAAGAACAGCCTTAGCGAAAGGCTTCTTGAAGGGAAAGATGTAACTCTCTGAGATGAATTAACAGAACACAGAGCAGTTTCTCAGAAAGCTTCTTTACAGTTTGGAACGGAAGAGATTTCCTTTGTCACCATAGCCCTCTGTGGGCTTCCAAATATCACTTTGCCAATTCCACAAGAACAGCCTTAGCGAAAGGCTTCTTGAAGGGAAAGATGTAACTCTGTGAGACGAATTAACAGAACACAGAGCAGTTTCTCAGAAAGCTTCTTTCCACTTTTGAACGGAAGATATTTCCTTTTTCACCATAGCCCTCTACGGGCTTCGAAATATCACTTTGCCAATTCCACAAGAACAGCCTTAGCGTAAGGCTTCTTGAAGGGAAAGATGTAACTCCCTGAGTTGAATTAACAGAACACAGAGCAGTTTCTCAGAAAGCTTCTTTCCAGTTTTGAACGGAAGATATTTCCTTTTTCATCATAGGCCTCTATAGGCTTCCAAATATCCCTTGGCCAATTCCTCAAGAAGAGCCTTAGCGAAAGGCTCCTGTAAGGGAAAGATGTAACTGTGAGATGAATTAACAGAACACAGAGCAGTTTCTCAGAAAGTTTCTTTCCAGTTTTGAACGGAAGATATTTCCTTTTTCACCATAGCCCTCTATGGGCTTCCAAATATCACTTTGCCAATTCCACAAGAACAGCCTTAGCGAAAGGCTTCATGAAGGGAAAGATGTAACTCTGTGAGATGAATTAACAGAACACAGAGCACTTTCTCAGAAAGCTTCTTTCCAGTTTTGAACGGAAGATATTTCCTTTTTCACCCTAGCCCTCTATGGGCTTCCAAATATCCCTTTGCCAATTCCACAAGAACAGCCTTAGCGAAAGGCTTCATGAAGGGAAAGATGTAACTCTGTAAGGTGAATTAACAGAACACAGACCCGTTTCTCAGAAAGCTTCTTTCCAGTTTTGAACGGAAGATATTTCCTTTTTCACCATAGCCCTCTATGGGCTCCCAAATACCCCTTTGCCAATTCCACAAGAACAGACTTAGCGAAAGGCTTCTTGAAGGGAAAGAGGTAACCCTGTGAGATGAATTAACAGAACACAGAGCAGTTTCTCAGAAAGCTTCTTTCCAGTTTTGAACGGAATATATTTCCTTTTTCACCATAGCTCTCTATGGGCTTCCAAATATCCCTTTGCCAATTCCACCAGAACAGCCTCAGCAAAAGACTACTTGAAGGGAAAGATGTAACTCCGTGAGATGAATTAACAGAACACAGAGCAGTTTCTCAGAAAGCTTCTTTCTAGTTTTGAACGGAATATATTTCTTTTTTCACCATAGCCCTCTATGGGCTTCCAAATATCACTTTGCCAATTCCACAAGAACAGCCTTAGAGAAAGGCTTTTTGAAGGGAAAGATGTAACTTTCTGAGATGAATTAACAGAACACAGAGCAGTTTCTCAGATAGTTTCTTTCCAGTTTTGAACGGAAGATATATCCTTTTTCACCATAGCCCTCTAAGGGCTTCCAAATATCCCTTTGCCAATTCCACAAGAACAGCCTTAGCGAAAGGCTTCTTGAAGGGAAAGATGTAACTCTGTGAGATGAATTAACAGAACACAGAGCACTTTCTCAGAAAGCTTCTTCCCAGTTTTGAACGGAATATATTTCCTTTTTCACCATAGCCCTCTATGGGCTTCCAAATATCCCTTTGCCAATTCCACAAGAACAGCCTTAGCGAAAGGCTTCTTGAAGGGAAAGATGTAACTCTGTGAGATGAATTAACAGAACACAGAGCACTTTCTCAGAAAGCTTCTTTCCAGTTTTGAAGGGAAGATATTTCCTTTTTCACCATAGCCCTCTATGGGCTTCCAAATATCCCTTTGCCAATTCCACAAGAACAGCCTTAGCGAAAGGCTTCTTGAAGGGAAAGATGTAACTCTGAGATGAATTAACAGAACACAGAGCAGTTTCTCAGAAAGCTTCTTTACAGTTTTGAACGGAAGATATTTCCTTTTTCACCATAGCCCTCTATGGGCTTCCAAATATCCCTTTGCCAATTCCACAAGAACAGCCTTAGCGAAAGGCTTCTTGAAGGGAAAGATGTAACTCTCTGAGATGAATTAACAGAACACAGAGCAGTTTCTCAGAAAGCTTCTTTACAGTTTTGAACGGAAGATATTTCCTTTTTCACCATAGCCTCTATGGGCTTCCAAATATCACTTTGCCAATTCCACAAGAACAGCCTTAGCGAAGGCTTCTTGAAGGAAAGATGTAACTCTGTGAGATGAATTAACAGAACACAGAGAAGTTTCTCAGAAAGCTTCTTTCCAGTTTTGAACGGAAGATATTTCCTTTTCACCATAGCCCTCTATGGGCTTCCAAATATCCCTTTGCCAATTCCACAAGAAGAGCCTTAGGAAAGGCTTCTTGAAGGAAAGATGTAACTCTGTGAGATGAATTAACAGAACACAGAGCAGTTTCTCAGAAAGCTTCTTTCTAGTTTTGAACGGAAGATATTTCCTTTTCACCATAGCCCTCACGGGCTTCCAAATATCACTTTGCCAATTCCACAAGAACAGCCTTAGCGAAAGGCTTCTTGAAGGGAAAGATGTAACTCTGTGAGATGAATTAACAGAACACAGAGCAGTTTCTCAGAAAGCTTCTTTCCAGTTTAGAACGGAAGATATTTCCTTTTTCACCATAGCCCTCTAGGGGTTTCCAAATATCCCTTTGCCAATTCCGCAAGAACAGCCTTAGCGAAAGGCTTCTTGAAGGGAAAGATGTAACTCTCTGAGATGAATGAACAGAACACAGAGCACTTTCTCAGAAAGCTCTTTCCAGTTTTGAAGGGAAGATATTTCCTTTTTCACCATAGCCCTCTATGGGCTTCCAAATATCACTTTGCCAATTCCACAAGAACAGCCTTAGCGAAAGGCTTCTTGAAGGGAAAGATGTAACTCTGTGAGATGAATTAACAGAACACAGAGCAGTTTCTCAGAAAGCTTCTTTCCAGTTTTGAACGGAAGATATTTCCGTTTTCACCGTAGTCCTCTATGGGCTTCAAAATATCCCTTTGCCAATTCCACAAGAACAGCCTTAGCGAAAGGCTTCTTGAAGGGAAAGATGTAACTCTGTGAGATGAATTAACAGAACACAGAGCAGTTTCTCAGAAAGCTTCTTTCCAGTTTTGAACGGAAGATATTTCCTTTTTCACCATAGCCCTCTATGGGCTGTCAAATATCACTTTGCCAATTCCACAAGAACAGCGTTAGCGAAAGGCTTCTTGAAGGGAAAGATGTAACTCTGTGAGATGAATTAACAGAACACAGAGCAGTTTCTCAGAAAGCTTCTTTCCAGTTTTGAACGGAACATATTTCCTTTGTCCCCATAGCCTTCTATGGGCTTCCAAATATCCCTTGCCAATTCCACAAGAACAGCCTTAGCGAAAGGCTTTTGAAGGAAAGATGTAACTCTGTGAGATGAATTAACACAACACAGAGCAGTTTCTCAGAAAGCTTCTTTCCAGTTTTGAACGGAAGATATTTCCTTTTCACCATAGCCCTCTATGGGCTTCCAAATATCCTTTGCCAATTCCACAAGAACAGCCTTAGCGAAGGCTTCTTGAAGGAAAGATGTAACTCGTGAGATGAATTAACAGAACACAGAGCAGTTTCTCAGAAAGCTTCTTTCCAGTTTTGAACGGAAGATATTTCCTTTTCACCATAGCCCTCTATGGGCTTCCAAATATCCCTTTGCCAATTCCACAAGAACAGCCTTAGCGAAAGGCTTCTTGAAGGGAAAGATGTAACTCTGTGAGATGAATTAACAGAACACAGAGCAGTTTCTCAGAAAGCTTCTTTCCAGTTTTGAACGGAAGATATTTCCTTTTCACCATAGCCCTCTATGGGCTTCCAAATATCCTTTGCTAATTCCACAAGAACAGCCTTAGCGAAAGGCTTCTTGAAGGGAAAGATGTAACTCTGTGAGATGAATTAACAGAACACAGAGCAGTTTCTCAGAAAGCTTCTTTCCAGTTTTGAACGGAATATATTTCCTTTTTCACCATAGCCCTCTATGGGCTTCCAAATATCCCTTTGCCAATTCCACAAGAACAGCCTCAGCAAAAGACTACTTGAAGGGAAAGATGTAACTTCGTGAGATGAATTAACAGAACACAGAGCAGTTTCTCAGAAAGCTTCTTTCTAGTTTTGAACAGAAGATATTTCTTTTTTCAAAAGAGCCCTCTATGGGCTTCGAAATATCACTTTGATAATTCCACAAGAACAGCCTTAGAGAAAGGCTTTTTGAAGGGAAAGATGTAACTTTGTGAGATGAATTAACAGAACACAGAGCAGTTTCTCAGAAAGCTTCTTTCCAGTTTTGAACGGAAGATATTTCCTTTTTCACCCTAGCAGTCTATGGGCTTCCAAATATCCCTTTGCCAATTCCACAAGAACAGCCTCAGCAAAAGACTACTTGAAGGGAAAGATGTAACTCTGTGAGATGAATTAACAGAACACAGAGCACTTTCTCAGAAAGCTTCTTTCCAGTTTTGAAGGGAAGATATTTCCTTTTTCACCATAGCCCTCTATGGGCTTCCAAATATCACTTTGCCAATTCCACAAGAACAGCCTTAGCGAAAGGCTTCTTGAAGGGAAAGATGTAACTATGTGAGATGAATTAACAGAACACAGAGCAGTTTCTCAAGCTTCTTTCCAGTTTTGAGCGGAAGATATTTCCTTTTCACCATAGCCCTCTATGGGTTTCCAAATATCCTTTGCCAATTCCACAAGAACAGCCTTAGCGAAAGGCTTTTGAAGGAAAGATGTAACTCTGTGAGATGAATGAACAGAACACAGAGCACTTTCTCAGAAAGCTCTTTCCAGTTTTGAAGGAAGATATTTCCTTTTCACCATAGCCCTCTATGGGCTTCCAAATATCACTTTGCCAATTCCACAAGAACAGCCTTAGCGAAAGGCTTCTTGAAGGAAAGATGTAACTCTGTGAGATGAATTAACAGAACACAGAGCAGTTTCTCAAGCTTCTTTCCAGTTTTGAGCGGAAGATATTTCCGTTTTCACCATAGCCCTCTATGGGCTTCCAAATATCCTTTGCCAATTCCACAAGAACAGCCTTAGCGAAGGCTTCTTGAAGGGAAAGATGTAACTCTGTGAGATGAATTACCAGAACACAGAGCACTTTCTCAAGCTTCTTTCCAGTTTTGAGCGGAAGATATTTCCTTTTCACCATAGCCCTCTATGGGGGTCAAATATCACTTTGCCAATTCCACAAGAACAGCCTTAGCGAAAGGCTTCTTGAAGGAATGATATAACCCTGTGAGATGAATTAACAGAACACAGAGCAGTTTATCAGAAAGCTTCTTTCAGTTTTGAGCGGAAGATATTTCCTTTGTCCCCATAGCCTTCTATGGGCTTCAAATATCACTTTGCCAATACCACAAGAACAGCCTTAGCGAAAGGCTTCTTGAAGGAAAGATGTAACTCTGTGAGATGAATTAACAGAACACAGAGCAGTTTCTGAAAGCTTCTTTCCAGTTTTGAGCGGAAGATATTTCCTTTTCACCATAGCCCTCTATGGGCTTCCTAATATCCCTTTGCCAATTCCACAAGAACAGCCTTAGCTAAAGGCTTTTGAAGGAAAGATGTAACTCTGTGAGATGAATTAACAGAACACAGAGCAGTTTCTCAGAAAGCTTCCTTCCAGTTTTGAGCGGAAGATATTTCCTTTTTCATCATAGGCCTCTATAGGCTTCCAAATATCCTTTGCCAATTCCTCAAGAACAGCCTTAGCGAAAGGCTCCTGGAAGGAAAGATGTAACTCTGTGAGATGAATTAACAGAACACAGAGCAGTTTCTCAGAAAGCTTCTTTCCAGTTTTGAGCGGAAGATATTTCCTTTTCACCATAGCCTCTATGGGCTTCCAAATATCCCTTTTCCAATTCCACAAGAACAGCCTCAGCAAAAGGCTACTTGAAGGGAAAGATGTAACTCTGTGAGATGAATTAACAGAACGAAGAGCAGTTTCTCAGAAAGCTTCTTTCCAGTTTTGAGCGGAAGATATTTCCTTTTCACCTTAGCCCTCTATAGGCTTCCTAATATCCCTTTGCCAATTCCACAAGAACAACCTTAGCGAAAGGCTTCTTGAAGGAATGATATAACTCTGTGAGATGAATTAACAGAACACAGAGCAGTTTCTCAGAAAGCTTCTTTCCAGTCTTGAAGGAAGATATTTCCTTTTCACCATAGCCCTCTATGGGCTTCCAAATATCCTTTCCCAATTCCACAAGAACAGCCTTAGCGAAAGGCTTCTTGAAGGAAAGATGTAACTCTCTTAGATGAATTAACAGAACACAGAGCAGTTTCTCAAGCTTCTTTACAGTTTTGAGCGGAAGATATTTCCTTTGTCACCACAGCCCTCTATGGGCTTCCAAATATCACTTTGGCAATTCCACAAGAACAGCCTTAGCGAAAGGCTTCTTGAAGGGAAAGATGTAACTCTCTGAGATGAATTAACAGAACACAGAGAAGTTTCTCAAGCTTCTTTCCAGTTTTGAGCGGAAGATATTTCCTTTTCACCATAGCCCTCTATGGGCTTCCAAATATCCTTGCCAATTCCACAAGAACAGCCTTAGCGAAAGGCTCCTTGAAGGAAAGATGTAACTCTGTGAGATGAATTAACAGAACACAGAGCACTTTCTCAGAAAGCTTCTTTCCAGTTTTGAAGGGAAGATATTTCCTTTTCACCATAGCCCTCTATGGGCTTCCAAATATCCTTTGCCAATTCCACAAGAACAGCCTTAGCGAAGGCTTCTTGAAGGAAAGATGTAACTCTCTGAGATGAATTAACAGAACACAGAGCAGTTTCTCAGAAAGCTTCTTTACAGTTTGGATCGGAAGAGATTTCCTTTGTCACCATAGCCCTCTGTGGGCTTCCAAATATCACTTTGCCAATTCCACAAGAACAGCCTTAGCGAAAGGCTTCTTGAAGGAAAGATGTAACTCTGTGAGACAATTAACAGAACACAGAGCAGTTTCTCAAGCTTCTTTCCACTTTTGAGCGGAAGATATTTCCTTTTTCACCATAGCCCTCTACGGGCTTCGAAATATCACTTTGCCAATTCCACAAGAACAGCCTTAGCGTAAGGCTTCTTGAAGGAAAGATGTAACTCCCTGAGTTGAATTAACAGAACACAGAGCAGTTTCTCAAGCTTCTTTCCAGTTTTGAGCGGAAGATATTTCCTTTTCATCATAGGCCTCTATAGGCTTCCAAATATCCCTTGGCCAATTCCACAAGAAGAGCCTTAGCGAAAGGCTCCTGAAGGAAAGATGTAACTCTGAGATGAATTAACAGAACACAGAGCAGTTTCTCAGAAAGTTTCTTTCCAGTTTTGAGCGGAAGATATTTCCTTTTTCACCATAGCCCTCTATGGGCTTCCAAATATCACTTTGCCAATTCCACAAGAACAGCCTTAGCGAAAGGCTTCATGAAGGAAAGATGTAACTCTGTGAGATGAATTAACAGAACACAGAGCACTTTCTCAAGCTTCTTTCCAGTTTTGAGCGGAAGATATTTCCTTTTTCACCTAGCCCTCTATGGGCTTCCAAATATCCTTTGCCAATTCCACAAGAACAGCCTTAGCGAAAGGCTTCATGAAGGAAAGATGTAACTCTGTAAGGTGAATTAACAGAACACAGAGCAGTTTCTCAAGCTTCTTTCCAGTTTTGAGCGGAAGATATTTCCTTTTCACAATAGCCCTCTATGGGCTCCCAAATATCCCTTTGCCAATTCCACAAGAACAGACTTAGCGAAAGGCTTCTTGAAGGAAAGAGGTAACCCTGTGAGATGAATTAACAGAACACAGAGCAGTTTCTCAAGCTTCTTTCCAGTTTTGAGCGGAATATATTTCCTTTTTCACCATAGCTCTCTATGGGCTTCCAAATATCCTTGCCAATTCCACAAGAACAGCCTTAGCGAAAGGCTTCTTGAAGGAAAGATGTAACTCCGTGAGATGAATTAACAGAACACAGAGCAGTTTCTCAGAAAGCTTCTTTCTAGTTTTGAACGGAAGATATTTCCTTTTCACAATAGCCCTCTATGGGCTTCCAAATATCACTTTGCTAATTCCACAAGAACAGCCTTAGAAAGGCTTTTTGAAGGAAAGATGTAACTCTGAGATGAATTAACAGAACACAGAGCAGTTTCTCAGATAGTTTCTTTCCAGTTTTGAGCGGAAGTTATATCCTTTTTCACCATAGCCCTCTAAGGGCTTCCAAATATCCTTTGCCAATTCCACAAGAACAGCCTTAGCGAAGGCTTCTTGAAGGAAAGATGTAACTCTGTGAGATGAATTAACAGAACACAGAGCACTTTCTCAGAAAGCTTCTTCCAGTTTTGAGCGGAATATAGTTCCTTTTTCACCATAGCCCTCTATGGGCTTCCAAATATCCTTTGCCAATTCCACAAGAACAGCCTTAGCGAAGGCTTCTTGAAGGAAAGATGTAACTCTGTGAGATGAATTAACAGAACACAGAGCACTTTCTCAAGCTTCTTTCCAGTTTTGAAGGAAGATATTTCCTTTTCACCATAGCCCTCTATGGGCTTCCAAATATCCTTTGCCAATTCCACAAGAACAGCCTTAGCGAAAGGCTTCTTGAAGGAAAGATGTAACTCTGAGATGATTTAACGGAACACAGAGCAGTTTCTCAAGCTTCTTTACAGTTTTGAGCGGAAGATATTTCCTTTGTCACCACAGCCCTCTATGGTCTTCCAAATATCACTTTGCCAATTCCACAAAAACAGCCTTAGCGAAAGGCTTCTTGAAGGAAAGATGTAACTCTGTGAGATGAATTAACAGAACACAGAGAAGTTTCTCAGAAAGCTTCTTTCCACTTTTGAGCGGAAGATATTTCCTTTTCACCATAGCCCTCTATGGGCTTCCAAATATCCCTTTGCCAATTCCACAAGAACAGCCTTAGGAAAGGCTTCTTGAAGGAAAGATGTAACTCTGTGAGATGAATTAACAGAACACAGAGCAGTTTCTCAGAAAGCTTCTTTCTGTTTTGAATGGAAGATATTTCCTTTTTCACCATAGCCCTCTATGGGCTTCCAAATATCACTTTGCCATTCCACAAGAACAGCCTTAGCGAAAGGCTTCTTGAAGGAAAGATGTAACTCTGTGAGATGAATTAACAGAACACAGAGCAGTTTCTCAAGCTTCTTTCCAGTTTTGAGCGGAAGATATTTCCTTTTCACCATAGCCCTCTATGGGTTTCCAAATATCCTTTGCCAATTCCACAAGAACAGCCTTAGCGAAAGGCTTCTTGAAGGAAAGATGTAATTCTCTGAGATGAATTAACAGAACACAGAGCACTTTCTCAAGCTCTTTCCAGTTTTGAAGGAAGATATTTCCTTTTCACCATAGCCCTCTATGGGCTTCCAAATATCACTTTGCCAATTCCACAAGAACAGCCTTAGCGAAAGGCTTCTTGAAGGAAAGATGTAACTCTGTGAGATGAATTAACAGAACACAGAGCAGTTTCTCAAGCTTCTTTCCAGTTTTGAGCGGAAGATATTTCCTTTTCACCATAGCCCTCTATGGGCTTCCAAATATCCCTTTGCCAATTCCACAAGAACAGCCTTAGCGAAAACTGTGAAGGAAAGATGTAACTCTGTGAGATGAATTAACAGAACACAGAGCAGTTTCTCAAGCTTCTTTCCAGTTTTGAGCGGAAGATATTTCCTTTTCACCATAGCCCTCTATGGGCTGTCAAATATCACTTTGCCAATTCCACAAGAACAGCCTTAGCGAAGGCTTCTTGAAGGAAAGATGTAACTCTGTGAGATGAATTAACAGAACACAGAGCAGTTTCTCAAGCTTCTTTCCAGTTTTGAAGGAACATATTTCCTTTTCACCATAGCCCTCTATGGGCTTCGAAATATCACTTTGCCAATTCCACAAGAACAGCCTTAGCGAAGGCTTATTGAAGGAAAGATGTAACTCTGTGAGATGAATTAACACAACACAGAGCAGTTTCTCAAGCTTCTTTCCAGTTTTGAGCGGAAGATATTTCCTTTTTCACCATAGCCCTCTATGGGCTTCCAAATATCCTTTGCCAATTCCACAAGAACAGCCTTAGCGAAGGCTTCTTGAAGGAAAGATGTAACTCCGTGAGATGAATTAACAGAACACAGAGCAGTTTTAAGAAAGCTTCTTTCCGGTTTTGAGCGGAAGATATTTCCTTTTTCACCATAGCCCTCTATGGGATTCCAAATATCCTTTGCCAATTCCACAAGAACAGCCTTAGCGTAAAGGCTTCTTCAAGGAAAGATGTAACTCTGTGAGATGAATTAACAGAACCCAGAGCAGTTTCTCAGAAAGCTTCTTTCCAGTTTTGAGCGGAAGATATTTCCTTTTCACCATAGCCCTCTATGGGCTTCCAAATATCCCTTTGCCAATTCCACAAGAACAGCCTTAGCGAAGGCTTCTTGAAGGGAAAGATGTAACTCTTTGAGATGAATTAACAGAACACAGAGCAGTTTCTAAGAAAGCGTCTTTCCAATTTTGAGCGGAATATATTTCCTTTTCACCATAGCCCTCTATGGGCTTCAAATATCCTTTGCCAATTCCACAAGAACAGCCTCAGCAAAGACTACTTGAAGGAAAGATGTAACTCTGTGAGATGAATTAACAGAACACAGAGCAGTTTCTCAAGCTTCTTTCTAGTTTTGAACAGAAGATATTTCCTTTTCACCAGGCCCTCTATGGGCTTCGAAATATCACTTTGATAATTCCACAAGAACAGCCTTAAAGAAAGGCTTTTGAAGGAAAGATGTAAATTTGTGAGATGAATTAACAGAACACAGAGCAGTTTCTCAGAAAGCTTCTTTCCAGTTTTGAGCGGAAGATATTTCCTTTTTCACCTAGCAGTCTATGGGCTTCCAAATATCCCTTTGCCAATTCCACAAGAACAGCCTCAGCAAAGACTACTTGAAGGGAAAGATGTAACTCTGTGAGATGAATTAACAGAACACAGAGCACTTTCTCAAGCTTCTTTCCAGTTTTGAAGGAAGATATTTCCTTTTTCACCATAGCCCTCTATGGGCTTCCAAATATCACTTTGCCAATTCCACAAGAACAGCCTTAGCGAAAGGCTTCTTGAAGGAAAGATGTAACTCTGTGAGATGAATTAACAGAACACAGAGCAGTTTCTCAGAAAGCTTCTTTCCAGTTTAGAGCGGAAGATATTTCCTTTTCACCATAGCCCTCTATGGGTTTCCAAATATCCTTTGCCAATTCACAAGAACAGCCTTAGCGAAAGGCTTCTTGAAGGAAAGATGTAACTCTGTGAGATGAATTAACAGAACACAGAGCACTTTCTCAGAAAGCTCTTTCCAGTTTTGAAGGGAAGATATTTCCTTTTCACCATAGCCCTCTATGGGCTTCCAAATATCCTTTGCCAATTCCACAAGAACAGCCTTAGCGAAAGGCTTCTTGAAGGAAAGATGTAACTCTGTGAGATGAATTAACAGAACACAGAGCAGTTTCTCAAGCTTCTTTCCAGTTTTGAGCGGAAGATATTTCCTTTTCACCATAGCCTCTATGGGCTTCCAAATATCCTTTGCCAATTCCACAAGAACAGCCTTAGCGAAAGGCTTCTTGAAGGAAAGATGTAACTCTGTGAGATGAATTAACAGAACACAGAGCACTTTCTCAGAAAGCTTCTTTCCAGTTTTGAGCGGAAGATATTTCCTTTTCACCATAGCCCTCTATGGGTCAAATATCACTTTGCCAATTCCACAAGAACAGCCTTAGCGAAGGCTTCTTGAAGGAATGATATAACTCTGTGAGATGAATTAACAGAACACAGAGCAGTTTCTCAAGCTTCTTTCCAGTTTTGAGCGGAAGATATTTCCTTTTTCACCATAGCCTCTATGGGCTTCAAATATCATTTTGCCAATTCCACAAGAACAGCCTTAGCGAAAGGCTTCTTGAAGGAAAGATGTAACTCTGTGAGATGAATTAACAGAACACAGAGCAGTTTCTCAGAAAGCTTCTTTCCAGTTTTGAGCGGAAGATATTTCCTTTTTCACCATAGCCTCTATGGGCTTCCTAATATCCTTTGCCAATTCCACAAGAACAGCCTTAGCTAAAGGCTTTTGAAGGAAAGATGTAACTCTGTGAGATGAATTAACAGAACACAGAGCAGTTTCTCAAGCTTCTTTCCAGTTTTGAGCGGAAGATATTTCCTTTTCATCATAGGCCTCTATAGGCTTCCAAATATCCTTTGCCAATTCCTCAAGAACAGCCTTAGCGAAAGGCTCCTGGAAGGAAAGATGTAACTCTGTGAGATGAATTAACAGAACACAGAGCAGTTTCTCAAGCTTCTTTCCAGTTTTGAGCGGAAGATATTTCCTTTTTCACCATAGCCCTCTATGGGCTTCCAAATATCCCTTTTCCAATTCCACAAGAACAGCCTCAGCAAAGGCTACTTGAAGGAAAGATGTAACTCTGTGAGATGAATTAACAGAACACAGAGCAGTTTCTCAGAAAGCTTCTTTCCAGTTTTGAGCGGAAGATATTTCCTTTTTCACCATAGCCCTCTATGGGCTTCCTAATATCCCTTTGCCAATTCCACAAGAACAACCTTAGCGAAGGCTTTTGAAGGAAAGATATAACTCTGTGAGATGAATTAACAGAACACAGAGCAGTTTCTCAGAAAGCTTCTTTCCAGTCTTGAGTGAAGATATTTCCTTTTCACCATAGCCCTCTATGGGCTTCCAAATATCCCTTTCCCAATTCCACAAGAACAGCCTTAGCGAAGGCTTTTGAAGGAAAGATGTAACTCTGAGATGAATTAACAGAACACAGAGCAGTTTCTCAAGCTTCTTTCCAGTTTTGAGCGGAAGATATTTCCTTTTCACCACAGCCCTCTATGGGCTTCCAAATATCACTTTGCAATTCCACAAGAACAGCCTTAGCGAAAGGCTTCTTGAAGGAAAGATGTATCTCTGAGTTGAATTAACAGAACACAGAGCAGTTTCTCAGAAAGCTTCTTTCCAGTTTTGAACGGAAGATATTTCCTTTTTCATCATAGGCCTCTATAGGCTTCCAAATATCCCTTGGCCAATTCCTCAAGAAGAGCCTTAGCGAAAGGCTCCTGGAAGGGAAAGATGTAACTGTGAGATGAATTAACAGAACACAGAGCAGTTTCTCAGAAAGTTTCTTTCCAGTTTTGAACGGAATATATTTCCTTTTTCACCATAGCCCTCTATGGGCTTCCAAATATCACTTTGCCAATTCCACAAGAACAGCCTTAGCGAAAGGCTTCATGAAGGGAAAGATGTAACTCTGTGAGATGAATTAACAGAACACAGAGCACTTTCTCAGAAAGCTTCTTTCCAGTTTTGAACGGAAGATATTTCCTTTTTCACCATAGCCCTCTATGGGCTTCCAAATATCCCTTTGCCAATTCCACAAGAAGAGCCTTAGGGAAAGGCTTCTTGAAGGGAAAGATGTAACTCTGTGAGATGAATTAACAGAACACAGAGCAGTTTCTCAGAAAGCTTCTTTCTGTTTTTGAATGGAAGATATTTCCTTTTTCACCATAGCCCTCTACGGGCTTCCAAATATCACTTTGCCAATTCCACAAGAACAGCCTTAGCGTAAGGCTTCTTGAAGGGAAAGATGTAACTCTGTGAGATGAATTAACAGAACACAGAGCAGTTTCTCAGAAAGCTTCTTTCCAGTTTTGAACGGAAGATATTTCCTTTTTCATCATAGGCCTCTATAGGCTTCCAAATATCCTTCACAATTCCTCAAGAAGAGCCTTAGCGAAAGGCTCCTGGAAGGGAAAGATGTAACTGTGAGATGAATTAACAGAACACAGAGCAGTTTCTCAGAAAGTTTCTTTCCAGTTTTGAACGGAAGATATTTCCTTTTTCACCATAGCCCTCTATGGGCTTCCAAATATCTCTTTGCCAATTCCACAAGAACAGCCTTAGCGAAAGGTTTCATGAAGGGAAAGATGTAACTCTGTGAGATAAATTAACAGAACACAGAGCACTTTCTCAGAAAGCTTCTTTCCAGTTTTGAACGGAAGATATTTCCTTTTTCACCATAGCCCTCTATGGGTTTCCAAATATCCCTTTGCCAATTCCACAAGAACAGCCTTGCGAAGGCTTCTTGAAGGAAAGATGTAACTCTCTGAGATGAATGAACAGAACACAGAGCACTTTCTCAGAAAGCTCTTTCCAGTTTTGAAGGAAGATATTTCCTTTTCACCATAGCCCTCTATGGGCTTCCAAATATCACTTTGCCAATTCCACAAGAACAGCCTTAGCGAAAGGCTTCTTGAAGGGAAAGATGTAACTCTGTGAGATGAATTAACAGAACACAGAGCAGTTTCTCAGAAAGCTTCTTTCCAGTTTTGAACGGAAGATATTTCCGTTTTCACCGTAGCCCTCTATGGGCTTCCAAATATCCCTTTGCCAATTCCACAAGAACAGCCTTAGCAAAGGCTTCTTGAAGGAAAGATGTAACTCTGTGAGATGAATTAACAGAACACAGAGCAGTTTCTCAGAAAGCTTCTTTCCAGTTTTGAACGGAAGATATTTCCTTTTTCACCATAGCCCTCTATGGGCTGTCAAATATCACTTTGCCAATTCCACAAGAACAGCGTTAGCGAAAGGCTTCTTGAAGGAATGATATAACTCGAGATGAATTAACAGAACACAGAGCAGTTTCTCAGAAAGCTTCTTTCCAGTTTTGAGCGGAACATATTTCCTTTGTCCCCATAGCCTTCTATGGGCTTGAAATATCACTTTGCCAATACCACAAGAACAGCCTTAGCGAAGGCTTCTTGAAGGAAAGATGTAACTCTGTGAGATGAATTAACAGAACACAGAGCAGTTTCTCAGAAAGCTTATTTCCAGTTTTGAACGGAAGATATTTCCGTTTTCACCATAGCCTTCTATGGGCTTCCAAATATCCTTGCCAATTCACAAGAACAGCCTTAGCGTAAGGTTCTTGAAGGAAAGATGTACCTGTGAGTTGAATTAAGAGAACACAGAGCAGTTTCTCAGAAAGCTTCTTTCCAGTTTTGAACGGATTTCCTTTTTGGTCCGCATAGCCTTCTATGGGCTTGAAATATCCCTTTGCCAATTCCACAAGAACAGCCTTAGCGAAGGTTTCTTGAAGGAAAGATGTAACTGTGTGAGATGAATTAACAGAACACAGAGCAGTTTCTAAGAAAGGTTCTTTCCGGTTTTGAACGGAAGATATTTTTTCACCATAGCCCTCTATGGGCTTCCAAATATCCCTTTGCCAATTCCACAAGAACAGCCTTAGCGAAGGCTTTGAAGGAAAGATGTAACTCTGTGAGATGAATTAACAGAACACAGAGCAGTTTCTCAGAAAGCTTCTTTCCAGTTTTGAACGGAAGATATTTCCTTTTTCACCCTAGCAGTCTATGGGCTTCCAAATATCCCTTTGCCAATTCCACAAGAACAGCCTCAGCAAAAGACTACTTGAAGGGAAAGATGTAACTCTGTGAGATGAATTAACAGAACACAGAGCACTTTCTCAGAAAGCTTCTTCCAGTTTTGAAGGAAGATATTTCCTTTTCACCATAGCCCTCTATGGGCTTCCAAATATCACTTTGCCAATTCCACAAGAACAGCCTTAGCGAAAGGCTTCTTGAAGGGAAAGATGTAACTATGTGAGATGAATTAAGAGAACACAGAGCAGTTTCTCAGAAAGCTTCTTTCCAGTTTAGAACGGAAGATATTTCCTTTTTCACCATAGCCCTCTATGGGTTTCCAAATATCCCTTTGCCAATTCCACAAGAACAGCCTTAGCGAAAGGCTTCTTGAAGGGAAAGATGTAACTCTGTGAGATGAATGAACAGAACACAGAGCACTTTCTCAGAAAGCTCTTTCCAGTTTTGAAGGGAAGATATTTCCTTTTTCACCATAGCCCTCTATGGGCTTCCAAATATCACTTTGCCAATTCCACAAGAACAGCCTTAGCGAAAGGCTTCTTGAAGGGAAAGATGTAACTCTGTGAGATGAATTAACAGAACACAGAGCAGTTTCTCAGAAAGCTTCTTTCCAGTTTTGAACGGAAGATATTTCCGTTTTCACCATAGCCCTCTATGGGCTTCCAAATATCCCTTTGCCAATTCCACAAGAACAGCCTTAGCGAAAGGCTTGAAGGAAAGATGTAACTCTGTGAGATGAATTACCAGAACACAGAGCACTTTCTCAGAAAGCTTCTTTCCAGTTTTGAACGGAAGATATTTCCTTTTTCACCATAGCCCTCTATGGGGGGTCAAATATCACTTTGCCAATTCCACAAGAACAGCCTTAGCGAAAGGCTTCTTGAAGGGAATGATATAACCCTGTGAGATAAATTAACAGAACACAGAGCAGTTTATCAGAAAGCTTCTTTCCAGTTTTGAACGCGGAAGATATTTCCTTTGTCCCCATAGCCTTCTATGGGCTTGAAATATCACTTTGCCAATACCACAAGAACAGCCTTAGCGAAAGGCTTCTTGAAGGGAAAGATGTAACTCTGTGAGAT
>JAKFHT010001495.1:0-28219 GCA_023783455.1 Erythrocebus patas | reverse complement strand
TTCTGAGAAACTGCTTTGTGATGTGTGAATTCATCTCACAGAGTTACATCTTTCCTTCAAGAAGCCTTTCGCTAAGGCTGTTCTTTTGGAATTGGCAAAGTGATATTTTGAAGCCCATAGAAGGCTATGCGGACAAAGGAAATATCTTCCGTTCAAAACTGGAAAGAAGCTTTCTGAGAAACTGCTCTGTGTTCTGTTAATTCATCTCACAGAGTTACATCATTCCCTTCAAGAAGCCTTTCGCTAAGGCTGTTCTTGTGGAATTGGCAAAGTGATATTTGGAAGGCCATAGAGGGCTATGGTGAAAAAGGAAATATCTTCCGTTCAAAACTGGAAAGAAGCTTTCTGAGAAAGTGCTCTGTGTTCTGTTAATTCATCTCACAGAGTTACATCTTTCCCTCCAAGAAGCCTTTCGCTAAGGCTGTTCTTGTGGAATTGGCAAAGGGATATTTGGAAGCCCATAGAGGGCTATGGTGAAAAGGAAAATATCCTCCTCACAAAACTGGAAAGAAGCTTTTGAGAAACTGCTCTGTGTTCTGTTAATTCATCTCACAGAGTTTCATCTTTCCTTCAGAAGCCTTTCGCTAAGGCTGTTCTTGTGGAATTGGCAAAGGATATTTTTGGAAGCCCATAGAGGGCTATGGTGAAAAAGGAAATATATTCCGTTAAAACTGGAAAGAAGCTTTCTGAGAAAGTGCTCTGTGTTCTGGTTAATTCATCTCACAGAGTTACATCTTTCCCTTCAAGAAGCCTTTTGCTAAGGCTGTTTCTTGTGGAATTGGCAAAGGGTATTTTGAAGCCCATAGAGGCTATGGTGAAAGGAAATATCCTGTTTTTGGAATCTGAGAAGGGATATTTTGGATTACATTGAAGCCTATGGTGACAAAGGGAATATTCTGAGATAAAAACTAGATAGAAGCTTTCTGAGAAACTGATTTTTGATGCTTATATTCCTCTCAAAGAGTAGCATGATGCTTTTCTTGGAGCAGCTTGCTAAAACAGTTTTTGTGGATCTGCAAAAGGATATTTGGAGCACATTGAAGAATATGGTGAAAAAGGAATTATCCTCAGATAAAGAGTGGAAAGAAGCTTTCTGAGAAACGGTTTTGTGATGTGAAAATTAATCTCATAGTGTTACAGCACACTTTTCATGAAGATATTTATTGGCAGTCTTTTTGGGGAATTTGAGAAAGGATATTTAGAATTGCATTGAGGCCTACAGTGACAAAGGAAATATCCTCAGACAAAAATTAGAAAGAAGTTTTCTGAGAAACTGCTTTGTGATGTGTGAATTCATCTCAGAGAGTTATAATGTTGTTTTCATTGAGCAGTTTGTGAACACTGTTTTCTTTTAATCTGCAATTGGATTGGATATTTCGGATTGCATTAAAGCTTATGGTGACAAAGGAAATATTCTCATATAAAAATGAGAAAGAAGTTTTCTGAGAAACTGCCTGTGACGACTTAATTCATCTTACAGAGTTACATGATTCTTATCATGTATCACTTTGGTAGCACTGTTTTTGGGGAATTTGCAATAGGATATTTGGGAGCACATTGAAGCCTATGATGACAAAGAAAATATCCTCATACAAAAAACCAAAAAAAGCATTCTTAGAAACTGCTTTGTGATGTGTGAATTCATCTCACAGATTTACACCATTCTCTTCATGGAATAGTTTGTTAACACTATTTTCATGGAATCTGCAAAGGGATATTTGCAAGCGCATTGAGGCCTATTATGAAAAAGGAAATATCCTCAGACCAAAACTAGAAAGAAGCTTTCTGAGAAACTGCTTTGTGATTTATGAATTCATCTCAGTGTTACATGATTCTTTTCATGGAGCAGTTTGGTAGCACTGTTTTCTTGGAATCCGCAATGGGATATTTTGGAGCGCATTGAAGCTTATGTTGACTGCTCAGTGAAATAAAAGAGGACACAAACAAATGGAAGAACATACCATGCTCATGGATAGGAAAAATCAATATTGTAAAAATGGCCATACTGCCCAAGGTCATTTATAGATTCAATGCCATCCACATCAAGCTAACAATGACATTCTTCAGAGAATTGAAAAAAAACTGCTTTAAAGTTCATATGGAAATAAAAAAGAACCCTCATTGCCAAGATAATCCTACGTCAAAAGAACAAAGCTAGAGAGGCATCACACTACCTGACTTCAAACTATACTACAAGGCTACAGTAACCCAAACAGCATGGTACTGGTACCAAAACAGAGATATAGGCCAATGGGTAGAATACAGCATGCAAAATAATACCACACATCTACAGTCATCTGATCTTTGACAAACTTGACAAAAACAAGAAATGGGGAAGGGATTCCCTATTTAATAAATGGTGCTGGAAAAATTGGCTAACCATAAGCAGAAAGCTGAAACTAGATCCTTTCCTTACTTCTTACACAAAAATTAATTCAATATGGATTAGAGACTTAAATGTTAGAGATAATACCATAAAAACCCTAGAAGAAAACCTAGGTAATACCATGCAGGACATAGGCATGGCAACGACTTCATATCTAAAACACCAAAACAATCACACAAAAGCCAAAATTGACAAATGGGATCTAATTAATCTAAAGAGCTTCTGCACAGCAAAAGAAACTACCATCAAAGTGAACAGGCAACCTACAGAATGGGAGTTTTTGCAATCTACTCATCTGACAAAGGGCTTAATATCCAGAACCTACAAAGAACTCAAACAAATTTACAAGAAAAAAAACAACCCCATCAAAAAGTGGGCAAAGGATATGAACAGACATTTCTCAAAAGAAGACATTCATACAGCCAAAAGACACATGAAAAAATGCTCATTGTCACTGGCCACCAGAGAAATACAAATCAAAACCACAACGAGATACCATCTCACACCAGTTAGAATGGCAATCATTAAAAAGGCAGGAAACAACAGGTGCTGGGGAAGATGTAGAAAAATAGGAACACTTTTACTCTGTTGGTGAGACTGTAAACTAGTTTAACCATTGTGGAAAACAGTATGGCGATTGCTCAAGGATCTAGAACTATAAATATCATATGACCCAGCCATCCCATTACTGGGGATATACCCAAAGGATTATAAATCATGCTGCTGTAAAGACACATGCACAAGTATATTTATTGCAGCACAATTTACAATAACAAAGACTTGGAATCAACCCAAATGTCCATCAGTGACAGACTGGATTAAGAAAATGTGGCACATATATACCATGGAATACTATGCAGCCATAAAAAGGATGAGTTTGTGTCATTTGTAGGGACATGGATGCAGCTGGAAACCATCATTCTCAGCAAACTATCACAAGAACAGAAAACCAAACACCACATGTTCTCACGCACCGTGGAATTGGAACATTGAGATCACTTGGACATGGGAAGGAACATCACACATTGGGGCCTATTGTGGGAAGTGGGGTAGGGATGACATTGGGAGTTAAACCTGAAATGTAAATGACGATGAGTTGAAGGGTGCTGACAAGTTGATGGGTGCAGCACACCAACATGGCACATGTATACATATGTAACAAACCTGCACGTTGTGCACATGTACCCTAGAACTTAAAGTATAATGAAAAACAAAAAGTTAATAAATAAAATACTACTTGTAGCACTGGACTAGGTGTGGGGGATACAATACTGAACAAAGCAAAAACAAAAAAAAAAAAGAAATATCCTAATATAAAAACTAGAAAGAAGCTTTCTGAGAAATTTCTTTGTGATGTGTTAATTCATCTCACAGAGTTACCCATTTTTTTCCATGGAACAGATTGTTAGTACTCTTTTTGTGTAATATTAGCAGGGATACTTTGAATCACATTGAAGCCCATGGTGACAAAGGAAATATACTCAGATAAAAACTAGAAAGACGCATTCTGAGAAACTTCTATGTGATGTGTGAATTCATCTCACAGAGTTACACTGTTCTTTTCAGTGAGAAGTCTGCTTAAACTGTTTTCATGGAATCTGCAATAGAGTATTTGGGAGTGCATTGAAGCCTATGGCAACAGAGGAAATATCCTCAAATAAAAACGGAATAGAAGCTTTCTGAGAAACTGCTTTGTGATGTGTCAATTTGCCCCACAGAGTTACACTGTTCTTTTCATTGAGTAGCTTGATGACACTGTTTTCCTGGCATCTGCAATGGGATATTTCGGAGTGCATTGAAGCTTATGTTGACAAAGGAAATATCCTCCGACAAAAACCAGAAAGAAGTTTCTGACAAACTACTTTCCAATTTGTGAATTCCTCTCAGAGGCTTACAATTTCCTTTCATGGAGCAGTTTGCTAGCACTGATTTTAGGGAACCTTAGAAGGGGTATTTTGAATCACGTTGAAGACTGTAGTGTTAAAGGAAAATCCTCAGATAAAAAATAGAAATAAGCTTTCTGAGAAACTGCTTTGTGATGTAGTATTCATCTCACCGAGTAGCATGATTCTTTTCTTGGAGCAGTTTGGTAAAACTGTTTTTGTGGAAAATGCAATAGGATATTTGGGAGCACATTGAAGGATATGGTGACCAAGGAAATATCCTCAGCCAAAAACAAAAAGCAGCTTTCTGAGAAACTGCTATGTGATGTGTGAACTCATATCGTTACACCTTCTTTTCCATGGAGCGGTTTGCTAACACTGTTTTCCTGGAACCTGCAAGAGAATATTGTGGCGTGCAC
Organism: Erythrocebus patas; assembly: GCA_023783455.1. Lineage (NCBI taxonomy): Eukaryota > Metazoa > Chordata > Mammalia > Primates > Cercopithecidae > Erythrocebus > Erythrocebus patas. The sequence continues at coordinate 23,531 of JAKFHT010001495.1, read as the reverse complement.
TGAGGCCTATGCTGAAAAAGGAAAAGGGCTCAGATAAAAACCAGGAAGAACCTTTCTGAGAAAGTTCTTTGTGATGTGAGAATTCATCTCAAAAGTTACACCTTTCTTTTGATAGAGCAGTTTGCTAACACTGTTTTTGTGTAATCTGCAAGGGGATATTTGGGGTTTCATTGAGGCCTATGATGAAAAACTAATTATCCTCAGATGAACAGTAGAAAGAAGCTTTCTTAGAAACTGCTTTGTGATGTGTGAATTCATCTCAGAGAGTTACACTGTTCTTTTCATTGAGCAGTTTGTTAACACCGTTTTCGTGGAATCTACAAAGGGATATGTGGGAGTGCATTGAGGCCTATAGTAAAAAAGGAAATATCCTCAGATAAAAATTAGAAGGAAGCTTTCTGAGAAACTACATTGTGATGTGTTAATTCATCTCACAGAGTTGCACAATTCTTTTCATGGAGCAGCTTGGTAAAACTGTTTTTTGGGAATCTGAGAAGGGATATTTCGGATCACAGTGAAGTCTATGTTGACAAAGGAAATACCCTCAGATGAAAACTAGAAAGAAGCATTCTGAGAAAGCTCTTTGTGATGAGTGAATTCATCCCACAGAGTTACACCTCCTTTTCATGGAGCCGTTTGCTAACACTGCTTGTGTGGAATCTGCAAAGGGATATTTGGGAGCGCATTGAGGCCTATGGTGAAAAACTAAATATCCTCAGTTAAAAACTGGAAAGAAGTTTTCTGAGAAATTGCTTTGTGATGTGTGAATTCATCCCACAATGTCACACTGCTATTTTCACTGAGGAGTTTCCTAACACTATTTTCGTGGAATCTGCAAAGGGATATTTGGGAGCTCATTGAGCCCTATGGTGAAATAGGAAATATCCTCAGATAAAAACTAGAAAGAAGCTTCATGAGAAACTGCTTTGCAATGTGTGAATTCATCTCACAGAGTTGCATGATTCTTTTCATGGCACAGTTTGGTAAAACTGTTTTTCGGGAATCTGAGAAGGGGTATTTGAGATCGCATTGAAGCCTATGTTGGCAAAGGAAATACCCTCAGATTAAAAACTAGAAAAAAGCGTTCTCAGAAATTTCTTTGTGATGTGTGAATTCATCTCACAGAGTTACACCTTTCTTTTCATGGAGCCATTTGCTACCACTCTTTTCGTGGAATCTGCAAAGGACATTTGGGAGCCCATTGAGGCCTACAGTGAAAAACTAAATATTCTCAGATTAAAACTGGAAAGAAGCTTTCTGAGAAACTGCATTGTGATGTGTGAATTCATCTCACACAGTTACGTGATTCTTTTCATGGATCATTTTGGTAGCACTGTTTTTGGGGGATCTGAGAAGGGATATTTTGGATCGCATCGAAAAGTATAGTGACAAATGAAATATCCTTTAAAAAACAGAAAGAAGTTTTCTGAGAAAGTTTTTGGTGATGTGTCAATTCATCTCACAGAGGTACACAATTCTTTTCATGGAGCAGTTTCCTAACACTGTTTTCATGGAATCTGTGAAGGGATATTTGGGAGCGCATTGAGGCCTATGGTGAAAGTGGAAATAAACTCCAATAAAAACTAGAAAGAAGCTTTCTGAGAAATTTATTTGTGTTGTGTGAATTCATCTTACAGAGACACACTGTTCTTTTCATTGAACAGTTTCCTAACACTGTTTTCATGGAATCTGCAGTGGGATATTTTGAAGTGCATGTAAGCTTATGGTGGCAAAGGAATTATCCTCAGATAAAAACTAGAAAGAAGTTCTCTGTGAAATAGCATTGTGATGTGTTAATTCATCTCAAAGAGTTTCATGATTCGTTTCATGGTTCAGTTTGGTAGCACTATTCTTGGGGAATCTGTCAAGAGATATTTTGGATCACATTGAAGCCTATGGTATCAAAGTAAATTACCTCAGTTAAAAACTACAAAGAAGTTTTCTGAGAAAGTTCTTCAAGATGTTTGAATTTATCTCACAGATTTACAGCTTTCTTTCCATGGATCAATTTGCTAACTCCATTTTCATGGAATCTGCAAAGAGATATTTGGGAATGCATTGAGGCCTATAGTAAAAAAGGAAACACCCTCAGATAAAAACTGGAAAGAATCTTTCTGAGAGACTCCTTTGTGAGGTGTGAATTTATCTCACAGAGTTACGCTGTTTCTTTTCATGGAGCAGATTGCCAACACTGTTTTCTTGGAGTCTGCAATGGCATATTTCATAATGCATTCAAGCTTATGGTGACAAATTAAATAATATCATATAAAAACTAGAAAGAAGCTTGCTGAGAAACCACTTTTTGATATGTTCATTCATCCCACAGAGTTACATGATAATTTTCATGGATCAGTTTGCTAGCAGTGTTTTTGGGGAGTCCGAGAAGGGAAAATTTGGATTGCATTGAAGCCTATGGAAAGAAAGGGAATATCCTCATATAAAAACTGGAAAGAATTTTTCTGAGAAACAGCTTTGTAATGTGTTAATTCATGTCACAGAGTTACACCTTTCTTTCCTTGGAGCACTTTGCTATCACTGTTTTCATGGAATCAGCAGAGGGATATTTGGGATTGCATTGAGCTCTATGGTGAAGAAGAAAATATCCTCAGATAAAAACTGGAAAGAAGCTCTCTGAGAAACTGCTTTGTGATGTGTGAATTCATCCCACAGAATTACACCATTATTTTCATGAAGCATTTGGTAGCACTGCTTTTGGGGATCCGAGAATGGATAATTTCGATTGTACTGAAGCCTATCATGACAAAGGAATTATCATCAGATAAAAACTAGAAAGAAGCTTTCTGAGAAACTTCCTTGTGATGAGTGAATTCAACTCAAAAGGTTACACCTTTCTATCATGGAGCAGTTTGCTGTCAATCTTTTCATGTAATCTGCAAAGGGATATTTGAGAGTGCATTGAGGCCTATGGTGAAAAAGGAAATATCCTCAGATAAAAACGAGAAAGAAGTTTTCTGAGAAACTGCTATATGATGGGTTAATTCATCTCACAGAGTTACATGATTCTTTTCATGGATCAGTTTGGTCTCACTGTTTTTGGGTAATCTCAGAAGGGATACTTTGGATCACATTGAAGGATATGGTGATAAAGGAAATATCCTCAGATAAAAACTAGAAAGAAGGTTTCTGAGAAAGTTCTTTGTGATGTGTGAATTCATCTCACAGAGTTACACCTTTCTTTTCATGGAGCAGATTGCTAACACTGTTTTCATGGAATCTGCAAAGGGATATTTGGGAGTGCATTGAGGCATATAATGAAAAGGGAAATATCCTCAGATAAAAACTAGAAAGAAAGTTTCTGAGCACCTGTTTTGTGTTGTGAGAATTCATCTCACAGAGTAACACAGTTATTTTCATTGAGCAGTTTGCTAACACCGTTTTCTTGAAATCTGCAATGGGATATTTCAGAGTGCATTGAAGCTTATGGTGACAAAGGAAATATCCTCATATAAAAACTAGAAAGAAGCATTCTGAGGAACTGTTTTGTGGTGTGTTAATTCATCTCACAGAGTTCACGATTCTTTTCATCGAGCAGTTTGGTAGCGCTGTTTTTTTTTTTTTTTTTTTTTTTTTTGAATCATGAAGGGATATTTTGGATCGCATTGAAGCCTATGTTTACTAAGGAAATATCCTCAGAGAAAAACTAGAAAGAAGCTTTCAGAGAAACTTCTCTGTGATGTGAATTCATCTCACAGTGTTACACCTTTCTTTTCATGGAGCAGTTTTGTAGCACTCTATTTGGGGAATCTGAGAAGGGATATTTCAAACTGCATTGAAGCACGTGGTGACAAAGGAAATATCCTCAGATAAAAACTAGAAAGATGCGTTCTGAGAAAGAAGGTTACTGTGAATTCATCTCACAGAGTTACCCTGTTGTTTTCATTGAGCAGTTTGATAACACTATTTTCGTGGAAACTGCAATAGGATATTTGGGTGCACATTGAAGTCTATGGTGACAAATTAAATATCCTCCACCCATAACCCAAAAGAAGGTTTCTGAGAAACTGCTTTGTGATGTGAGAATTTATCTCACAGATTTACACATTTCTTTTCTTGAAGCAGTTTGCTAGCACTGTTTTCATGGAATCTGCAGAGGGCTGTTCATGAGCGCATTGAGGCAAACAATGACAAAGGAAATATCCTCAGAAAAAAATTAGAAAGAAACTTTGTGGGATGTTGGTTTGTGATTTGTGTATTCATCTCAAAGAGTTACATGATTCTTTTCATGGAGCAGTTCGGTAGCACTGTTTTTGGGGAATCAGAGAAGGGATATATTGCATTGCATTGAAGCCTGTGGTGACAAAGGAACTAGCCTCAGATAAAATCTAGAAAGGAACTTTCTGAGAAACTGGCTTGTGATGTGCGAATTCATCTCACAGAGTTACACTGTTCTTTCATTGAGAAGTTTGCTAACACTTTTTTCGTGAAATCTGGGATGCGATATTCCAGAGCAAATTGAGAAATACGGTGAATAAGGAAATAACCTCAGTTAAAAACTAGAAAGAAGCTGTCTGAGAAACAACTTTGTGATGTGTGAATTCATCTCACAGAGTTACACTATTCTTTTCATGGATCAATTTGGTAGCACTGTTTTTGGGGAATCTGAGAAGGGATATGTTGGATCGCATTGAAGACTATGGTGACAAAGGAAATATCCTCAGATATAAACAAAAAAGAAGCTTTCTGAGAAAGTTCTTTGTGATGTGTGAATTCATCTCTCAGAGATACACCTTTCCTATCATGGAGCAGTTTGCTAACATGGTTTTCATGGAATCTGCAAAGGGTTGTTTCAGAGTGCTTTGAGGCCTATGGTGAATAAAGAAAAATCCTCAGATAAAAACTATAAAGAAGCATGCTAAGTAACTCCTTTGTGACGTGTGAAATCATCTCACAGAGATACACCGCCCTTTTCATTGAGCAGTTTTCTAACACTGTTTTCATGGAATCTGCAAAGGGATATTTGGGAGTGAATTGAGTCCTATCTTGAAAAAGGAAATATCCACAGATAAAAACTAGAAAGAAGCTTTCTGAGAAAGTGCTTTGTGATGTGTGAATTCATCTCACAGAGATACACCATACTTTTCATTGAGCAATTTACTAACACTGTTTTTGTGGTATCTGCAAAAGTACATTTGGGAGCGCATTGAGGCCTAGAGTGAAAAAGGAAATACCTTCAGATAAAAACCAAAAAGAAGCTTTCTGAGAAACTGCCTTTTGATGTGTGATGTCATCTCTCAGAGTTACACTGTCCATTTCTCTGAGCAATTTGCTAACACTGTTTTCTTGGAATCTGCAATGTGATATTTCTGAGTGCATTGAAGCTTATGGTGACAAAGGAAATATCCTCAGACAAAAACCAGAAAGATTTCTGAGAAACTGTTTTGTGATTTGTGAATTCATCACACAGATTTGCACGATTCTTTTCATGGAGTACTTTCGGTAGCAGTGTTTTTGGGGAATCCTGGAAGGATATTTTGAAATGCCTTGAATCCTACAATGACAAAGGAAACATTATCTGATAAAAACTAGAAAGAAGCTTTCTAGGAGGCCACTTTGTGCTGTGGGAATTCGTCTCACAGACTTACACGATTCTTTTCTTGGAGCAGTTTGCTAACACTGTGTTCGAGGAATCTGCAATGGGATATTTCAGAGCTCATTGAAGTTTATGGTGACGATGGAAATATCCTTAGACAAAAACTAGAGAGAAACTTTCTGAGAAACTGCATGGTGACTTGTGAATTCATCTCACAGAGTTACACCTTTTTTTTCATTGAGCAGATTGCTAACAAAGTTTTTGTGGAATCTGCTAAGGAATATTTCTGAGCGCATTGAAGCTTAAGGTGACAAAGAAAATACCCGCATATAAAAACTAGAAAGAATCTTTCTGAGGAAATAATTTCTCATGTGTAAATTCATCTCACAGAGTTACAAGATTCTTTTCATGGAGCTGTTTGGTAGCACTGTTTTTGGGATATCTGAGAAGGGATATGTTTGATCAAGTTGAAGTCTATTGAAACAAACTAAATATCCTCAGATAAAAAGAAGAGGGAATCTTTCTGAGAAAGCTCTTTGTGATATGTGAATTCATCTCACAAGGTTACACCATTCTTTTCATTGAGCAGTCAGATATCACAGTTTTCGTGGAATCTGCAAGAGTATAATTGGGAGCACATTGAAGCCTATGGTGACAGAGAAAATATCATCAGATGAAAACCAAAAAGAAGCTTTCTGTGAAATACTTTGTGATATGTGAATTCATCTCCCAGAATTACAATGTTCTTTTCATTCAGTAGTTTTCTAACACTGCTTTCTTGGAATCTGCAATGGGATATTTCGGAGAACATTGTAGCTTATGGTGACAAAGGATATATCCTGATATATATAATAGAAAGAAGAATTCTGAGAAACAGCTTTGTCATGTGTTAATTCATCTCACGGAGTTACATGATTCGTTTCATGTAGCTTCATGGTAGTAATGTGTTTGGGGAATCTGAGAAGGGATATTTTTGATCGCATTGAAGCCTACGGTGACAAAGGGAATATCCTGAGATAAAAATGAAAAAAGAAGCTTTCTGATAAGTTGCTTTGTGATATGTGAATTTATCTCCCTGGGTTACACTGTTCTTTTCACTGAGCAGTTTGCTCACACTGTATTTTGGAATCTGGATTGAGTTATTTCAGAGCACATTGAAGCTTTTGGTGAAAAAGGAAATATTCTCAGACAAAAATTGAAAGAAGCTTTCTGAGAAACTGCTTTGTGATATGTGAATTCATCTCCCAGAGTTTCACTTTTCTTTTCATGGAGCATTTTGGTAGCAGTATTTTGGAGATATGAGAAGGGATATTTGAATCACATCAAAGCTTATGGCAACAAAGGAAATATCCTCAGACAACATATGGAAAGAAGCTTTCTGAGGAACTTCTTTGTGGTGTGTGAATTTATCTTAGTGTTACAACTATCTTTTCATGGAGCAGTTTGGTTGCTCTGTTTTTGGTGAATCGGAGAAAGGATATTTTGAATTGCATTGAAACCTATGGTGACAAAGGACGTCTTTTCAGATAAAAACTAGAAAGAAGGTTGCTGAGAAACTGCTTTGCAATGTGTGAATTCACCTCACAGAGATACATGATTCTTTTATTGGAGCAGTTTGGTAACACTGTTTTCGTGGAATCTGCAAAGGGATATAAGGGAGCACCTTGGAGCCTATGGTGATAAAGTAAATATCCTCAGAAAAAAACTAGAAAGAAGCTTTCTGAGAAACTGCTTTGTGATGTGTGAATTCATCTCACAGACTTACACCATTGTTTTCATTGAGCAGTTTCATAACACTGTTTTCGTGGAATCTGCATTAGGATATTTGGGAGCGCATTGTAGCCTATGGTGACAAAAGAAATATAATGAGACAAAAACCAAATAGAAGCTTTCCGATAACCTTCTTTGTGATGTGTGAATTCATCTCACAGAGTAACACTGTTCTTTTCATTGAGCAGTTTGTTCACACTACATTCTTGGAATGTATCAGTTTACTAAGACTGTTTTCATGGAATCTGCAAAGGTATATTTGGGAGCACATTGAGGCCTAAGGTGGAAAATGATATATCCTCAGTTAAAACTAGGAAGAATCATTCTGAGAAACTGCTTTGTGACGTGTGAATTCATCTCTCTGAGTTACACTGTTCTTTTCAATGAGCAATTTGATAACACTGTTTTCTTGGAGTCTGCACTGGGATATTTCAGAGCATATTGAATCTTATGGTGACAAATGAAATATCCTCATATAAAAACTAGAAAGAAGCTTTCTGAGAAACCACTGGATGATGCCCTAATTCATCTCATAGAATTACACTATTCTTTTCATGTTGCAGCTTATGGTGGAAAAGTAAATATCCTCGGACAAAAACTAGAAAGAAGCTTCCTGGAAACTGCTTTGTGATGGGTCAATTTATGTCACAGAGTTACATCATTCTTTTCATGGAGCAGTTCACTAGCACTGTTTTTGTGGAATCTGCAGAGGGATATTTGGGACATCATAGAGGATTAAGTTGATAAAATAAATTTCCCCTGGTAACCACTGCAGAGAAGCTTTCCATAAACCACTTTGTGATATGTGTATTCATCTCATAGAGCTAACCGTTTCTTTTGAGGTAGCACTTTCACATCACTGTTTTTGTGATGTCTCAGAAAGGACATTTGGGAGCACATTGAAGCCTATGGTGGAAAAGTAAATATCCTCATATGAAAACTAGAAAGAAACTTTCTGAGAAACTGTTTTGTGTTGTTTTAATTCATCTCTCTGACTTACATGATTCTTTTCATGGAACAGTTTTGTAGCACTGTTTCTGGGGAATCTGAGAAGGGATATTTTGATCACATTGAAGCCTATGGTGAGAAAGGAAATATCCTCAGATAAAATCTAGAAAGAATCTTTCTGAGAAACTGCTTTATGATTTGTGAATTCATCTCACAGAGTTACATGATTGTTTTTATGGAGCAGTTTGGTAGCACTGTTTTTATACATTCTGCAAAGAGACATTGGGGAGATCCTAGAGATCTACATTGAAAAAGGAAATAAGTTCAGATAAAAACCGGAGAGAAGCTTTTCAAGAAACGGTTTTGTGATGTGTCTCGTCATCTCATAGAGTTTAACCTTTTTGTTGATTGAGAAGTTCAGCATCACAGTTTTTGTGGTATCTGAGAAGAGGTATTTGGGAGCACATTGAAGCCTATGGTGAAAAGGAAATACTCTCAGATTTAAACTATAAAGAAGTTTTCTGAGTAACAGCTTTGTGGTGTGTGAATTCAACTCACAGAGTTACACCTTTCTATTCATTGAGCAGTTTGGTAACACTGTTTTGTGGAATCTGCAAAGGGATATTTGGGACATAGAGTCTAATGGTGAAACAGGAAATATTTTCAGGTAAAAATGGAGAAGCTTTCTGAGAAACTCCTTCATGTGTGCATTCACCTCATAGACTTAAACTTTTCTGTTGGGGGCAGTTTGGCATCACTCTTTTTGTGGTGTCTGAGAAGGGATATTTGGCAATGCATTTAAGCCTTTGGTGGAAAAGGAAATATCCTCATATATAAACTAGAAATAAGCTTCCTGAGAAACTGCTATGTGATGGGTCAGTTTATTTGACAGAGTTACATCATTAATTTTTATAGAGGAGTTTGTTAACACTGTTTTTGTGAAATCAGCAGGGGGATATTTTGGAGCACATGGAATCCCAAGGTGAAAAAAGAAAACCCTTCAGGTAACAACTGGATAGACGCTTTGGGAGAAACTCCTTTATGATATGTTCATTAGTTTCATAGAGCTAAACCTTTCTGTTGAGGGAGCACTCTGGCATCACTGTTTTTGTGGTGTCCAAGAAAGTATATTTCAGAGCACATTGAAGCCTATAGTGGAAAAGGAAATATCCTCAGAAAAAATCTGGAAAGAAGCTTCCTGAGAAAATACTTTGTGATTGGTGAATTTAACTCACAGAATTAAAACTTTCTTTTCTTGCACAGTTTGGTAGCACTGTTTTTGTGGAATCTGCAGTGGGATACTTGGGAGTGCATAGAGGCCTAATGGGAAAAAGGAAAGCTCTTAAGGTAAAACCTAGAGAGAAGCTTTCTGAGAAGCTTCTTTGTGATGTGTACATTCTTTTCATAGAGTTAAACGTTTCTGTTGAGGGAGCACTTTGGCATCACTGTTTCTGTGGTGTCTGAGAAGGGAAATTTTGGAGTGCTTTGAAGCTTATGGTGAAAAAGGAAATATCCACATATAAAAACTAGAAAGAGACATACTGAGAAACCACTTTCTGATGTGTTAATTCACCTCACAGAGTTACATGATTCTTTTCATGGAGCAGTTTGGTAGCACTGTTTTTGTTGAATCTGAGAAGGGATATTTTGGATCGCATTGAAGCCTCTGGTGACAAAGGAAATATCCTCAGACAAAAACTAGAAAGAAGCTATCTGGGAAACTGTTTTATGATTTGTGAATTCAACTCACAGAGTTACACGATTCTTTTCATGCAGTAGTTTGGTAACACTGTTTTTGGGGAATCTGAGAAGGGATATTTTGGATTGCCTTGAAGCCTATGGTGACCAAGAAATATAAACAGATAAAAACTAGAACAAAATTTTCTGAGAAACTTCTTCGTGATGTCTGTATCCATCTCACAGAGTAACAAATTTCTTTTCATGGAATACTGTGCTAACAATGTTTGCATGCCATCTACAAAGTGATATTTGGGAGAGAGTTGCAACATATGGTGTAAAAGGAAATATCCTCAGATAAAAACCAGAAAGAAGCTTTCTGGGAAATTGCTTTGTGATGTGTGAATTCATTTCACAGAATTACACCGCCAGTTTCATGGGGCAGTTTGCTAATACTATTTTCTTTGTATCTGCAATAAGATATTTCAGAGTGCATTGAAGCCTGTGGTGACATACGAAATACCCTCAGACAAAAACCCAAAAGAAACATTCTGTGAAACTCCTTTGTAATGTGTGAATTCATCTCCTACAGTTACATCTTTCTTTTCATTGCGCAGATTACTGACACTTTTCGTGTAATCTGCAAAGGATATTTTGGAGCCCATTGAGGCTTATAGGAAAACCATATATCAACAGATAAAAACCAGAAAGAAGGTTCCTGAGAAACTACTTTGTGATGTGTGAATTCACCTTGCAGTGTTACACTGTTGTTTTCATTGAGCTGTTTGATATCACTGTTTTCTTTTAATCTGCAATGGGATATTTTGGAGCACTTTGATATCCTCATATCAAAACTAGAAAGAAGCTTTCTGAGAAACGCTTTGTGATGTGTTAATTCAACTGACAATGTTACATGATCCTTTTCTTGGAACAGTTGGAACAGTTTGGTAACACAGTTTTGGGGAATCTGAGGAGGGATATATTTGATCACATTGCAGCCTAAATTGACAAAGGAAATGTCCTCAGATAAAACTAGAAAGAAGCTTTGTGAGAAAGTTCTTTGTAATGTTTGAATTCGTCTGACAGTTTTACACCTTTCTCTTCATAGAGCAGTTTGCTAACACTGTTTTTGTGGAATCTGCAAAGGGATAGTTGGGAGCACGTTGACGCCTATGGTTGAAGGGGTGGCCTGCCCCTCCACACCTGTGGGTGTTTCTCGTTAGGTGGAACAAGAGACTTGAGAAAAGAAATAAGACACAGAGACAAAGTATAGAGAAAGAAAAGCGGGGCCCAGGGACCGCTCAGCTTACAGAGGACCCATGCCAGCACCAGTCTGAGTTCCGTTAGTATTTATTGATAATTATCTTTACCATCTTAAAGATAAGGGAGTGGCAGCACAATAGGATCATTGTAGGGAGGAAATCAGCAGTAAGACATAAGAACAAAAATCTCTGTGAGATGAATAAGTTTAAAGGAAAATGCTGTGCCTTGAGATGCATATGCAAATATCTCCATAAAACTTTTAGCAGCATTGTTTCAGTCTATCACATGGGGAAAAACCTTGGACAATACCTAGCTTTCTAGGCAGAGGTCCCTGTGACCTTTGGCCATGTACGTGTCCTTGGGTAGTTGAAATTAAGAGAATGGTGATGACTTTTAACCAGCAAGCTGCCTTCAGGCATTTGTTTAACAAAGACACATCCTGCACAGTCCAAAATCCATTAAACCTTGAGTCATCAAAGGACAAGGTTGGGGGTAGGGTCACAGATTAACAACATCTCAAATACAGAACAAAATGGAGTCTCTTATGTCTACTTCTTTCTATATAGACACAGTAATAGGCTGATCACTCTTTTTTCCCCACAATGGTGAAAAAGGAAATATCCTCAGATAAAAACTGGAAAGAAACATTTTGAGAAACTGTTTTGTGATGTATGAATTCATCTTACAGAGTTACATCATTCTTTTCATTGAGCATATTGATAACACTGGTTTCGTGGAATCTGCAATAATACATTTGGGAGCACATTGAAGCCAATGGTGACAAAGGAAATATAGTCAGATAAAACCATAAAGAAGCTTTCTGTGAAACTGATTTGTGATGTGTGAATTCAACTCTCACAGTTACACCGTTCTTTTCATTGAGAATTTTCCTAACCCTCCTTTCAGAGAATATACAAAGGGATATTTGGAAATGAATAAAGGCCTATGGAGAAACAGAAAATATCCAAAAATATAAACAAGAAAGAAGTTTTCTGAGAAACTGCTTTGTGAAGTGTGAATTCATCTCACAGAGTTATAGTACTCTTTTCATAGAACAGTTTGGTAGCACTATTTTGGGGAACTTGAGAATTGATATATTGAATTGCATTGAAGCCTATGGTGACAAAGGAAATATTGTCACATAAAAATTAGAAAGAAGATTTCTTAGAAACTGCTTTGTCATATGTGCATTCATCTAACAGAGTTACACGATTCTTTTCTTGCAGCAGTTTTTTAACACAGTTTGCGTGGAATCTGCAATATGATATTTGGATGTGCTTTGAAGCCTATGATGACAATGGAAATGTCTTCAGATAAAAACAAGAAAGAAGCTTTCTGAGAAAGTTCGTTGTGATATGTGAATTCATCTCACAGAGTTGCCCTTTTCTTTTCATGGAGCACTTTGCTAACACTGTTTTCATGAAATCTGCAAAGGGATATTTGGGAGCACATTGGGCCTAGGTGTACTAGGAAATATCCTCAGACAAAAACTAGAAAGCAGCTTTCTGAGAAACTGCTTTGTGTTGTGTGAATTCATCGTTCAGAGAAAACACAGTACTTTCCACTGAGCAGTTTGATAATACTGTTTTGAGGTATCTGCAACATGATATTTTGGAGCACATTGAAGTCTCTGATGACAAAGGAAATATCCTCAGACAAAAACCAAAACAACATTCTGTGAAACTGCTTTGTGATGTGTGAAGTCATCTCACAATTTTACACTGTTATTTTGATTGAGAAGTTTGCTTACACATTTTTTGTGGAATCTGTATAAGGATATTCGGGAGCATATAGAGGAATATGGTGAAAAGGAAATATCCTCAGATAAGGACTGGTAAAAGATTACTGTGAAACAGCTTTGTGATGTGTGAATTCACTTCACAGATTTACACCATTTTTTTCATGCAGCAATATTGTAGCACTGTTGTTGGGGAATCTACAATAGGATACTTGGAAGCGCATTGAAGCTTATGGTGAAAATGGAAATATCCTCAGACAAAAACCAAAAGAAGCTTTCAGAGAAACTACCTTGCGATGAGTGAATTCATTTCACAAATTTACACCTTCCTTTTCATGGGAAAGTTTAGTAACACTATTTTCGTGGAATCTGCAAAGGGATATATGTGAGCTATTGAGGCCTAGGGTGAAAAAGGAAATATCTCCTGATGAAAAATATAAAGAAGTTTTCTGAGAAACTGCTTTGTGATTTGTGAATTCATCTCAGAGATACATGGTACTTTTCAAGGAGCACTTAAGTAGCACTGTTTTGGGGAATATGAGAAGTGATATTGTGGATAGCATTGAAGCCTATGGTGACAAAGGAAATATCCTCAGAAATTAAAAAGAAGCTCTCTGAGAAAGCACTTTGTGATGTAAATTCACCTCACAGAGGTACACCTTTCTTTTCATGGAGCAGTTTGATAACACTGTTTCCATGGTATCTACAACGGATATTTGGGAGCAAGTTGAAGCCTATGGCGAAAAAGGAAAGATACTCAGATAAAAACTAGAAAGAATATTTCTGAGAAACTGCTTTGTGATATGAGAATGCATCTCACAGATTTACACCTTTCTTTTCACAGAGCAGTTTGCTAACACGGTTTTCATGAAATCTTCAAAGGGATATTCACGAGTGCATTGAGGCCTACGGTGAAAAATATCCTCAGATAAAAACTAGAAATAAGCTTGAGAAACTGCTTGGTGATTTGGAATTCATCTCACAGAGTTACGATTCTTTTCATGGATCAGATTGTAGCACTGTTTCTGGGGACTCTGAGAGGGGATATTTTGGATCGCCTTGAAGACTATGGTGACAAAGCAAATATCCTCAGATAAAAACTAGAAAGAAGCTTTCCGATAAACTGCTTTGTGATATGTGAATTCATCTCACAGAGTTAAAATTTTCATTTCATGGAGCAGTTTGCTAACACTGTTTTCATGGAATTTGCAAAATGATATTTGGGAGTGCATTCAGACCTATATTGAAAACGGAAATATATTCAGATAAAAAACACAAAGATGATTTCTGAGAAATTGCCTTGTGATGTGTGAATTCATCACAAAGAGATATACTTTTCTTTGCATTGAGCAATTTGATTACACTATTTTTGAGGAATATGCAATAGGATATTGGGGAGTGCACTTAAGCCTATGGTGACAATGAAAATATCCTCAGATAAACCAAAAAGAAGCTTTCTGAGAAGCTGCTTTGTGATGTGTGAATTCACATCACAGAGTTACATGGTTCCTTTCATTGAGCAATTTGCTAACACTATTTTCTTGCAATCTGCAATGGGATATTTCTGAGCAAATTGAAGCTTATAGTGACAAAGGAAATATCCTCAGACAAAAGCTAGAAGGAAGCTTTCTGAGAAACTATTTTGAGATTGGGAATTCATCTCACAGAGTTACATGATACTTTTCATGGAGCAGTTAGGTAGTGCTGTTTTGGAGGAATGTGAAAAGGGATAATGTGGATAGCATTGAAGCCTATGGTGACAAAGGAAATATTCTCAGATAAAATTCAAAAGAAGCTTTTTGAGAAAGCACTTTGTGATGTGTAAATTCACCTCACAGAGGTACATCTTTCTTTTCATGGAGCAGTTTGATAACACTGTTTCCATGGTATCTACAAAAGGATATTTAGGAGCAAATTGAAGCCTATGGTGAAAAAGGAAATATCCTCAGATAACAACTAGAAAGAATCTGAGAAACTGCTTTGTGATGTGTGAAAGCATCTCACAGATTTACACCTTTCTTTTCATGGAGCAGTTTCCTAACACTATTTTCATGTAATCTTCAAAGAGATATTCAGGAACACATTGAGGCCTATGGTGAAAAATGAAATATACTCAGATAAAACTAGAAAGAAGCTTTCTGAGAAAATTCTTGGTGTAATTTGAATTCACCTCACAGAGCTACACTTTTCTTTCAAGAAGCAGTTTGCTAACACTGTTTTCATGGAATCCACAAAGGGATATTTGGAAGCACATTGAGGCCCATAGTGAAAAAGGAAATATTCCCAGATAAAAACTAGAAGGAAACATTTTGGGAAACTACTTTGTGATGTGTGAATTCATCTTATAGAATTACATCATTCTTTTCATTGAGCGTATTGATAACACTGGTTTTGTGGAATCTGCTGTAGGATATTTCAGAGGGCATTGAAGCTTACGGTGACAAAGAAAATATCCTCAGACAAAAACTAGAAAAAAGTTTTCTTAGAAACTGTTTTGTGATTTAAATGTGTCCCAGAGATTCTGGTATGTTGTAGAGGAAAATTTATAGCACTAAATGCCCACAAGAGAAAAGCAGGAATGATCTAAAATTGACACCTAACATCACAATTAAAGAACTAGAGAAGCAAGAGCAAACACATTCAAAAGCTAGCAGAAGGCAAGAAATAACTAAGATCAGAGCAGAACTGAAGGAGATAGAGACACAAAAACCCTCCAAAAATCAATGAATCCAGGAGTTGGTTTTTGAAAAGATCAACAAAATTGACAGACCACTAGCAAGACTAATAAAGAAGAAAAGAGAGAAGAATCAAATAGATGCAATAAAATGATAAAGGGGATATCACCACCGACCCCACAGAAATACAAACTACCATCAGAGAATACTATAAACACCTCTACGCAAATAAACTGGAAAATCTAGAAGAAATGGATAATTTCCTGACACTTACACTTTCCAAGACTAAACCAGGAAGAAGTTGAATCCTGAATAGACCAATAGTAGGCTCTGAAATTGAGGCAATAATTAATAGCCTACCAACCAAAAAAGTCCAGGACCAGATGGATTCACAGCTGAATTCTACCAGAGGTACAAGGAGGAGCTGGTACCATTCCTTCTGAAACTATTCCAATCAATAGAAAAGAGGGAATCCTCCCTAACTCATTTTATGAGGCCAACATCATCCTGATACCAAAGCCTGGCAGAGACATTAAAAAAAAGAGAATTTTAGACCAATATCCCTGATGAACATCGATGCAAAATCCTCAATAAAATACTGGCAAACCGGATTCAGCAGCACATCAAAAGCTTATCCACCATGATCAAGTGGGCTTCATCCCTGGGATGCAAGGCTGGTTCAACATTCGCAAATCAATAAACATAATCCAGCATATAAACAGAACCAAAGACAAGAACCACATCATTATCTCAATAGATGCAGAAAAGGCTTTTGACAAAATTCAACAGCCCTTCATGCTAAAATGCTCAATAAATTCGGTATTGATGGAACGTACTCAAAATCATAAGAGCTATTTATGATAAACCCACAGCCAATATCATACTGAATGGGCAAAACTGGAAAAATTCCTTTGAAAACTGGCATAAGATAGGGATGCCCTCTCTCACCACTCCTATTCAACATAGTGTTGGAAGTTCTGGCTAGGCAATCAGGCAAGAGAAAGAAATCAAGGGATTCAGTTAGGAAAAGAAGAAGTCAAATTGTCCCTGTTTGCAGATGACATGATTGTATATTTAGAAAACCCCATTGTCTCAGCCCAAAATCTCCTTAAGCTGATAAGCAACTTCAGCAAAGTCTCAGGATACAAAATTAATGTGCAAAAATCACAAGCATTCTTATACACCAGTGACAGACAAACAGAGAGCCAAATCAGGAATGAACTTCCATTCACAATTGCTTCAAAGAGAATAAAATACCTAGGAATCCAACTTACAAGGGATGTAAAGGACCTCTTCAAGGAGAACTACAAACCACTGCTCAGTGAAATAAAAGAGGACACAAACAAATGGAAGAACATACCATGCTCATGGATAGGAAGAATCAATATCGTGAAAATGGCCATACTGCCCAAGGTAATTTATAGATTCAATGCCATCCCCATCAAGCTACCAATGAGTTTCTTCACAGAATTGGAAAAACTGCTTTAAAGTTCATATGGAACCAAAAAGAGCCTGCATCTCCAAGACAATCCTAAGTCAAAAGAACAAAGCTGGAGGCATCACGCTACCTGACTTCAAACTATACTACAAGGCTACAGTAACTAAAACAGCATGGTACTGGTACCAAAACAGAGATATAGACCAATGGAACAGAACAGAGTCCTCAGAAATAATACCACACATCTACAGCCATCTGATCTTTGACAAACCTGAGAGAAACAAGAAATGGGGAAAGGATTCCTATTTAATAAATGGTGCTGGGAAAATTGGCTAGCCATAAGTAGAAAGCTGAAACTGGATCCTTTCCTTACTCCTTATACGAAAATTAATTCAAGATGGATTAGAGACTTAAATGTTAGACCTAATACCATAAAAATCCTAGAGGAAAACCTAGGTAGTACCATTCAGGACATAGGCATGGGCAAAGACTTCATGTCTAAAACACCAAAAGCAACGGCAGCAAAAGCCAAAATTGACAAATGGGATCTCATTAAACTAAAGAGCTTCTGCAAAAAGAAACTACCATCAGAGTGAACAGGCAACCTACAGAATGGGAGAAAATTTTGCAATCTACTCATCTGACAAAGGGCTAATATCCAGAACCTACAAAGAACTCAAACAAATTTACAAGAAAACAAACAACCCCATCAAAAGTGGGCAAAGGATATGAACAGACATTTCTCAAAAGAAGATATCATACAGCCAACAGACACATGAAAAATGCTCATCATCACTGGCCATCAGAGAAATGCAAATCAAAACCACAATGAGATACCATCTCACACCAGTTAGAATGGCAATCATTCAAAAGTCAGGAAACAACAGGTGCTGAGAGGATGTGGAGAAATAGGAACACTTTTACACTGTTGGTGGATTGTAAACTAGTTCAACCATTATGGAAAACAGTATGGCGATTCCTCAAGGATCTAGAACTAGATGTACCATATGACCCAGCCATCCCATTACTAGGTATATACCCAAAGGATTATAAATTATGCTGCTATAAAGACACATGCACACGATGTTTATTGCAGCACTATTCAATAGCAAAGACTTGAATCAACCCAAATGTCCATCAGTGACAGATTGATTAAGAAAATGTGGCACATATACACCATGGAATACTATGCAGCCATAAAAAGGATGAGTTTGTGTCCTTTGTAGGACATGGATGCAGCTGGAAACCATCATTCTTAGCAAACTATCACAAGAACAGAAAACCAAACACCGTGCATGTTCTCACTCATAGGTGGAACTGAACAATGAGATCACTTGGCATAGCAACATAGCACAAGTATATGTAACAAACTGCATGTTATGTACATGTACCCTAGAACTTAAAGTATGATAATAAGGAAAAATAAATTTAAAAAAAAGAAAGAGAAACTGTTTTGTGATTTGTGAATTCATCTCACAGAGTTACACGATTCTTTTCTTGGAGCCATTTTGTAGCACTGCTTTCAGGGAATCTGACAAGGAATATTTGGGATTGCATTGAAACCTATGGTGATAAAAGAAATGTCCTCTGATAAAAAATTGAATGGATCATTCTTGGAAAGTTCTTTGTGATGTGTGAATTCATCTCACAGAGTTACACCATTCTTTTCATTGAGCACTCTAATAGCCCTCATTACATGGAATCTGCAACAGTATATTTTGGAGAGCATTGAAGGCGATGGTGACAAAGAAAATATACTCTGATAAAAAACAGAAAAATCCTTTCTGTGAGACCGTTTTGCAATATATGAATGGAACTCACAGAATTACACTGTTCTTTTCATTGAAGAGTTTACTAACATTATTTTCTTGGAATCTGCAGTGAGGTATTTTGGAGTGTATTAAAGCTTGTGATGACAAAGGTAATATCCTCAGATAGAAACTAGAAAGAAGCTTCCAGAGAAACTGCTTTGTGATTTGTGAATTCCTCTTAAGGAATAACACCTTTCTTTTCATGGAGCTGTTTGGTAGCACTGTTTTTGGTTAATCTGAGGAGGAATATTTTGTATGACATTGAAGCCTATATTGACAAAATATCCTCACATAAAAACGAGAAAGAAGCTTTCTGAGAAACTTCTTTTTGATGTATGAATTCATCTCACAGTTAAAGCTCTCTTTTCTTGGAGCAGTTTGTTAACCCTGTTTTCGTGGATCTGCAAAGGGATTTATCAGAGCACATTGAAGATTATGGTGACAAAGGAAATATAAACAGATAAAAATCAAAAAAAAAGCTTTCTGAGAAACTGGTTTTTGATGTGTGAATTCTTCTCACAGAGTTACACTGTTGTTTTCATTGAGAAGTTTTGCTAACACTTTTCTTGTTTAATCTGCAATGGGATATTTGGGCACACATTCAGGAATATAGTGAAAAAGGAAATATTCTCAGATAAAAACTAAAAAGAAGATTTCTGAGAAAGTTCTTTGTGATGTGTAAAATCATCTCACAGAGCTATATCTTTCTTTTCATGGAGCAGTTTGCTAACACTGTTCTTGTGGAATCTCCAAGGGAATATTTAGGAGGACATTGAGGCCTATGTTGAAAAAGGAATTATACACAGATAAAAGGCAGAAAGAAGCTTTCTGAGAAACAGATTTGTGATGTGTGAATTCATTTCATCTAGTTACACTGTTCATTTCATTGAGTAGTTAGCTAATACTGTTTTCGGGGAATCTGAAAAGGGCTATTTGGGAGTGCATTGAAGCCTATGCTGATGAAGGTAATATCCTCAGCTAGAATCCAAAAATAAGCTTTCTGAGAGACTCCTTTGTGATGTATGAATTGAACTCACAGAGATAAACTGTCCTTTTCATTGAGCAGTTTATTAACACTGTCTTCTTGGAATGTGCAGTGAGATATTTCAGAGCATATTGAAGCTTATGATGACAAAGGAAATGTCCTCAGACAAAAACTAGAAAGAAGTTTCCTGAGAAACTGCATTGTGATTTGTGAATTCATCTCACAGTGTTACACTTTTCTTTTCATGGATTAGTTTGGTAGCACTGTTTTTGGGGAATCTGAGAAGGGATAATTTTGAATACATTGAAGCCTATATTGACAAAGGAAATATCTTCAGACAAAAACTAGAAAGAACATTTCTGGGAAACTCCTTCATTATGTGTGAATTCATCTCTCTGAATTACACCTTTATTTTCATGAAGCAGTTTGCTAACACTGTTCTCGTGGAGTCTGCAAAAGGATATTTGGGAGCACATAGAGGCCTATAGTGAAAAAGGAAATATCCCCAGATAAAAACTAGAAATAAACATTTTGGGAAACTGTTTTGTGATGTGTGAATTCACCTCACAGTGTTACACTGTTCATTTCACTGAGCAGTTTGCTAACACTGTTTTCATGGAATCTGTAATGGTATATTTGGAGCGTATTGAAGGTTATAGTGACAAAGGAAATATCCTCAGAAAAAAACTAGAAAAAATCTTTCTTAGAAACTGCTTTGTGATTTGTGAATTCATCTCACACAGTTACACGATTCTTTTCTTGGAGCAGTTTGGTAGCACTACTTTTGGGGAATCTGACAAGGAATATTTGGGATTGCGTTGAAACCTAAGGTGATAAAGGAAATATCCTCACATAAAAACTAGATTGGATCATTCTTGGAAAGTTCTTTGTGATGTGTGAATTCATCTCATAGAGTTACACCATTCTTTTCATTGAGCACTCTAATAACCCTCATTACATAGAATCTGCAACAGTATATTTAGGAGTGCATTGAAGGCGATGGTGACAAAGAAAATATACTCTGATAAAAAACAGAAAAATGCCTTCTGTGAGACCGTTTTGCAATGTATGAATTGAACTCACAGAATTACATTGTCCTTTTCATTTAAGAGTTTGCTAACATTATTTTCTTGGAATCTGCAGTGAGGTATTTTGGAGTGTATTAAAGCTCATGGTGACAGAGGAAATATCTTCAGATAGAAACTAGAAAGAAGCTTCCAGAGACACTGCTTTGTGATTTGTGAATTCCTCTTAAGGAGTAACACCTTTCTTTTCATGGAGCTGTTTGGTAGCACTGTTTTTGGTTAATCTGAGAAGGGATATTTTGTATGACATTGAAGCCTATATTGACAAAGAAAATATCCTCACATAAAAACGAGAAAGAAGCTGTCTGAGAAACTTCTTTTTGATGTGTGAATTCATCTCTCACACTTACAGTTCTCTTTTCTTGGAGCAGTTTGCTAACACTGTTTTTGTGGAACCTGCAAAGGGATTTATTGGAGCGCATTGAAGATTATAGTGACAAAGGTAATATTCTCAGATAAAAACCAAAAAAAGCTTTCTGAGATACTGCTTTGTGATATGTGAATTGATCTCACAGAGTTACACTGTTCTTTTCATTGAGCAGTTTAATAACACTGTTTTCTTAGAATCAGCAATGACATGTTTTGGAATGCATTGAAGATCAGGGTGACTAAAGGAAATATCCTCAGGCAAAAACTAGATAAAACCTTTCTGAGAAACTGCTTTGTGATTGGTGAATTCATCTCACAGGGTTACACAATTCTTTTCACATAGCAGTTTGGTAGCACTGGTTTTTTGGAATCTGAGAAGAGATATTTTGGATTGCATTGAAGCCAAATATCCTCAGATAAAAACTAGAATGAAGCCTTCTGAGTAACTTCTTTCTAAGCGTGAATTTATCTCACAGAACTACACTGCTCTTTTCATTGAATAGTTTCCTAATACTCTTTTTGTGGTATCTGCAAAGGGATATTTTGGAGCAAATTGAGGCCTATCTTGAAAAAGGAATTATCCTCATATAATAACTAGAAAGAAGCTTTCTGAGAAACCTCTTCATGATGTGTGAATTCATCTCACAGAGTTAAGATGTACTTTTCACTCGGCAGTGTGCTAACACTGTTCTCTTGGAATCTTCAGTGGGATACTTCGGAGCACATTGATGATTATAGTGACCAAAGAAATATCCTCAGATAAACCAAAAATAAGCTCTCTAAGAAACTGCTTAGTGACGTGTAAATTCATCTCACAGACTTACACTGTTCTTTTCATTAAGAAGTTTGCTTACACTTTTCTTGTTTAATCTGCAATGGGATATTCAGTGCACCTTCAAGAATATAGTGAAAAAGGAAATGCCTTCAGATAAAAACTAGAAAGAAGCTTTCTGAGAAACAGCTTTGTGATGTATGAATTTATCTCATAGAGTTACACAACTGTTTTCATGGAGCAGTTTGGTAGCACTGTTTTTGGGGAATCTGATAAAGGATATTTTGAATTGCATTGAAGCCTATGGTGACAAAGGAAATATCCTTAGACAAAAAGTAGAAAGAAGCTTTCTGAGAAAGTTCTTTGTGATGTGTGAATTCATCACACAAAGTTACACCTTTCTTTTCATGGAGCAGTTTTCCAACACTGTTTATGTGGAATCTGCAAAGGGATATTTGTTAGTGCATTGAGGACTGCAATGAAGAAGGAAATATCCTCAGATAAAAAACGAGAAAGATGCATTCTGAGAAACAGCTTTGTGATGTGTTAATTCATCTCACAGAGTTTCACGATTCTTTTCATGGATAATTTGGTAACAGTGTTTTGGGGGAACCTGAGAAGGCATATTTTGGATCAATTTGAAGCCTGAGCTGCAAAGGAAATAACCTCAGAATAAATCTATAAAGAAGTTTTCTGAGAAAGTACACTGTGATGTGTGAATTCATCTCACAGAGTTACACAGTTCTTTTCATTGATTGGCTTGATAATACTGTTTATGTGAAATCTGCAATAGGATATTTGGGAGTGCATTATATCCTATGGTGACATACAAAATGTCCTCAGATAAAACCTAAAAGAAGCTTTCTGAGAAACTGCTTTGTGATGTGTGAATTCATCTCACAGAGTTACAATTTCTTTCATGGAACAGTTTACTAACACTGTTCTTGTGGAATCTGCAAAGGGATATTTGGGAGCACATTGAAGCTTATGATTGAAAAAGAAATATCCTCAGATAAAAACTAGAAAGAACTTTCTGAGAAACTGCTTTGTGATGTGTGAATTCATCTCATAGTTACACAGTTATTTTCATTGAGCAGTTTGCTAGCACTGTTTTCATGGAATCTGCAAAGGGATATTTTGGAGCACATTGAGGCCTATGTGAAAAAAGGAAATATCCTCAGATAAAAACTAGAAAGAAGCTTTCTGAGAAACTGCTTTGTGATGTGTGAATTCATCTCACAGTTTACACCACTTTTCATTGAGCAGCTTGACAACACTGTTCTTGTGGAATCTGCAATAGATATTTGGAGTACAGTGAAGCCTATGGTGACAAAGGAAATATCCTCAGATAAAACCAAAGAAGTTTTCTGAGAAACTGCTTTGTGTGTGTGAATTCATCTCACAGAGTTACGTTCTTTCATTGAGAAGTTTGCTAACACTTTTCTGGAA
>JAKFHT010001494.1:0-28258 GCA_023783455.1 Erythrocebus patas | reverse complement strand
TGAAGCCCATAGAGGCTATGGTGAAAAGGAAATATCTTCCGCTCAAAACTGGAAAGAAGCTTGAGAAACTGCTCTGTGTTCTGAATTCATCTCACAGGTTACATCTTTCCTTCAAAGCCTTTCGCTAAGGCTGTTCTTGTGAATTGGCAAAGGGATATTTGGAAGCCCAGAGGGCTATGGTGAAAAGGAAATATCTTCCGCTCAAAACTGGAAAGACGCTTTCTGAGAAACTGCTCTGTGTTCTGAATTCATCTCACAGAGTTCCATCTTTCCCTTCAAAGCCTTTCGCTAAGGCTGTTCTTGTGAATTGGCAAAGGATATTTGGAAGCCCAGAGGGCTATGGTGAAAAGGAAATATCTTCCGCTCAAAACTGGAAAGAAGCATTCTGAGAAACTGCTCTGTGTTCTCTGAATTCATCTCACAGGTTACATCTTTCCTTCAAGAAACCTTTCGCTAAGGCTGTTCTTGTGGAATGGCAAAGGGATATTTGGAAGCCCAGAGGGCTATGGTGAAAAAGGAAATATCTTCCGCTCAAAACTGGAAAGACGCTTTCTGAGAAACTGCTCTGTGTTCTGAATTCATCTCACAGAGCTACATCTTTCCCTTCAAGAAGCCTTTCTAAGGCTGTTCTTGTGAATTGGCAAAGGAATATTTGGAAGCCCAGAGGGCTATGGTGAAAAGGAAATATCTTCCGCTCAAAACTGGAAAAAGCTTTCTGAGAAACTGCTCTGTGTTCTGAATTCATCTCACAGGTTACATCTTTCCCTTCAAGAGGCCTTTCGCTAAGGCTGTTCTTGTGGAATTAGCAAAGGATATTTGGAAGCCCAGAGGGCTATGGTGAAAAATATCTTCCGTTCAAAACTGGAAAGACGCTTTCTGAGAAACTGCTCTGTGTCCTGTTAATTCTTCTCACAGAGCTACATCTTTCCCTTCAAGAAGCCTTCGCTAAGGCTGTTCTTGTGGAATGGCAAAGGGATATTTGGAAGCCCTTAGAGGGCTATGGTGAAAAAGGAAATATCTTCCGCTCAAAACTGGAAAGAAGCTTGAGAAACTGCTCTGTGTTCTCTGAATTCATCTCACAGAGTTACATCTTTCCTTCAAGAAGCCTTTCGCTAAGGCTGTTCTTGTGGAATTGGCAAAGGATATTTGGAAGCCCATAGAGGGCTATGGTGAAAAAGGAAATATCTTCCGCTCAAAACTGGAAAGAAGCTTTCTGAGAAACTGCTCTGTGTTCTCTGAATTCATCTCACAGTGATACATCTTTCCTTCAAGAAGCCTTCGCTAAGGCTGTTCTTGTGGAATTGGCAAAGGATATTTGGAAGCCCATAGAGGGCTAGGTGAAAAAGGAAATATCTTCCATTCAAAACTGGAAAGAAGCTTTCTGAGAAACTGCTCTGTGTTCTCTGAATTCTTCTCACAGAGTTACATCTTTAACTTCAAGAAGCCTTCGCTAAGGCTGTTCTTGTGGAATTGGCAAGGATATTTGGAAGCCCATAGAGGGCTATGGTGAAAAAGGAAATATCTTCCGTTCAAAACTGGAAAGAAGCTTTCTGAGAAACTGCTCTGTGTTCTGTTAATTCATCTCACAGAGTTACATCTTTCCTTCAAGAAGCCTTCGCTAAGGCTGTTCTTGTGGTATTGGCAAAGGATATTTGGAAGCCCATAGAGGGCTATGGTGAAAAAGGAAATATCTTCCGTTCAAAACTGGAAAGAAGGTTTCTGAGAAACTGCTGTGTGTTCTGTTAATTCATCTCACAGGTTACATCTTTCCCTTCAAGAAGCCTTTCGCTAAGGCTGTTCTTGTGGTATTGGCAAAGGGATATTTGGAAGCCCATAGAGGGCTATGGTGAAAAAGGAAATATCTTCCGTTCAAAACTGGAAAGAAGCTTTCTGAGAAACTGCTCTGTGTCCTGTTAATTCTTCTCACACAGCTACATCTTTCCCTTCAAGAAGCCTTTCGCTAAGGCTGTTCTTGTGGAATTGGCAAAGTGATATTTGGAAGCCCATAGAGGGCTATGGTGAAAAAGGAAATATCTTCCGTTCAAAACTGGAAAGACGCTTTCTGAGAAACTAGTCTGTGTTCTGTTAATTCATCTCACGGAGATACATCTTTCCCTTCAAGAAGCCTTTCGCTACGGCTGTTCTTGTGGAATTGGCAAAGGAATATTTGGAAGCCCGTAGAGGGCTATGGTGAAAAAGGGAATATCTTCCGTTCAAAACTGGAAAGAAGCTTTCTGAGAAACTGGTCTGTGTTCTGTTACTTTATCTCACAGAGTTCCATCTTTCCCTTCAAGAAGCCTTTCGCTAAGGCTGTTCTTGTGGAATTGGCAAAGGGATATTTGGAAGCCCATAGAGGGCTATGGTGAAAAAGGAAATATCTTCCGTTCAAAATTGGAAAGAAGCATTCTGAGAAACTGCTCTGTGTTCTCTGAATTCATCTCACAGAGTTACATCTTTCCCTTCAAGAAGCCTATCGCTAAGGCTGTTCTTGTGGAATTGGCAAAGGGATATTTGGAATACCCTAGAGGGCTATGGTGAAAAAGGAAATATCTTCCGTTCAAAACAGGAAAGAACCTTTCTGAGAAACTGCTCTGTGTTCTGTTAGTTCATTTCACAGAGTTACATCTTTCCCTTCAAGAAGCCTTTCGCTAAGGCTGTTCTTGTGGAATTGGCAAAGGGATATTTGGAAGCCCATAGAGGGCTATGGTGAAAAAGGAAATATCTTCCGTTCAAAACTGCAAAAAACTTTCTGAGAAACTGCTGTGTGTTCTGTTACTTCATCTCACAGAGTTACATCTTTCCCTTCAGAAAGCCTTTCGCTAAGGCTGTTCTTGTGGAATTGGCAAAGGGATATTTGGAAGCCCTTAGAGGGCTATGGTGAAAAAGGAAATATCTTCCGTTCAAAACTGGAAAGAAGCTTTCTGAGAAACTGCTCTGTGTTCTCTGAATTCATCTCACAGAGTTACATCTTTCCCTTCAAGAAGCCTTTCGCTAAGGCTGTTCTTGTGGAATTGGCAAAGGGATATTTGGAAGCCCATAGAGGGCTATGGTGAAAAAGGAAATATCTTCCGTTCAAAACTGGAAAGAAGCTTTCTGAGAAACTGCTCTGTTCTCTGAATTCATCTCACAGAGTTACATCTTTCCCTTCAAGAAGCCTTTCGCTAAGGCTGTTCTTGTGGAATTGGCAAAGGGATATTTGGAAGCCCATAGAGGGCTATGGTGAAAAAGGAAATATCTTCCATTCAAAACTGGAAAGAAGCTTTCTGAGAAACTGCTCTGTGTTCTCTGAATTCATCTCACAGAGTTACATCTTTCCTTCAAGAAGCCTTTCGCTAAGGCTGTTCTTGTGGAATTGGCAAAGGGATATTTGGAAGCCCATAGAGGGCTATGGTGAAAAAGGAAATATCTTCCGTTCAAAACTGGAAAGAAGCTTTCTGAGAAACTGCTCTGTGTTCTGTTAATTCATCTCACAGAGTTACATCTTTCCCTTCAGAAGCCTTTCGCTAAGGCTGTTCTTGTGGAATTGGCAAAGGGATATTTGGAAGCCCATAGAGGCTATGGTGAAAAAGGAAATATCTTCCGCTCAAAACTGGAAAGAAGCTTTCTGAGAAACTGCTGTGTGTTCTGTTAATTCATCTCACAGGGTTACATCTTTCCTTCAAGAAGCCTTCGCTAAGGCTGTTCTTGTGGAATTGGCAAGGATATTTGGAAGCCCATAGAGGGCTATGGTGAAAAGGAAATATCTTCCGTTCAAAACTGGAAAGAAGCTTTCTGAGAAACTGCTCTGTGTTCTGTTAATTCATCTCACGGAGTTACATCTTTCCTTCAGAAGCCTTCGCTAAGGCTGTTCTTGTGGAATTGGCAAAGGGATATTTGGAAGCCCATAGAGGCTATGGTGAAAAGGAAATATCTTCCGTTCAAAACTGGAAAGAAGCTTTCTGAGAAACTGCTCTGTGTCCTGTTAATTCTTCTCACACAGCTACATCTTTCCTTCAAGAAGCCTTTCGCTAAGGCTGTTCTTTTGGAATTGGCAAAGGGATATTTGGAAGCCCATAGAGGGCTATGGTGAAAAGGAAATATCTTCCGTTCAAAACTGGAAAGAAGCTTTCTGAGAAACTAGTCTGTGTTCTGTTAATTCATCTCACGGAGATACATCTTTCCTTCAAGAAGCCTTTCGCTACGGCTGTTCTTGTGGAATTGGCAAAGGAATATTTGGAAGCCCGTAGAGGGCTATGGTGAAAAAGGGAATATCTTCCGTTCAAAACTGGAAAGAAGCTTTCTGAGAAACTGGTCTGTGTTCTGTTAGTTCATCTCACAGAGTTACATCTTTCCTTCAAGAAGCCTTCGCTAAGGCTGTTCTTGTGGAATTGGCAAAGGGATATTTGGAAGCCCATAGAGGGCTATGGTGAAAAGGAAATATCTTCCGTTCAAAACTGGAAAGAAGCTTTCTGAGAAACTGCTCTGTGTTCTGTTACTTTATCTCACAGAGTTACATCTTTCCCTTCAAGAAGCCTTTCGCTAAGGCTGTTCTTGTGGAATTGGCAAAGGGATATTTGGAAGCCCATAGAGGGCTATGGTGAAAAAGGAAATATCTTCCGTTCAAAATTGGAAAGAAGCTTTCTGAGAAACTGCTCTGTGTTCTCTGAATTCATCTCACAGAGTTACATCTTTCCCTTCAAGAAGCCTATCGCTAAGGCTGTTCTTGTGGAATTGGCAAAGGGATATTTGGAAGCCCATAGAGGGCTATGGTGAAAAAGGAAATATCTTCCGTTCAAAACTGGAAAGAAGATTTCTGAGAAACTGCTCTGTGTTCTGTTAATTCTTCTCACAGAGCTACATCTTTCCCTTCAAGAGGCCTTTCGCTAAGGCTGTTCTTGTGGAATTGGCAAAGGGATATTTGGAAGCCCATAGGGCTATGGTGAAAAGGAAATATCTTCAGTTCAAAACTGGAAAGAAGCATTCTGAGAAACTGCTCTGTGTTCTGTTAATTCATCTCACAGGGATACATCATTCCCTTCAAGAAGCCTTTCGCTAAGGCTGTTCTTGTGGAATTGGCAAAGGGATATTTGGAAGCCCATAGAGGGCTATGGTGAAAAAGGAAATATCTTCCGTTCAAAACTGGAAAGAAGCTTTCTGAGAAACTGCTCTGTGTTCTGTTAATTCATCTCACAGAGTTACATCTTTCCTTCAAGAAGCCTTTCGCTAAGGCTGTTCTTGTGGAATTGGCAAAGGGATATTTGGAAGCCCATAGAGGGCTATGGTGAAAAAGGAAATATCTTCCGTTCAAAACTGGAAAGAAGCTTTCTGAGAAACTGGTCTGTGTTCTGTTAATTCATCTCACAGAGTTACATCTTTCCCTTCAAGAAGCCTTTCGCTAAGGCTGTTCTTGTGGAATTGGCAAAGGGATATTTGGAAGCCCATAGAGGGCTATGGTG
The DNA here is from genome assembly GCA_023783455.1 of Erythrocebus patas. Lineage (NCBI taxonomy): Eukaryota > Metazoa > Chordata > Mammalia > Primates > Cercopithecidae > Erythrocebus > Erythrocebus patas. The sequence goes on along the minus strand of JAKFHT010001494.1, from coordinate 22,823 downwards.
AAAAGGAAATATCTTCCGTTCAAAACTGGAAAGAAGCTTTCTGAGAAACTGCTCTGTGTTCTGTTAATTCATCTCACAGAGTTACATCTTTCCCTTCAGAAGCCTTTCGCTAAGGCTGTTCTTTTGGAATTGGCAAAGGATATTTGGAAGCCCATAGGGCTATGGTGAAAAGGAAATATCTTCCGTTCAAAACTGGAAAGAAGCTTTCTGAGAAACTGCTCTGTGTTCTGTTAATTCATCTCACAGGGTTACATCTTTCCCTTCAAGAAGCCTTTCGCTAAGGCTGTTCTTGTGGAATTGGCAAGGATATTTGGAAGCCCATAGAGGGCTATGGTGAAAAAGGAAATATCTTCCGTTCAAAACTGGAAAGAAGCTTTCTGAGAAACTGCTCTGTGTTCTGTTAATTCATCTCACGGAGATACATCTTTCCTTCAAGAAGCCTTTCGCTAAGGCTGTTCTTGTGGAATTGGCAAAGGAATATTTGGAAGCCCATAGAGGCTATGGTGAAAAAGGAATATCTTCCGTTCAAAACTGGAAAGAAGCTTTCTGAGAAACTGGTCTGTGTTCTGTTAGTTCATCTCACAGAGTTACATCTTTCCTTGAAAAGCCTTTCGCTAAGGCTGTTCTTGTGGAATTGGCAAAGGATATTTGGAAGCCCATAGAGGGCTATGGTGAAAAAGGAAATATCTTCCGTTCAAAACTGGAAAGAAGCTTTCTGAGAAACTGCTCTGTGTTCTGTTAATTCATCTCACAGGGTTACATCTTTCCTTCAAGAAGCCTTTCGCTAAGGCTGTTCTTGTGGAATTGGCAAAGGATATTTGGAAGCCCATAGAGGCTATGGTGAAAAAGGAAATATCTTCCGTTCAAAACTGGAAAGAAGCTTTCTGAGAAACTGCTCTGTGTTCTGTTAATTCATCTCACAGGGTTACATCTTTCCTTCAAGAAGCCTTTCGCTAAGGCTGTTCTTGTGGAATTGGCAAAGGATATTTGGAAGCCCATAGAGGCTATGGTGAAAAAGGAAATATCTTCCGCTTCAAAACTGGAAAGAAGCTTTCTGAGAAACTGCTCTGTGTTCTGTTAATTCATCTCACAGAGTTACATCTTTCCTTCAAGAAGCCTTCGCTAAGGCTGTTCTTGTGGAATTGGCAAAGGATATTTGGAAGCCCATAGAGGCTATGGTGAAAAAGGAAATATCTTCCGTTCAAAACTGGAAAGAAGCTTTCTGAGAAACTGCTCTGTGTTCTGTTAATTCTTCTCACAGAGCTACATCTTTCCCTTCAAGAAGCCTTTCGCTAAGGCTGTTCTTGTGGAATTGGCAAAGGGATATTTGGAAGCCCATAGAGGGCTATGGTGAAAAGGAAATATCTTCCGTTCAAAACTGGAAAGAAGCTTTCTGAGAAACTAGTCTGTGTTCTGTTAATTCATCTCACGGAGATACATCTTTCCCTTCAAGAAGCCTTTCGCTACGGCTGTTCTTGTGGAATTGGCAAAGGAATATTTGGAAGCCCATAGAGGGCTATGGTGAAAAAGAGAATATCTTCCGTTCAAAACTGGAAAGAAGCTTGAGAAACTGCTCTGTGTTCTGTTAATTTATCTCACAGAGTTACATCTTTCCTTCAAGAAGCCTTTCGCTAAGGCTGTTCTTGTGGAATTGGCAAGGATATTTGGAAGCCCATAGAGGGCTATGGTGAAAAAGGAAATATCTTCCGTTCAAAACTGGAAAGAAGCTTTCTGAGAAACTGCTCTGTGTTCTGTTAATTCATCTCACAGAGTTACATCTTTCCCTTCAAGAAGCCTTTCGCTAAGGCTGTTCTTGTGGAATTGGCAAAGGGATATTTGGAAGCCCATAGAGGGCTATGGTGAAAAAGGAAATATCTTCCGTTCAAAACTGGAAAGAAGCTTTCTGAGAAACTGCTCTGTGTTCTGTTAATTCTTCTCACAGAGCTACCTCTTTCCCTTCAAGAGGCCTTTCGCTAAGGCTGTTCTTGTGGAATTGGCAAAGGGATATTTGGAAGCCCATAGAGGGCTATGGTGAAAAAGGAAATATCTTCCGTTCAAAACTGGAAAGAAGCTTTCTGAGAAACTGCTCTGTGTTCTGTTAATTCACCTCACAGGTTACATCTTTCCTTCAAGAAGCCTTCGCTAAGGCTGTTCTTGTGGAATTGGCAAAGGGATATTTGGAAGCCCATAGAGGGCTATGGTGAAAAAGGAAATATCTTCCGTTCAAAACTGGAAAGAAGCTTTCTGAGAAACTGCTCTGTGTTCTGTTAATTCATCTCACAGAGATACATCTTTCCCTTCAAGAAGCCTTTCGCTAAGGCTGTTCTTGTGGAATTGGCAAAGGGATATTTGGAAGCCCATAGAGGCTATGGTGAAAAGGAAATATCTTCCGTTCAAAACTGGAAAGAAGCTTTCTGAGAAACTGCTCTGTGTTCTGTTAATTCATCTCACGGAGATACATCTTTCCCTTCAAGAAGCCTTCGCTAAGGCTGTTCTTGTGGAATTGGCAAAGGAATATTTGGAAGCCCATAGAGGGCTATGGTGAAAAAGGAAATATCTTCCGTTCAAAACTGGAAAGAAGCTTTCTGAGAAACTGCTCAGTGTTCTGTTAGTTCATCTCACAGAGTTACATCTTTCCTTCAAGAAGCCTTTCGCTAAGGCTGTTCTTGTGGAATTGGCAAAGGATATTTGGAAGCCCTTAGAGGGCTATGGTGAAAAAGGAAATATCTTCCGCTCAAAACTGGAAAGAAGCTTTCTGAGAAACTGCTCTGTGTTCTGTTAATTCATCTCACAGAGTTACATCTTTCCTTCAAGAAGCCTTTCGCTAAGGCTGTTCTTGTGGAATTGGCAAAGGATATTTGGAAGCCCATAGAGGCTATGGTGAAAAGGAAATATCTTCCGCTTCAAAACTGGAAAGAAGCTTTCTGAGAAACAGCTCTGTGTTCTGTTAATTCTTCTCACAGAGCTACATCTTTCCCTTCAAGAGGCCTTTCGCTAAGGCTGTTCTTGTGGAATTGGCAAAGGATATTTGGAAGCCCATAGAGGGCTATGGTGAAAAGGAAATATCTTCCGCTTCAAAACTGGAAAGAAGCTTTCTGAGAAACTGCTCTGTGTTCTGAATTCATCTCACAGAGTTACATCTTTCCTTCAAGAAGCCTTTCGCTAAGGCTGTTCTTGTGGAATTGGCAAAGGATATTTGGAAGCCCATAGAGGGCTATGGTGAAAAGGAAATATCTTCCGTTCAAAACTGGAAAGAAGATTTCTGAGAAACTGCTCTGTGTTCTGTTAATTCTTCTCACAGAGCTACATCTTTCCTTCAAGAGGCCTTTCGCTAAGGCTGTTCTTGTGGAATTGGCAAAGGATATTTGGAAGCCCATAGGGGCTATGGTGAAAAGGAAATATCTTCAGTTCAAAACTGGAAAGAAGCATTCTGAGAAACTGCTCTGTGTTCTGTTAATTCATCTCACAGTGTTATATCTTTCCTTCAAGAAGCCTTTCGCTAAGGCTGTTCTTGTGGAATTGGCAAAGGGATATTTGGAAGCCCATAGAGGGCTATGGTGAAAAAGGAAATAGCTTCCGTTCAAAACTGGAAAGAAGCTTTCTGAGAAACTGCTCTGTGTTCTCTGAATTCATCTCACAGAGTTACATCTTTCCCTTCAAGAAGCCTATCGCTAAGGCTGTTCTTGTGGAATTGGCAAAGGGATATTTGGAAGCCCATAGAGGGCTATGGTGAAAAAGGAAATATCTTCCGTTCAAAACTGGAAAGAAGCTTTCTGAGAAACTGCTCTGTATTCTGTTAATTCTTCTCACAGAGCTACCTCTTTCCCTTCAAGAGGCCTTTCGCTAAGGCTGTTCTTGTGGAATTGGCAAAGGGATATTTGGAAGCCCATAGGGGCTATGGTGAAAAGGAAATATCTTCAGTTCAAAACTGGAAAGAAGCATTCTGAGAAACTGCTCTGTGTTCTGTTAATTCATCTCACAGTGTTATATCTTTCCTTCAAGAAGCCTTTCGCTAAGGCTGTTCTTGTGGAATTGGCAAAGGATATTTGGAAGCCCATAGAGGGCTATGGTGAAAAGGAAATAGCTTCCGTTCAAAACTGGAAAGAAGCTTTCTGAGAAACTGCTCTGTGTTCTGTTAATTCATCTCACAGAGTTCCATCTTTCCTTCAAGAAGCCTTTCGCTAAGGCTGTTCTTGTGGAATTGGCAAAGGGATATTTGGAAGCCCATAGAGGGCTATGGTGAAAAAGGAAATATCTTCCGTTCAAAACTGGAAAGAAGCTTTCTGAGAAACTGATCTGTGTTCTGTTAATTCATCTCACAGAGTTACATCTTTCCTTCAAGAAGCCTTTCACTAAGGCTGTTCTTGTGGAATTGGCAAAGGGATATTTGGAAGCCCATAGAGGGCTATGGTGAAAAAGGAAATATCTTCCGTTTAAAACTTGAAAGAAGCTTTCTGAGAAACTGCTCTGTGTTCTGTTAATTCATCTCACAGAGTTACATCTTTACCTTCAAGAAGCCTTCGCTAAGGCTGTTCTTGTGGAATTGGCAAAGGGATATTTGGAAGCCCATAGAGGGCTATGGTGAAAAAGGAAATATCTTCCGTTCAAAACTGGAAAGAAGCTTTCTGAGAAACTGCTCTGTGTTCTGTTAATTCATCTCACAGGGTTACATCTTTCCCTTCAAGAAGCCTTTCGCTAAGGCTGTTCTTGTGGAATTGGCAAAGGGATATTTGGAAGCCCATAGAGGGCTATGGTGAAAAAGGAAATATCTTCCGTTCAAAACTGGAAAGAAGCTTTCTGAGAAACTGCTCTGTGTTCTGTTAATTCATCTCACGGAGATACATCTTTCCCTTCAAGAAGCCTTTCGCTAAGGCTGTTCTTGTGGAATTGGCAAAGGAATATTTGGAAGCCCGTAGAGGGCTATGGTGAAAAAGGGAATATCTTCCGTTCAAAACTGGAAAGAAGCTTTCTGAGAAACTGGTCTGTGTTCTGTTAGTTCATCTCACAGAGTTACATCTTTCCCTTGAAAAAGCCTTTCGCTAAGGCTGTTCTTGTGGAATTGGCAAAGGGATATTTGGAAGCCCGTAGAGGGCTAGGGTGAAAAAGGAAATATCTTCCGTTCAAAACTGGAAAGAAGCTTTCTGAGAAACTGCTCTGTGTTCTGTTACTTTATCTCACAGAGTTACATCTTTCCCTTCAAGAAGCCTTTCGCTAAGGCTGTTCTTGTGGAATTGGCAAAGGGATATTTGGAAGCCCATAGAGGGCTATGGTGAAAAAGGAAATAGCTTCCGTTCAAAATTGGAAAGAAGCTTTCTGAGAAACTGCTCTGTGTTCTCTGAATTCATCTCACAGAGTTACATCTTTCCCTTCAAGAAGCCTATCGCTAAGGCTGTTCTTGTGGAATTGGCAAAGGGATATTTGGAAGCCCATAGAGGGCTATGGTGAAAAAGGAAATATCTTCCGTTCAAAACTGGAAAGAAGATTTCTGAGAAACTGCTCTGTGTTCTGTTAATTCTTCTCACAGAGCTACATCTTTCCCTTCAAGAGGCCTTTCGCTAAGGCTGTTCTTGTGGAATTGGCAAAGGGATATTTGGAAGCCCATAGGGGGCTATGGTGAAAAAGGAAATATCTTCAGTTCAAAACTGGAAAGAAGCATTCTGAGAAACTGCTCTGTGTTCTGTTAATTCATCTCACAGTGTTATATCTTTCCCTTCAAGAAGCCTTTCGCGAAGGCTGTTCTTGTGGAATTGGCAAAGGGATATTTGGAAGCCCATAGAGGGCTATGGTGAAAAAGGAAATATCTTCCGTTCAAAACTGGAAAGAAGCTTTCTGAGAAACTGCTCTGTGTTCTGTTAATTCTTCTCACAGAGCTACATCTTTCCCTTCAAGAGGCCTTTCGCTAAGGCTGTTCTTGTGGAATTGGCAAAGGGATATTTGGAAGCCCATAGGGGGCTATGGTGAAAAAGGAAATATCTTCAGTTCAAAACTGGAAAGAAGCATTCTGAGAAACTGCTCTGTGTTCTGTTAATTCATCTCACAGTGTTATATCTTTCCCTTCAAGAAGCCTTTCGCTAAGGCTGTTCTTGTGGAATTGGCAAAGGGATATTTGGAAGCCCATAGAGGGCTATGGTGAAAAAGGAAATAGCTTCCGTTCAAAACTGGAAAGAAGCTTTCTGAGAAACTGCTCTGTGTTCTGTTAATTCATCTCACAGAGTTCCATCTTTCCTTCAAGAAGCCTTTCGCTAAGGCTGTTCTTGTGGAATTGGCAAAGGGATATTTGGAAGCCCATAGAGGGCTATGGTGAAAAAGGAAATATCTTCCGTTCAAAACTGGAAAGAAGCTTTCTGAGAAACTGCTCTGTGTCCTGTTAATTCTTCTCACAGAGCTACATCTTTCCCTTCAAGAAGCCTTTCGCTAAGGCTGTTCTTGTGGAATTGGCAAAGGGATATTTGGAAGCCCATAGAGGGCTATGGTGAAAAAGGAAATATCTTCCGTTCAAAACTGGAAAGAAGCTTTCTGAGAAACTGCTCTGTGTTCTGTTAATTCATCTCACAGAGTTACATCTTTCCCTTCAAGAAGCCTTTCGCTAAGGCTGTTCTTGTGGAATTGGCAAAGGGATATTTGGAAGCCCATAGAGGGCTAGGGTGAAAAAGGAAATATCTTCCATTCAAAACTGGAAAGAAGCTTTCTGAGAAACTGCTCTGTGTTCTCTGAATTCTTCTCACAGAGTTACATCTTTCCTTCAAGAAGCCTTTCGCTAAGGCTGTTCTTGTGGAATTGGCAAAGGATATTTGGAAGCCCATAGAACACTATGGTGAAAAAGGAAATATCTTCCGTTTAAAACTTGAAAGAAGCTTTCTGAGAAACTGCTCTGTGTTCTGTTAATTCATCTCACAGGGTTACATCTTTCCCTTCAAGAAGCCTTTCGCTAAGGCTGTTCTTGTGGAATTGGCAAAGGGATATTTGGAAGCCCATAGAGGGCTATGGTGATAAAGGAAATATCTTCCGTTCAAAACTGGAAAGAAGCTTTCTGAGAAACTGCTCTGTGTTCTGTTAATTCACCTCACAGGGTTACATCTTTCCCTTCAAGAAGCCTTTCGCTAAGGCTGTTCTTGTGGAATTGGCAAAGGGATATTTGGAAGCCCATAGAGGGCTATGGTGAAAAAGGAAATATCTTCCGTTCAAAACTGGAAAGAAGCTTTCTGAGAAACTGCTCTGTGTTCTGTTAATTCATCTCACGGAGATACATCTTTCCCTTCAAGAAGCCTTTCGCTAAGGCTGTTCTTGTGGAATTGGCAAAGGGATATTTGGAAGCCCATAGAGGGCTATGGTGAAAAAGGAAATATCTTCCGTTCAAAACTGGAAAGAAGCTTTCTGAGAAACTGCTCTGTGTCCTGTTAATTCTTCTCACAGAGCTACATCTTTCCCTTCAAGAAGCCTTTCGCTAAGGCTGTTCTTGTGGAATTGGCAAAGGGATATTTGGAAGCCCATAGAGGGCTATGGTGAAAAAGGAAATATCTTCCGTTCAAAACTGGAAAGACGCTTTCTGAGAAACTAGTCTGTGTTCTGTTAATTCATCTCACGGAGATACATCTTTCCCTTCAAGAAGCCTTTCGCTACGGCTGTTCTTGTGGAATTGGCAAAGGAATATTTGGAAGCCCGTAGAGGGCTATGGTGAAAAAGAGAATATCTTCCGTTCAAAACTGGAAAGAAGCTTTCTGAGAAACTGCTCTGTGTTCTGTTAATTTATCTCACAGAGTTACATCTTTCCCTTCAAGAAGCCTTTCGCTAAGGCTGTTCTTGTGGAATTGGCAAAGGGATATTTGGAAGCCCATAGAGGGCTATGGTGAAAAAGGAAATATCTTCCGTTCAAAACTGGAAAGAAGCTTTCTGAGAAACTGCTTTGTGTTCTGTTAATTCATCTCACAGAGTTACATCTTTCCCTTCAAGAAGCCTTTCGCTAAGGCTGTTCTTGTGGAATTGGCAAAGGATATTTGGAAGCCCATAGAGGGCTATGGTGAAAAAGGAAATATCTTCCGTTCAAAACTGGAAAGAAGCTTTCTGAGAAACTGCTCTGTGTTCTGTTAATTCTTCTCACAGAGTTACATCTTTCCTTCAAGAAGCCTTTCGCTAAGGCTGTTCTTGTGGAATTGGCAAAGGATATTTGGAAGCCCATAGAGGGCTATGGTGAAAAAAATATCTTCCGTTCAAAACTGGAAAGAAGCTTTCTGAGAAACTGCTCTGTGTTCTGTTAATTCATCTCACAGGTTACATCTTTCCCTTCAAGAAGCCTTTCGCTAAGGCTGTTCTTGTGGAATTGGCAAAGGGATATTTGGAAGCCCATAGAGGGCTATGGTGAAAAAGGAAATATCTTCCGTTCAAAACTGGAAAGAAGCTTTCTGAGAAACTGCTCTGTGTTCTGTTAATTCATCTCACAGAGATACATCATTCCCTTCAAGAAGCCTTTCGCTAAGGCTGTTCTTGTGGAATTGGCAAAGGGATATTTGGAAGCCCTTAGAGGGCTATGGTGAAAAAGGAAATATCTTCCGTTCAAAACTGGAAAGACGCTTTCAGAGAAACTACTCTGTGTTCTGTTAATTCATCTCACGGAGATACATCTTTCCCTTCAAGAAGCCTTTCGCTACGGCTGTTCTTGTGGAATTGGCAAAGGAATATTTGGAAGCCCGTAGAGGGCTATGGTGAAAAAGAGAATATCTTCCGTTCAAAACTGGAAAGAAGCTTTCTGAGAAACTGCTCTGTGTTCTGTTAGTTCATCTCACAGAGTTACATCTTTCCCTTCAAGAAGCCTTTCGCTAAGGCTGTTCTTGTGGAATTGGCAAAGGGATATTTGGAAGCCCTTAGAGGGCTATGGTGAAAAAGGAAATATCTTCCGTTCAAAACTGGAAAGAAGCTTTCTGAGAAACTGCTCTGTGTTCTGTTAATTCATCTCACAGAGTTACATCTTTCCCTTCAAGAAGCCTTTCGCTAAGGCTGTTCTTGTGGAATTGGCAAAGGGATATTTGGAAGCCCATAGAGGGCTATGGTGAAAAAGGAAATATCTTCCGTTCAAAACTGGAAAGAAGCTTTCTGAGAAACTAGTCTGTGTTCTGTTAATTCTTCTCACAGAGTTACATCTTTCCTTCAAGAGGCCTTTCGCTAAGGCTGTTCTTGTGGAATTGGCAAAGGATATTTGGAAGCCCATAGGGGCTATGGTGAAAAAGGAAATATCTTCCGTTAAAAACTGGAAAGAAGCTTTCTGAGAAACTGCTCTGTGTTCTCTGAATTCATCTCACAGAGTTACATCTTTCCTTCAAGAAGCCTTTCGCTAAGGCTGTTCTTGTGGAATTGGCAAAGGATATTTGGAAGCCCATAGAGGGCTATGGTGAAAAGGAAATATCTTCCGCTCAAAACTGGAAAGAAGATTTCTGAGAAACTGCTCTGTGTTCTGTTAATTCTTCTCACAGAGTTACATCTTTCCTTCAAGAGGCCTTTCGCTAAGGCTGTTCTTGTGGAATTGGCAAAGGATATTTGGAAGCCCATAGGGCTATGGTGAAAAAGGAAATATCTTCAGTTCAAAACTGGAAAGAAGCATTCTGAGAAACTGCTCTGTGTTCTGTTAATTCATCTCACAGTGTTATATCTTTCCTTCAAGAAGCCTTCGCTAAGGCTGTTCTTGTGGAATTGGCAAAGGGATATTTGAAGCCCATAGAGGGCTATGGTGAAAAAGGAAATATCTTCCGTTCAAAACTGGAAAGAAGCTTGAGAAACTGCTCTGTGTTCTGTTAATTCATCTCACAGAGTTCCATCTTTCCTTCAAGAAGCCTTTCGCTAAGGCTGTTCTTGTGGAATTGGCAAAGGATATTTGGAAGCCCATAGAGGGCTATGGTGAAAAGGAAATATCTTCCGCTCAAAACTGGAAAGAAGCTTGAGAAACTGCTCTGTGTTCTGTTAATTCATCTCACAGGATACATCTTTCCCTTCAAGAAGCCTTTCGCTAAGGCTGTTCTTGTGGAATTGGCAAAGGATATTTGGAAGCCCAGAGGGCTATGGTGAAAAGGAAATATCTTCCGTTCAAAACTGGAAAGAAGCTTTCCGAGAAACTGCTCTGTGTCCTGTTAATTCTTCTCACAGAGCTACATCTTTCCGTTCAAGAAGCCTTTCGCTAAGGCTGTTCTTGTGGAATTGGCAAAGGGATATTTGGAAGCCCATAGAGGGCTATGGTGAAAAAGGAAATATCTTCCGTTCAAAACTGGAAAGAAGCTTTCTGAGAAACTGCTCTGTGTTATGTTAATTCTTCTCACAGAGCTACATCTTTTCCTTCAAGAGGCCTTTCACTAAGGCTGTTCTTGTGGAATTGGCAAAGGGATATTTGGAAGCCCATAGAGGGCTATGGTGAAAAAGGAAATATCTTCCGTTCAAAACTGGAAAGAAGCTTTCTGAGAAACTGCTCTGTGTTCTGTTAATTTATCTCACAGAGTTACATCTTTCCCTTCAAGAAGCCTTTGCTAAGGCTGTTCTTGTGGAATTGGCAAAGGATATTTGGAAGCCCATAGAGGGCTATGGTGAAAAGGAAATATCTTCCGCTCAAAACTGGAAAGAAGATTTCTGAGAAACTGCTCTGTGTTCTGAATTCATCTCACAGAGTTACATCTTTCCTTGAAGAAGCCTTTCGCTAAGGCTGTTCTTGTGGAATTGGCAAAGGATATTTGGAAGCCCATAGAGCTATGGTGAAAAAGGAAATATCTTCCATTCAAAACTGGAAAGAAGCTTCTGAGAAACTGCTCTGTGTTCTGTTAATTCATCTCACAGAGTTACATCTTTCCTTCAAAGCCTTTCGCTAAGGCTGTTCTTGTGGAATGGCAAAGGATATTTGGAAGCCCATAGAGGGCTATGGTGAAAAAGGAAATATCTTCCGCTCAAAACTGGAAAGAAGCTTGAGAAACTGCTCTGTGTTCTATGAATTCATCTCACAGAGTTACATCTTTCCTTCAAGAAGCCTTTCGCTAAGGCTGTTCTTGTGGAATTGGCAAAGGGATATTTGGAAGCCCATAGAGGCTATGGTGAAAAAGGAAATATCTTCCGCTCAAAACTGGAAAGAAGCTTTCTGAGAAACTGCTCTGTGTTCTGTTAATTCATCTCACAGAGATACATCTTTCCTTCAAGAAGCCTTTCGCTAAGGCTGTTCTTGTGGAATTGGCAAAGGATATTTGGAAGCCCATAGAGGGCTATGGTGAAAAAGGAAATATCTTCCGCTCAAAACTGGAAAGAAGCTTTCTGAGAAACTGCTCTGTGTTCTGTTAATTCTTCTCACAGAGTTACATCTTTCCTTCAAGAAGCCTTCGCTAAGGCTGTTCTTGTGGAATTGGCAAAGGATATTTGGAAGCCCATAGAGGGCTATGGTGAAAAAGGAAATATCTTCCGCTCAAAACTGGAAAGAAGCATTCTGAGAAACTGCTCTGTGTTCTGTTAATTCATATCACAGAGTTACATCTTTCCTTCAAGAAGCCTTTCGCTAAGGCTGTTCTTGTGGAATTGGCAAAGGGATATTTGGAAGCCCATAGAGGGCTATGGTGAAAAAGGAAATATCTTCCGTTCAAAACTGGAAAGAAGCTTGAGAAACTGCTCTGTGTTCTCTGAATTCTTCTCACAGAGTTACATCTTTCCTTCAAGAAGCCTTCGCTAAGGCTGTTCTTGTGGAATTGGCAAAGGATATTTGGAAGCCCATAGAGGGCTATGGTGAAAAAGGAAATATCTTCCGTTCAAAACTGGAAAGAAGCTTTCTGAGAAACTGCTCTGTGTTCTCTGAATTCATCTCACAGAGTTACATCTTTCCCTTCAAGAAGCCTTTCGCTAAGGCTGTTCTTGTGGAATTGGCAAAGGGATATTTGGAAGCCCATAGAGGGCTATGGTGAAAAAGGAAATATCTTCCATTCAAAACTGGAAAGAAGCTTTCTGAGAAACTGCTCTGTGTTCTCTGAATTCTTCTCACAGAGTTACATCTTTCCTTCAAGAAGCCTTTCGCTAAGGCTGTTCTTGTGGAATTGGCAAAGGGATATTTGGAAGCCCATAGAACGCTATGGTGAAAAAGGAAATATCTTCCGTTCAAAACTGGAAAGAAGCTTTCTGAGAAACTGCTCTGTGTTCTGTTAATTCATCTCACAGAGTTACATCTTTGCCTTCCAGAAGCCTTTCGCTAAGGCTGTTCTTGTGGTATTGGCAAAGGGATACTTGGAAGCCCATAGAGGGCTATGGTGAAAAAGGAAATATCTTCCGTTCAAAACTGGAAAGAAGCTTCTGAGAAACTGCTCTGTGTTCTGTTAATTCATCTCACAGAGTTACATCTTTCCTTCAAGAAGCCTTTCGCTAAGGCTGTTCTTGTGGAATTGGCAAAGGATATTTGGAAGCCCATAGAGGGCTATGGTGAAAAAGGAAATATCTTCCGTTCAAAACTGGAAAGAAGCTTTCTGAGAAACTGCTCTGTGTTCTGTTAATTCATCTCACAGAGTTACATCTTTCCTTCAAGAAGCCTTTCGCTAAGGCTGTTCTTGTGGAATTGGCAAGGGATATTTGGAAGCCCATAGAGGGCTATGGTGAAAAAGGAAATATCTTCCGCTCAAAACTGGAAAGAAGCTTTCTGAGAAACTGCTCTGTGTTCTGTTAATTCTTCTCACAGAGCTACATCTTTCCTTCAAGAAGCCTTCGCTAAGGCTGTTCTTGTGGAATTGGCAAAGGGATATTTGGAAGCCCATAGAGGGCTATGGTGAAAAAGGAAATATCTTCCGTTTAAAACTGGAAAGAAGCTTGAGAAACTGCTCTGTGTTCTGTTAATTTATCTCACAGAGTTACATCTTTCCTTCAAGAAGCCTTTCGCTAAGGCTGTTCTTGTGGAATTGGCAAAGGATATTTGGAAGCCCATAGAGGGCTATGGTGAAAAAGGAAATATCTTCCATTCAAAACTGGAAAGAAGCTTTCTGAGAAACTGCTCTGTGTTCTCTGAATTCTTCTCACAGAGTTACATCTTTCCTTCAAGAAGCCTTTCGCTAAGGCTGTTCTTGTGGAATGGCAAAGGATATTTGGAAGCCCATAGAGGGCTATGGTGAAAAAGGAAATATCTTCCGCTCAAAACTGGAAAGAAGCTTGAGAAACTGCTCTGTGTTCTATGAATTCATCTCACAGAGTTACATCTTTCCTTCAAGAAGCCTTTCGCTAAGGCTGTTCTTGTGGAATTGGCAAAGGGATATTTGGAAGCCCATAGAGGCTATGGTGAAAAAGGAAATATCTTCCGCTCAAAACTGGAAAGAAGCTTTCTGAGAAACTGCTCTGTGTTCTGTTAATTCATCTCACAGAGATACATCTTTCCTTCAAGAAGCCTTTCGCTAAGGCTGTTCTTGTGGAATTGGCAAAGGAATATTTGGAAGCCCATAGAGGGCTATGGTGAAAAAGGAAATATCTTCCGCTCAAAACTGGAAAGAAGCTTTCTGAGAAACTGCTCTGTGTTCTGTTAGTTCATCTCACAGAGTTACATCTTTCCTTCAAGAAGCCTTCGCTAAGGCTGTTCTTGTGGAATTGGCAAAGGATATTTGGAAGCCCTTAGAGGGCTATGGTGAAAAGGAAATATCTTCCGCTCAAAACTGGAAAGAAGCTTTCTGAGAAACTGCTCTGTGTTCTGTTAATTCATCTCACAGAGTTACATCTTTCCTTCAAGAAGCCTTTCGCTAAGGCTGTTCTTGTGGAATTGGCAAAGGATATTTGGAAGCCCATAGAGGGCTATGGTGAAAAAGGAAATATCTTCCGTTCAAAACTGGAAAGAAGCTTTCTGAGAAACTGCTCTGTGTTCTCTGAATTCATCTCACAGAGTTACATCTTTCCTTCAAGAAGCCTTTCGCTAAGGCTGTTCTTGTGGAATTGGCAAAGGATATTTGGAAGCCCATAGAGGCTATGGTGAAAAAGGAAATATCTTCCGCTCAAAACTGGAAAGAAGCTTTCTGAGAAACTGCTCTGTGTTCTGTTAATTTATCTCACAGAGTTACATCTTTCCTTCAAGAAGCCTTTCGCTAAGGCTGTTCTTGTGGAATTGGCAAAGGATATTTGGAAGCCCATAGAGGGCTATGGTGAAAAAGGAAATATCTTCCGCTCAAAACTGGAAAGAAGCTTTCTGAGAAACTGCTCTGTGTTCTCTGAATTCATCTCACAGAGTTACATCTTTCCTTCAAGAAGCCTTTCGCTAAGGCTGTTCTTGTGGAATTGGCAAAGGATATTTGGAAGCCCATAGAGGGCTATGGTGAAAAAGGAAATATCTTCCGTTCAAAACTGGAAAGAAGATTTCTGAGAAACTGCTCTGTGTTCTGTTAATTCATCTCACAGAGTTACATCTTTCCTTCAAGAGGCCTTTCGCTAAGGCTGTTCTTGTGGAATTGGCAAAGGATATTTGGAAGCCCATAGGGGCTATGGTGAAAAAGGAAATATCTTCAGTTCAAAACTGGAAAGAAGCATTCTGAGAAACTGCTCTGTGTTCTGTTAATTCATCTCACAGTGTTATATCTTTCCCTTCAAGAAGCCTTTCGCTAAGGCTGTTCTTGTGGAATTGGCAAAGGATATTTGGAAGCCCATAGAGGCTATGGTGAAAAAGGAAATATCTTCCGTTCAAAACTGGAAAGAAGCTTGAGAAACTGCTCTGTGTTCTGTTAATTTATCTCACAGAGTTACATCTTTCCTTCAAGAAGCCTTTCGCTAAGGCTGTTCTTGTGGAATTGGCAAAGGATATTTGGAAGCCCATAGAGGGCTATGGTGAAAAAGGAAATATCTTCCGCTCAAAACTGGAAAGAAGCTTGAGAAACTGCTCTGTGTTCTGTTAATTCTTCTCACAGAGTTACATCTTTCCTTCAAGAGGCCTTTCGCTAAGGCTGTTCTTGTGGAATTGGCAAAGGATATTTGGAAGCCCATAGAGGGCTATGGTGAAAAAGGAAATATCTTCCGTTCAAAACTGGAAAGAAGCTTTCTGAGAAACTGCTCTGTGTTCTGAATTCATCTCACAGAGTTACATCTTTCCTTCAAGAAGCCTTTCGCTAAGGCTGTTCTTGTGGAATTGGCAAAGGATATTTGGAAGCCCATAGAGGGCTATGGTGAAAAAGGAAATATCTTCCGCTCAAAACTGGAAAGAAGCTTTCTGAGAAACTGCTCTGTGTTCTGTTAATTCATCTCACAGAGTTACATCTTTCCTTCAAGAAGCCTTTCGCTAAGGCTGTTCTTGTGGAATTGGCAAAGGATATTTGGAAGCCCATAGAGGGCTATGGTGAAAAAGGAAATATCTTCCGCTCAAAACTGGAAAGAAGATTTCTGAGAAACTGCTCTGTGTTCTGTTAATTCTTCTCACAGAGTTACATCTTTCCTTCAAGAAGCCTTTCGCTAAGGCTGTTCTTGTGGAATTGGCAAAGGGATATTTGGAAGCCCATAGGGGCTATGGTGAAAAGGAAATATCTTCAGTTCAAAACTGGAAAGAAGCTTCTGAGAAACTGCTCTGTGTTCTGTTAATTCATCTCACAGAGTTACATCTTTCCTTCAAGAAGCCTTTCGCTAAGGCTGTTCTTGTGGAATTGGCAAAGGGATATTTGGAAGCCCATAGAGGGCTATGGTGAAAAGGAAATATCTTCTGTTCAAAACTGGAAAGAAGCTTTCTGAGAAACTGCTCTGTGTTCTGTTAATTCATCTCACAGAGTTCCATCTTTCCTTCAAGAAGCCTTTCGCTAAGGCTGTTCTTGTGGAATTGGCAAAGGATATTTGGAAGCCCATAGAGGGCTATGGTGAAAAGGAAATATCTTCCGCTCAAAACTGGAAAGAAGCTTGAGAAACTGCTCTGTGTTCTGTTAATTCATCTCACAGAGATACATCATTCCTTCAAGAAGCCTTTCGCTAAGGCTGTTCTTGTGGAATTGGCAAAGGATATTTGGAAGCCCATAGAGGGCTATGGTGAAAAAGGAAATATCTTCCGCTCAAAACTGGAAAGAAGCTTTCGAGAAACTGCTCTGTGTCCTGTTAATTCTTCTCACAGAGCTACATCTTTCCCTTCAAGAAGCCTTTCACTAAGGCTGTTCTTGTGGAATTGGCAAAGGGATATTTGGAAGCCCATAGAGGGCTATGGTGAAAAAGGAAATATCTTCCGTTCAAAACTGGAAAGAAGCTTTCTGAGAAACTGCTCTGTGTTATGTTAATTCTTCTCACAGAGCTACATCTTTTCCTTCAAGAGGCCTTTCACTAAGGCTGTTCTTGTGGAATTGGCAAAGGGATATTTGGAAGCCCATAGAGGGCTATGGTGAAAAAGGAAATATCTTCCGTTCAAAACTGGAAAGAAGCTTTCTGAGAAACTGCTCTGTGTTCTGTTAATTTATCTCACAGAGTTACATCTTTCCCTTCAAGAAGCCTTTCGCTAAGGCTGTTCTTGTGGAATTGGCAAAGGGATATTTGGAAGCCCATAGAGGGCTATGTTGAAAAAGGAAATATCTTCCGTTCAAAACTGGAAAGAAGATTTCTGAGAAACTGCTCTGTGTTCTATGAATTCATCTCACAGAGTTACATCTTTCCCTTGAAGAAGCCTTTCGCTAAGGCTGTTCTTGTGGAATTGGCAAGGATATTTGGAAGCCCATAGAGGGCTATGGTGAAAAAGGAAATATCTTCCATTCAAAACTGGAAAGAAGCTTCTGAGAAACTGCTCTGTGTTCTCTGAATTCTTCTCACAGAGTTACATCTTTCCTTCAAGAAGCCTTTCGCTAAGGCTGTTCTTGTGGAATTGGCAAAGGATATTTGGAAGCCCATAGAGGGCTATGGTGAAAAAGAAATATCTTCCGTTCAAAACTGGAAAGAAGCTTTCTGAGAAACTGCTCTGTGTTCTATGAATTCATCTCACAGAGTTACATCTTTCCTTCAAGAAACCTTTCGCTAAGGCTGTTCTTGTGGAATTGGCAAAGGATATTTGGAAGCCCATAGAGGGCTATGGTGAAAAAGGAAATATCTTCCGCTCAAAACTGGAAAGAAGCTTTCTGAGAAACTGCTCTGTGTTCTCTGAATTCTTCTCACAGAGTTACATCTTTCCTTCAAGAAGCCTTTCGCTAAGGCTGTTCTTGTGGAATTGGCAAAGAGATATTTGGAAGCCCATAGAGGGCTATGGTGAAAAAGGAAATATCTTCCGTTCAAAACTGGAAAAAATCTTTCTGAGAAACTGCTCTGTGTTCTGTTAATTCATCTCACAGAGTTACATCTTTCCCTTCAAGAAGCCTTTCGCTAAGGCTGTTCTTGTGGAATTGGCAAAGGGATATTTGGAAGCCCATAGAGGGCTATGGTGAAAAGGAAATATCTTCCGCTCAAAACTGGAAAGAAGCTTGAGAAACTGCTCTGTTTTCTGTTAATTCATCTCACAGAGTTACATCTTTCCTTCAAGAAGCCTTTCGCTAAGGCTGTTCTTGTGGAATTGGCAAAGGATATTTGGAAGCCCATAGAGGGCTATGGTGAAAAAGGAAATATCTTCCGTTCAAAACTGGAAAGAAGCTTTCTGAGAAACTGCTCTGTGTTCTCTGAATTCATCTCACAGAGTTACATCTTTCCCTTGAAGAAGCCTTTCGCTAAGGCTGTTCTTGTGGAATTCGCAAAGGTATATTTGGAAGCCCATAGAGGGCTATGGTGAAAAGGAAATATCTTCCGCTCAAAACTGGAAAGAAGCTTGAGAAACTGCTCTGTGTTCTGTTAATTCTTCTCACAGAGCTACATCTTTCCTTCAAGAAGCCTTTCACTAAGGCTGTTCTTGTGGAATTGGCAAAGGGATATTTGGAAGCCCATAGAGGGCTATGGTGAAAAGGAAATATCTTCCGCTCAAAACTGGAAAGAAGCTTGAGAAACTGCTCTGTGTTCTGTTAATTCTTCTCACAGAGTTACATCTTTCCTTCAAGAGGCCTTTCGCTAAGGCTGTTCTTGTGGAATTGGCAAAGGATATTTGGAAGCCCATAGAGGGCTATGGTGAAAAGGAAATATCTTCCGCTCAAAACTGGAAAGAAGCTTTCTGAGAAACTGCTCTGTGTTCTGTTAATTTATCTCACAGAGTTACATCTTTCCCTTCAAGAAGCCTTTCGCTAAGGCTGTTCTTGTGGAATTAGCAAAGGATATTTGGAAGCCCATAGAGGGCTATGGTGAAAAGGAAATATCTTCTGTTCAAAACTGGAAAGAAGCTTTCTGAGAAACTGCTCTGTGTTCTGTTAATTCATCTCACAGAGTTCCATCTTTCCCTTCAAGAAGCCTTTCGCTAAGGCTGTTCTTGTGGAATTGGCAAAGGGATATTTGGAAGCCCATAGAGGGCTATGGTGAAAAAGGAAATATCTTCCGTTCAAAACTGGAAAGAAGCTTTCTGAGAAACTGCTCTGTGTTCTGTTAATTCATCTCACGGAGATACATCTTTCCCTTCAAGAAGCCTTTCGCTAAGGCTGTTCTTGTGGAATTGGCAAAGGGATATTTGGAAGCCCATAGAGGGCTATGGTGAAAAAGGAAATATCTTCCGTTCAAAACTGGAAAGAAGCTTTCTGAGAAACTGCTCTGTGTCCTGTTAATTCTTCTCACAGAGCTACATCTTTCCCTTCAAGAAGCCTTTCACTAAGGCTGTTCTTGTGGAATTGGCAAAGGATATTTGGAAGCCCATAGAGGGCTATGGTGAAAAGGAAATATCTTCCGTTCAAAACTGGAAAGAAGCTTTCTGAGAAACTGCTCTGTGTTCTGTTAATTCTTCTCACAGAGCTACATCTTTCCTTCAAGAAGCCTTTCACTAAGGCTGTTCTTGTGGAATTGGCAAAGGATATTTGGAAGCCCATAGAGGGCTATGGTGAAAAGGAAATATCTTCCGTTCAAAACTGGAAAGAAGCTTTCTGAGAAACTGCTCTGTGTTCTGTTAATTTATCTCACAGAGTTACATCTTTCCCTTCAAGAAGCCTTTCGCTAAGGCTGTTCTTGTGGAATTGGCAAGGATATTTGGAAGCCCATAGAGGGCTATGTTGAAAAGGAAATATCTTCCGTTCAAAACTGGAAAGAAGATTTCTGAGAAACTGCTCTGTGTTCTATGAATTCATCTCACAGAGTTACATCTTTCCCTTGAAGAAGCCTTTCGCTAAGGCTGTTCTTGTGGAATTGGCAAAGGGATATTTGGAAGCCCATAGAGGGCTAGGGTGAAAAAGGAAATATCTTCCATTCAAAACTGGAAAGAAGCTTTCTGAGAAACTGCTCTGTGTTCTCTGAATTCTTCTCACAGAGTTACATCTTTCCCTTCAAGAAGCCTTTCGCTAAGGCTGTTCTTGTGGAATTGGCAAAGGGATATTTGGAAGCCCATAGAGGGCTATGGTGAAAAAGTAAATATCTTCCGTTCAAAACTGGAAAGAAGCTTTCTGAGAAACTGCTCTGTGTTCTATGAATTCATCTCACAGAGTTACATCTTTCCCTTCAAGAAACCTTTCGCTAAGTCTGTTCTTGTGGAATTGGCAAAGGGATATTTGGAAGCCCATAGAGGGCTAGGGTGAAAAAGGAAATATCTTCCGTTCAAAACTGGAAAGAAGCTTTCTGAGAAACTGCTCTGTGTTCTCTGAATTCTTCTCACAGAGTTACATCTTTCCCTTCAAGAAGCCTTTCGCTAAGGCTGTTCTTGTGGAATGGCAAAGGGATATTTGGAAGCCCATAGAACGCTATGGTGAAAAAGGAAATATCTTCCGTTCAAAACTGGAAAGAAGCTTTCTGAGAAACTGCTCTGTGTTCTGTTAATTCATCTCACAGAGTTACATCTTTCCCTTCAAGAAGCCTTTCGCTAAGGCTGTTCTTGTGGAATTGGCAAAGGATATTTGAAAGCCCGTAGACGGCTATGGTGAAAAAGAAATATCTTCCGTTCAAAACTGGAAAGAAGCTTTCTGAGAAACTGCTCTGTGTTCTCTGAATTCTTCTCACAGAGTTACATCTTTCCCTTCAAGAAGCCTTTCGCTAAGGCTGTTCTTGTGGAATGGCAAAGGGATATTTGGAAGCCCATAGAACGCTATGGTGAAAAAGGAAATATCTTCCGTTCAAAACTGGAAAGAAGCTTTCTGAGAAACTGCTCTGTGTTCTGTTAATTCATCTCACAGAGTTACATCTTTCCCTTCAAGAAGCCTTTCGCTAAGGCTGTTCTTGTGGAATTGGCAAAGGGATATTTGGAAGCCCATAGAGGGCTATGGTGAAAAAGGAAATATCTTCCGTTCAAAACTGGAAAGAAGCTTTCTGAGAAACTGCTCTGTGTTCTGTTAATTCATCTCACAGAGTTACATCTTTCCTTCAAGAAGCCTTTCGCTAAGGCTGTTCTTGTGGAATTGGCAAAGGATATTTGGAAGCCCATAGAGGGCTATGGTGAAAAGGAAATATCTTCCGTTCAAAACTGGAAAGAAGCTTTCTGAGAAACTGCTCTGTGTTCTCTGAATTCATCTCACAGAGTTACATCTTTCCTTCAAGAAGCCTTTCTCTAAGGCTGTTCTTGTGGAATTGGCAAAGGATATTTGGAAGCCCTTAGAGGGCTATGGTGAAAAGGAAATATCTTCCGCTCAAAACTGGAAAGAAGCTTTCTGAGAAACTGCTCTGTGTTCTGTTAATTCATCTCACAGAGTTACATCTTTCCTTCAAGAAGCCTTTCGCTAAGGCTGTTCTTGTGGAATTGGCAAGGGATATTTGGAAGCCCATAGAGGGCTATGGTGAAAAGGAAATATCTTCCGCTCAAAACTGGAAAGAAGCTTGAGAAACTGCTCTGTGTTCTGTTAATTCTCCTCACAGAGCTACATCTTTCCCTTCAAGAGGCCTTTCGCAAAGGCTGTTCTTGTGGAATTGGCAAAGGGATATTTGGAAGCCCATAGAGGGCTATGGTGAAAAAGGAAATATCTTCCGTTCAAAACTGGAAAGAAGCTTTCTGAGAAACTGCTCTGTGTTCTGTTAATTTATCTCACAGAGTTACATCTTTCCCTTCAAGAAGCCTTTCGCTAAGGCTGTTCTTGTGGAATTGGCAAAGGGATATTTGGAAGCCCATAGAGGGCTATGTTGAAAAAGGAAATATCTTCCGTTCAAAACTGGAAAGAAGATTTCTGAGAAACTGCTCTGTGTTCTATGAATTCATCTCACAGAGTTACATCTTTCCCTTCAAGAAGCCTTTCGCTAAGGCTGTTCTTGTGGAATTGGCAAAGGGATATTTGGAAGCCCATAGAGGGCTAGGGTGAAAAAGGAAATATCTTCCATTCAAAACTGGAAAGAAGCTTTCTGAGAAACTGCTCTGTGTTCTCTGAATTCTTCTCACAGAGTTACATCTTTCCCTTCAAGAAGCCTTTCGCTAAGGCTGTTCTTGTGGAATTGGCAAAGGGATATTTGGAAGCCCATAGAGGGCTATGGTGAAAAAATAAATATCTTCCGTTCAAAACTGGAAAGAAGCTTTCTGAGAAACTGCTCTGTGTTCTATGAATTCATCTCACAGAGTTACATCTTTCCGTTCAAGAAACCTTTCGCTAAGGCTGTTCTTGTGGAATTGGCAAAGGGATATTTGGAAGCCCATAGAGGGCTAGGGTGAAAAAGGAAATATCTTCCGTTCAAAACTGGAAAGAAGCTTTCTGAGAAACTGCTCTGTGTTCTCTGAATTCTTCTCACAGAGTTACATCTTTCCCTTCAAGAAGCCTTTCGCTAAGGCTGTTCTTGTGGAATGGCAAAGGATATTTGGAAGCCCATAGGGGCTATGGTGAAAAGGAAATATCTTCCGTTCAAAACTGGAAAGAAGCTTTCTGAGAAACTGCTCTGTGTTCTGTTAATTCATCTCACAGAGTTACATCTTTCCCTTCAAGAAGCCTTTCGCTAAGGCTGTTCTTGTGGAATTGGCAAAGGGATATTTGGAAGCCCATAGAGGGCTATGGTGAAAAGGAAATATCTTCCGTTCAAAACTGGAAAGAAGCTTTCTGAGAAACTGCTCTGTGTTCTGAATTCATCTCACAGAGTTACATCTTTCCCTTCAAGAAGCCTTCGCTAAGGCTGTTCTTGTGGAATTGGCAAAGGATATTTGGAAGCCCATAGAGGGCTATGGTGAAAAGGAAATATCTTCCGTTCAAAACTGGAAAGAAGCTTTCTGAGAAACTGCTCTGTGTTCTATGAATTCATCTCACAGAGTTACATCTTTCCCTTCAAGAAGCCTTTCTCTAAGGCTGTTCTTGTGGAATTGGCAAAGGATATTTGGAAGCCCATAGAGGGCTAGGTGAAAAAGGAAATATCTTCCATTCAAAACTGGAAAGAAACTTTCTGAGAAACTGCTCTGTGTTCTCTGAATTCTTCTCACAGAGTTACATCTTTCCCTTCAAAAGCCTTTCGCTAAGGCTGTTCTTGTGGAATGGCAAAGGATATTTGGAAGCCCATAGAACACTATGGTGAAAAGGAAATATCTTCCGTTCAAAACTGGAAAAAGCTTTCTGAGAAACTGGTCTGTGTTCTGTTAATTCATCTCACAGAGTTACATCTTTCCCTTCAGAAGCCTTTCGCTAAGGCTGTTCTTGTGGAATTGGCAAAGGATATTTGGAAGCCCATAGAGGCTATGGTGAAAAGGAAATATCTTCCGTTCAAAACTGGAAAGAAGCTTTCTGAGAAACTGCTCTGTGTATTGTTAATTCACCTCACAGGGTTACATCTTTCCTTCAAGAAGCCTTTCGCTAAGGCTGTTCTTGTGGAATTGGCAAAGGATATTTGGAAGCCCATAGAGGGCTATGGTGAAAAGGAAATATCTTCCGTTCAAAACTGGAAAGAAGCTTTCTGAGAAACTG
>JAKFHT010001493.1:0-28259 GCA_023783455.1 Erythrocebus patas | reverse complement strand
CAGAACATCTCAAACCAGTTTTCACCGGCTCAAACCGACCAGAACATCTCAAACCGTCTTTCACCGGCTCAAACCAATTTTGACCGGCTCAAACGGACCAGAACATCTCAAACCGGTTTTCACCGCTCAAACCGTCTCATACGGGTTTTGACCAAATCAAACCAGGCCAGACTGGCTCAAACTGACTCAAACAGGAACAGACCGCTCAAACCGAACCAGACCGGCTCAAACTGGTTTTGAACGGCTCAAACCGGTTTTCACCGGCTGAAACCTGACTCAAACCGACCAGAACATCTCAAACCGGTTTTCACCGGCTCAAACCGGTTTTGACCGGCTGAAACCGGACTCAAACCGGACTAGACCGGCTCACACCGGTTTTGAATGGCTCAAACTGGACTCAAACAGGAACAGACCGGCTCAAACAGTAACAGACCGGCTCAAACCGGCTCAAGCCAGACCAGACCGGCTCAAACTGCCTCAAACCTGACCAGAACAACTCAAACCGGCTTTCACCGGCTCAAACCGTACTCATACGGGTTTTGACCAGATCAAAGCAGGCCAGACCGTCTCCAATCGATTTTGACTGGCTCAAACCGGACTCAAACCGGACTAGACCGGCTCAAACCGGTTTTCAACGGCTCAAACCGGACTCAAACAGCAACAGACAGGCTCAAACAGGAACAGACCAGCTCAAACCGGCTCACACCAGACCAGAACGGCTCAAACCGGCTCAAACCGGACCAGAACATCTCAAACTGGTTTTCACCGGCTCAAACCGGTCTCATACGGGTTTTGACCAGATCAAACCAGGCCAGACCGGCTCAAACCATTTTGACTGGCTGAAACCAGACTCAAACTGGCCCAGACCGGTTTCAATCGGTTTTGACAGGCTCATAACGGACCAGACCGGCTCAAACCGAACCAGACCGGCTGAAACCGGTTTTGACTGGCTCAAACCGGACTAAAATATGACCGGACCGGCTCAAACCGGATCAATCCAGGCCAGACCGGCTCAAACCGGTTTTGACCAGCTCAAACCGGACTCAAACGGGTTTTGACCGAATCAAACCAGGCCAGACCGGCTCAAACCAATTTTGACCGGCTCAAACTGGACTCAAACCCGACCAGACCGGCTCAAACCGGTTTTGAATGGCTCAAACTGGACTCAAACAGCAACAGACAGGCTCAAACAGTAACAGACCAGCTCAAACCGGCTCACACCAGACCAGAATGGCTCAAACCGGCTCAAACCGGACCAGAACATCTCAAACCAGTTTTCACCGGCTGAAACCGGTCTCATACGAGTTTTGACCAGATCAAACCAGGCCAGACCTGCTCAAACCGGTTTTGACCGGCTCAAACTGGACTCAAACCCGACCAGACCCGCTCAAACCGGTTTTGACCGGCTCAAAGAGACTCAAACCGGTTTTGACCATATTTATCCGGACCAGACCAGCTCAAAACGGTTTGGACCTGCTCAAACCGGACTCAAACCAGGCCAGACCGGCTCAAACCGGTTTTGACCGGCTCAAACCGGACTCAAACCGGACCAGACCGGCTCAAACCTGTTTTGACTGGCTCAAAAAGGACTCAAACCGGAACAACCAGGCTCAAACCGGTTTTGACTGCCTGAAACCTGACTCAAACCTGACTAGACCGGCTCACACCGGTTTTGAATGGCTCAAACTGGACTCAAACAGGAACAGACCGGCTCAAACAGTAACAGACCGGCTCAAACCGGCTCAAGCCAGACCAGACCGGCTCAAACTGCCCCAAACGTGACCAGAACATCTCAAATCGGCTATCACCGCATCAAACCGTAGTCATACGGGTTTTGACCACATCAAACCAGGCCAGACCGTCTCCAATCAATTTTGACTGGCTCAAACCGGACTCAAACCGGACTAGACCGGCTCAAACCGGTTTTGAATGGCTCAAACCGGACTCAAACAGGAACAGACAGCTCAAACAGGAACAGACCAGCTCAAACCGACTCACACCAGACCAGAACGGCTCAAACCGGCTCAAACCGGACCAGAACATCTCAAACCGGTTTTCACCGGCTCAAACCGGTCTCATACGGGTTTTGACCAGATCAAACCAGGCCAGACCGGCTCAAACCGGTTTTGACCGGCTGAAACCGGACTCAAACCGGCCCAGATCGGTTTCAAACGGTTTTGACAGGCTCAAACCGGACCAGACAGGCTCAAACCGAACCAGACCGGCTGAAACCGGTTTGACTGGCTCAAACCGGACTAAAACATGACCGGACCGGCTCAAACCGGATCAATCCAGGCCAGACCGGCTCAAACCGGTTTTGACCAGCTCAAACCGGACTCAAACGGGTTTTGACCAAATCAAACCAGGCCAGACCGGCTCAAACCAATTTTGACCGGCTCAAACTGGACTCAAACACGACCAGACCGGCTCAAACCGGTTTTGACCGGCTCAAAGAGACTCAAACCGGTTTTGACCATATTTATCCGGACCAGAACAGCTCACAACGGTTTTGACCTGCTCAAACCGGACTCAAACCAGGCCTGACCGGCTCAAACTGGTTTTGACCGGCTCAAACCGGACTCAAACCGGACCAGACCGTCTCAAACCTGTGTTGACTGGCTCAAAAACGACTCAAACCGGAACAAACAGGCTCAAACCGGTTTTGACCGGCTGAAACCGGACTCAAACGGATTTTGACCAAATCAAACCAGGCCAGACTGGCTCAAACCGATTTTGACCGGCTCAAACTGGATTCAAACCCGACCAGCCCAGCTCAAACCCGTTTTGAATGGCTCAAACTGGACTCAAACAGGAACAGACCGGCTCAAACAGTAACAGACCGGCTCAAACCGGCTCAAGCCAGACCAGACCGGCTCAAACTGCCTCAAACCTGACCAGAACATCTCAAACCGGCTTTCACCGCCTCAAACCGTACTCATACGTGTTTTGACCAGATCAAAGCAGGCCAGACCGTCTCCAATCGATTTTGACTGGCTCAAACCGGACTCAAACCGGACTAGTCCGGCTCAAACTGGTTTTGAACGGCTCAAACCGGACTCAAACAGGAACAGACCGGCTCAATCAGGAAGAGACCAGCTCAAACCGTCTCACACCAGACCAGAATGGCTCAAAACGGCTCAAACCGGACCAGAACATCTCAAACCGGTTTTCACCGGCTCAAACCGGTCTCATACGGGTTTTGACCAGATCAAATCAGGCCAGACCGGCTCAAACCGGTTTTGACCGGCTGAAACTGGACTCAAACCGGCCCAGACCAGTTTCAATCGGTTTTGACAGGCTCATACCAGACGAGACCGGCTCAAACAGAACCAGACCGGCTGAAACCGGTTTTGACTGGCTCAAACCGGATTAAAACATGACCGGACCGGCTCAAACAGGATCAATCCAGGCCACACCGGCTCAAACTGGTTTTGACCAGCTCAAACCGGACTCAAACGTGTTTTGACCAAATCAAACCAGGCCAGACCGGCTCAAACCAATTTTGACCGGCTCAAACTGGACTCAAACCCGACCAGCCCGGCTGAAACCGGTTTTGACCAGCTCAAACAGACTCAAACTGCTTTTGACCGTATTTTTCCGGACCAGATCAGCTCAAACCTGTTTTGACCGGCTCAAACCATACTCAAACCGGACCAGACGGGCTCAAACCTGTTTTGACTGGCTCAAAAAGGACTCAAACCGGAACAATCAGGCTCAAACCGGTTTTGACCGGCTGAAACCTGACTCAAACCGGACTAGACCGGCTCACACCGGTTTTGAATGGCTCAAACTGGACTCAAACAGGACCAGACCGGCTCAAACAGTAACAGACCGGCTCAAACCGGCTCAAGCCAGACCAGACCGGCTCAAACTGCGTCAAACGTGACCAGAACATCTCAAATGGGCTATCACCGCCTAAAACCGTACTCATACGGGTTTTGACCAGATCAAACCAGGCCAGACCGTCTCCAATCGATTTTGACTGGCTCAAACCGGACTCAAACCGGACTAGACCGGCTCAAACCGGTTTTGAACGGCTCAAACCGGACTCAACCAGGAACAGACAGCTCAAACAGGAACATACCAGCTCAAACTGACTCACACCAGACCAGAACGCCTCAAACCGGCTCAAACCGGACCAGAACATCTCAAACCGGTTTTCACCGGCTCAAACCGGTCTCATACGGGTTTTGACCAGATCAAACCAGGCCAGACCGGCTCAAACTGGTTTTGACCGGCTGAAACCGGACTCAAACCGGCCCAGATCGGTTTCAAACGGTTTTGACAGGCTCAAACCGGACTCAAACTGGACTCAAACCCGACCAGACCGGCTGAAACCGGTTTTGACTGGCTCAAACCGGACTAAAACATGACCGGACCGGCTCAAACCGGATCAATCCAGGCCAGACCGGCTCAAACCGGTTTTGACCAGCTCAAACCGGACTCAAACGGGTTTTGACCAAATCAAACCAGGCCAGACCGGCTCAAACCAATTTTGACCGGCTCAAACTGGACTCAAACACGACCAGACTGGCTCAAACCGGTTTTGACCGGCTCAAACAGACTCAAACCGGTTTTGACCATATTTATCCGGACCAGACCAGCTCAAAACGGTTTTGACCTGCTCAAACCGGACTCAAACCAGGCCAGACCGGCTCAAACCGGTTTTGACCGGCTCAAACCGGACTCAAACCGGACCAGACCGGCTCAAACCTGTTTTGACTGGCTCAAAAAGGACTCAAACCGGAACAAACAGGCTCAAACCGGTTTTGACCGCCTGAAACCGGACTCAAACCGGACTAGACCGGCTCACACCGGTTTTGAATGGCTCAAACTGGACTCAAACAGGAACAGACCGGCTCAAACAGTAACAGACCGGCTCAAACCGGCTCAAGCCAGACCAGACCGGCTCAAACTGCCTCAAACCTGACCAGAACATCTCAAACCGGCTTTCACCGCCTCAAACCGTACTCATACGGGTTTTGACCAGATCAAA
Source organism: Erythrocebus patas (assembly GCA_023783455.1). Classification (NCBI taxonomy): domain Eukaryota; kingdom Metazoa; phylum Chordata; class Mammalia; order Primates; family Cercopithecidae; genus Erythrocebus; species Erythrocebus patas. The sequence goes on along the minus strand of JAKFHT010001493.1, from coordinate 23,263 downwards.
GCAGGCCAGACAGTCTCCAATCGATTTTGACTGGCTCAAACCGAACTCAAACCGGACTAGACCAACTCAAACTGGTTTTGAACGGCTCAAACCAGACTCAAACAGGAACAGACCGGCTCAAACAGGAACAGACCAGCTCAAACCGTCTCACACCAGACCAGAATGGCTCAACCCGGCTCAAACCGGACCAGAACATCTCAAACCGGTTTTCACCGGCTCAAACCGGTCTCATAGGGGTTTTGACCAGATCAAACCAGGCCAGACCGGCTCAAACCGGTTTTGACCTCCTGAAACCGGACTCAAACCGGCCCAGACCTGTTTCAATCGGTTTTGACAGGCTCAAACCGGACCAGACCTGCTCAAGGCAAACCAGACCGGCTGAAACCGGTTTTGACTGGCTCAAACCGGACTAAAACATGACCGGACCGGCTCAAACCGGATCAATCCAGGCCAGACCGGCTCAAACCGGTTTTGACCAGCTCAAACCGGACTCAAACGGGTTTTGACCAAATCAAACCAGGCCAGACCGGCTCAAACCAATTTTGACCGGCTCAAACTGGACTCAAACCCGACCAGACCGGCTCAAACCGGTTTTGACCGGCTCAAACAGACTCAAACCGGTTTTGACCATATTTATCCAGACCAGACCAGCTCAAAACGGTTTCGTCCTGCTCAAACCGGACTCAAACCAGGCCAGACCGGCTCAAACCGGTTTTGACCGGCTGAAACCGGACTCAAACCGGCCCAGACCGGTTTCAATCGGTTTTGACAGGCTCAAACCGGACAAGACCGGCTCAAACCGAACCAGACCGGCTGAAACCGGTTTTGACTGGCTCAAACCGGACTAAAACATGACCGGACCGGCTCAAACCGGATCAATCCTGGCCAGACCGGCTCAAACCGGTTTTGACCAGCTCAAACCGGACTCAAACGGGTTTTGACCAAATCAAACCAGGCCAGACTGGCTCAAACCGATTTTGACTGGCTCAAACTGGATTCAAACCCGACCAGGCCAGCTCAAACCCGTTTTGAATGGCTCAAACTGGACTCAAACAGGAACAGACCGGCTCAAACAGTAACAGACCGGCTCAAACCGGCTCAAGCCAGACCAGACCGGCTCAAACTGCCTCAAACCTGACCAGAACATCTCAAACCGGCTTTCACCGCCTCAAACCGTACTCATACGGGTTTTGACCAGATCAAAGCAGGCCAGACCGTCTCCAATCGATTTTGACTGGCTCAAACCGGACTCAAACCGGACTAGACCGGCTCAAACTGGTTTTGAACGGCTCAAACCGGACTCAAACAGGAACAGACAGGCTCAAGCAGGAACAGACCAGCTCAAACCGTCTCACACCAGACCAGAATGGCTCAAACCGGCTCAAACCGGACCAGAACATCTCAAACCGGTTTTCACCGGCTCAAACCGGTCTCATACGGGTTTTGACCAGATCAAACCAGGCCAGACCAGCTCAAACCGGTTTTGACCGGCTCAAACTGGACTCAAACCCGACCAGACCGGCTCAAACCGGTTTTGACCGGCTCAAACAGAATCAAACCGGTTTTGACCATATTTATCCGGACCAGACCTGCTCAAAACTGTTTTAACCTGCTCAAACCGGACTCAAACCAGGCCAGACCGGCTCAAACCGGTTTTGACCGGCTCAAACCGGACTCAAACCGGACCAGACCGGCTCAAACCTGTTTTGACTGGCTCAAAAAGGACTCAAACCGGAACAAACAGGCTCAAACCGGTTTTGACCGGCTGAAACCGGACTCAAACCGGACTAGACCAGCTCACACCGGTTTTGAATGGCTCAAACTGGACTCAAACAGGAACAGACCGGCTCAAACAGTAACAGACCGGCTCAAACCGGCTCAAGCCAGACCAGACCTTCTCAAACTGCCTCAAACCTGACCATAACATCTCAAACCAGCTTTCACCACCTCAAACCGTACTCATACGGGTTTTGACCAGATCAAAGCAGGCCAGACCGTCTCCAATCGATTTTGACTGGCTCAAACCGGACTCAAACCGGACTAGACCGGCTCAAACCGGTTTTGAACGGCTCAAACCGGACTCAAACAGGAACAGACCGGCTCAAACAGGAACAGACCAGCTCAAACCGTCTCACACCAGACCAGAATGGCTCAAACCGGCTCAAACCGGACCAGAACATCTCAAACCGGTTTTCACCGGCTCAAACCGGTCTCATACGGGTTTTGACCAGATCAAACCAGGCCAGACCGGCTCAAACCGGTTTTGACCGGCTGAAACCGGACTCAAACCGGCCCAGACCGGTTTCAATCGGTTTTGACAGGCTCATACCGGACCAGACCGGCTCAAACCGAACCAGACCGGCTGAAACCGGTTTTGACTAGCTCAAACCGGACTAAAACATGACCGGACCGGCTCAAACCGCATCAATCCAGGCCAGACCGGCTCAAACCGGTTTTGACCAGTTCAAACCGGACTCAAACGGGTTTTGACCAAATCAAACCAGGCCAGACTGGCTCAATCCGATTTTGACCGGCTCAAACTGGACTCAAACCCGACCAGCCCGGCTCAAACCGGTTTTGAATGGCTCAAACTGGACTCAAACAGGAACAGACCGGCTCAAACAGTAACAGACCAGCTCAAACCGGCTCAAGCCAGACCAGACCGGCTCAAACTGGCTCAAACCGGACCAGAACATCTCAAACCGGTTTTCACCGGCTCAAACCGGTCTCATACGGGTTTTGACCAGATCAAAGCAGGCCAGACACTCTCCAATCGATTTTGACTGGCTCAAACCGGACTCAAACCGGGCTAGAAAGGCTCAAACCGGTTTTGAACGGCTCAAACCGGACTCAAACAGCAACAGACAGGCTCAAGCAGGAACAGACCAGCTCAAACCGGCTCACACCAGACCAGAACGGCTCAAACCGGCTCAAACCGGACCAGAACATCTCAAACTGGTTTTCACCGGCTCAAACCGGTCTCATACGGGTTTTGACCAGATCAAACCAGGCCAGACCGGCTCAAACCGGTTTTGACTGGCTGAAACCGGACTCAAACAGGCCCAGACCTGTTTCAATCGGTTTTGACAGGCTCAAACCGTACAAGACCGGCTCAAACCGAACCAGACCGGCTGAAACCGGTTTTGACTGGCTCAAACCAGAATAAAACATGACCAGACCGGCTCAAACCGGATCAATCCAGGCCAGAACGGCTCAAACCGGTTTTGACCAGCTCAAACCGGATTCAAACGGGTTTTGACCAAATCAAACCAGGCCAGACCGGATCAAACCAATTTTGACCGGCTCAAACTGGACTCAAACCCGACCAGACTGGATCAAACCGGTTTTGACCGGCTCAAACAGACTCAAACTGGTTTTGACCGTATTTTTCCGGACCAGATCAGCTCAAAACGGTTTGGACCTGCTCAAACCGGACTCAAACCAGGCCAGACCGGCTCAAACCGGTTTTGACCGGCTCAAACCGGACTCAAACCGGACCAGACCGGCTCAAACCTGTTTTGACTGGCTCAAAAAGGACTCAAACCGGAACAAACAGGCTCAAACCGGTTTTGACTGGCTGAAACCTGACTCAAACTGGACTAGACTGGCTCACACCGGTTTTGAATGGCTCAAACTGGACTCAAACAGGAACAGACCGGCTCAAACAGTAACAGACCGGCTCAAACCGGCTCAAGCCAGACCAGACCGGCTCAAACTGCCTCAAACCTGACCAGAATATCTCAAACCGGCTTTCACCGCCTCAAACCGTACTCATACGGGTTTTGACCAGATCAAAGCAGGCCAGACCGTCTCCAATCGATTTTGACTGGCTCAAACCGGACTCAAACTGGACTAGACTGGCTCAAACCGGTTTTGAACGGCTCAAACCGGACTCAAACAGGAACAGACAGCTCAAACAGGAACAGACCAGCTCAAACCAACTCACACCAGACCAGAACGGCTCAAACCGGCTCAAACCGGACCAGAACATCTCAAACCGGTTTTCACCGGCTCAAACCGGTCTCATACGGGTTTTGACCACATCAAACCAGGCCAGACAGGCTCAAACCGGTTTTGACTGGCTGAAACCGGACTCAAACCGGCCCAGACCGGTTTCAATCGGTTTTCACAGGCTCAAACCGGTCCAGACCGGCTCAAACCGAACCAGACCGGCTGAAACCGGTTTTGACTGGCTCAAACCGGACTAAAATATGACTGGACCGGCTCAAACCGGATCAATCCAGGCCAGACCGGCTCAAACCGGTTTTGACCAGCTCAAACCGGACTCAAACGGGTTTTGACCAAATCAAACCAGGCCAGACCGGCTCAAACCAATTTTGACCGGCTCAAACTGAACTCAAACCCGACCAGCCCGGCTCAAACCGGTTTTGACCGGCTCAAACAGACTCAAACTGGTTTTGACCGTATTTTTCCGGACCAGATCAGCTCAAAACGGTTTTGACCTGCTCAAACCGGACTCAAACCAGGCCAGACCGGCTCAAACCGGTTTTGACCGGCTCAAACCGGACTCAAAGCGGACCAGACCGGCTCAAACCTGTTTTGACTGGCTCAAAAAGGACTCAAACCGGAACAAACAGGCTCAAACCGGTTTTGACCGGCTGAAACCGGACTCAAACCGGACTAGACCGGCTCACACCGGTTTTGAATGGCTCAAACTGGACTCAAACAGGAAGAGACCGGCTCAAACAGTAACAGACCGGCTCAAACCGGCTCAAGCCAGACCAGACCGGCTCAAACTGCCTCAAACCTGACCAGAACATCTCAAACCGGCTTTCACCGGCTCAAACCGTACTCATACGGGTTTTGACCAGATCAAAGCAGGCCAGACCGTCTCCAATCGATTTTGACTGGCTCAAACTGGACTCAAACCGGACTAGACCAACTCAAACCGGTTTTGAACGGCTCAAACCGGACTCAAACAGGAACAGACCGGCTGAAACAGGAACAGACCAGCTCAAACCGGCTCACACCAGACCAGAATGGCTCAAACCGGCTCAAACCGGACCAGAACATCTCAAACCGGGTTTCACCGGCTCAAACCGGTCTCATACGGGTTTTGACCAGATCAAAGCAGGCCAGACACTCTCCAATCGATTTTGACTGGCTCAAACCGGACTCAAACCGGACTAGACCGGCTCAAACCGGTTTTGAACGGCTCAAACCAGACTCAAACAGCAACAGACAGGCTCAAGCAGGAACAGACCAGCTCAAACCGGCTCACACCAGACCAGAACGGCTCAAACCGGCTCAAACCGGACCAGAACATCTCAAACCGGTTTTCACCGGCTCAAACCGGACTCAAACGGGTTTTGACCAGATCAAACCAGGCCAGACCGGCTCAAACCGGTTTTGACTGGCTGAAACCGGACTCAAACCGGCCCAGACCGGTTTCAATCGGTTTTCACAGGCTCAAACCGGTCCAGACCGGCTCAAACCGAACCAGACCGGCTGAAACCGGTTTTGACTGGCTCAAACCGGACTAAAATATGACTGGACCGGCTCAAACCGGATCAATCCAGGCCAGACCGGCTCAAACCGGTTTTGACCAGCTCAAACCGGACTCAAACGGGTTTTGACCAAATCAAACCAGGCCAGACCGGCTCAAACCAATTTTGACCGGCTCAAACTGAACTCAAACCCGACCAGCCCGGCTCAAACCGGTTTTGACCGGCTCAAACAGACTCAAACTGGTTTTGACCGTATTTTTCCGGACCAGATCAGCTCAAAACGGTTTTGACCTGCTCAAACCGGACTCAAACCAGGCCAGACCGGCTCAAACCGGTTTTGACCGGCTCAAACCAGACTCAAACCGGACCAGACCGGCTCAAACCTGTTTTGACTGGCTCAAAAAGGACTCAAACCGGAACAAACAGGCTCAAACCGGTTTTGACAGGCTGAAACCTGACTCAAACCGGACTAGACCGGCTCACACCGGTTTTGAATGGCTCAAACTGGACTCAAACAGGAAGAGACCGGCTCAAACAGTAACAGACCGGCTCAAACCGGCTCAAGCCAGACCAGACCGGCTCAAACTGCCTCAAACCTGACCAGAACATCTCAAACCGGCTTTCACCACCTCAAACCGTACTCATACGGGTTTTAACCAGATCAAAGCAGGCCAGACGGTCTCCAATCGATTTTGACTGGCTCAAACCGGACTCAAACTGGACTAGACCAACTCAAACTGGTTTTGAACGGCTCAAACCGGACTCAAACAGGAACAGACCGCTCAAACAGGAACAGACCAGCTCAAACCGGCTCACACCAGACCAGAATGGCTCAAACCGGCTCAAACCGGACCAGAACATCTCAAACCGGTTTTCACCGGCTGAAACCGGTCTCATACGGGTTTTGACCAGATCAAACCAGGCCAGACCTGCTCAAACCGGTTTTGACCGGCTCAAACTGGACTCAAACCCGACCAGACCGGCTCAAACCGGTTTTGACCGGCTCAAACAGACTCAAACCGGTTTTGACCATATTTATCCGGACCAGACCAGCTCAAAACGGTTTGGACCTGCTCAAACCGGACTCAAACCAGGCCAGACCGGCTCAAACCAGTTTTGACCGGCTCAAAACGGACTCAAAGCGGACCAGACCAGCTCAAACCTGTTTCGACTGGCTCAAAAAGGACTCAAACCGGAACAAACAGGCTCAAACCGGTTTTGACCGGCTGAAACCGGACTCAAACCGGACTAGACCGGCTCACACCGGTTTTGAATGGCTCAAACTGGACTCAAACAGGAACAGACCGGCTCAAACAGTAACAGACTGGCTCAATCCGGCTCAAGCCAGACCAGACCGGCTCAAACTGCCTCAAACCTGACCAGAATATCTCAAACCGTTTTTCACCGGCTCAAACCGTACTCATACGGGTTTTGACCAGATCAAACCAGGCCAGACCGGCTCAAACCGGTTTTGACCGGCTGAAACCGGACTCAAACCGGCCCAGACCGGTTTCAATCGGTTTTGACAGGCTCAAACCGGTCCAGACCGGCTCAAACCGAACCAGACCGGCTGAAACCGGTTTTGACTAGCTCAAACCGGACTAAAATATGACTGGACCGGCTCAAACCGGATCAATCCAGGCCACACCGGCTCAAACCGGTTTTGACCAGCTCAAACCGGACTCAAATGGGTTTTGACCAAATCAAACCAGGCCAGACCGGCTCAAACCAATTTTGACCGGCTCAAACTGAACTCAAACCCGACCAGCCCGGCTCAAACCGGTTTTGACCGGCTCAAACAGACTCAAACTGGTTTTGACCGTATTTTTCCGGACCAGATCAGCTCAAAACGGTTTTGACCTGCTCAAACCGGACTCAAACCAGGCCAGACCAGCTCAAACCGGTTTTGACCGGCTCAAACCGGACTCAAACCGGACCAGACCGGCTCAAACCTGTTTTGACTGGCTCAAAAATGACTCAAACCGGAACAAACAGGCTCAAACCGGTTTTGACCGGCTGAAACCTGACTCAAACCGGACTAGACCGGCTCACACCGGTTTTGAATGGCTCAAACTGGACTCAAACAGGAAGAGACCGGCTCAAACAGTAACAGACCGGCTCAAACCGGCTCAAGCCAGACCAGACCGGCTCAAACTGCCTCAAACCTGACCAGAACATCTCAAACCGGCTTTCACCACCTCAAACCGTACTCATACGGGTTTTGACCAGATCAAAGCAGGCCAGACAGTCTCCAATCGATTTTGACTGGCTCAAACCGGACTCAAACCGGACTAGACCAACTCAAACTGGTTTTGAACGGCTCAAACCGGACTCAAACAGGAACAGACCGGCTCAAACAGGAACAGACCAGCTCAAACCGGCTCACACCAGACCAGAATGGCTCAAACTGGCTCAAACCGGACCAGAACATCTCAAACCGGTTTTCACCGGCTGAAACCGGTCTCATACGGGTTTTGACCAGATCAAACCAGGCCAGACCTGCTCAAACCGGTTTTGACCGGCTCAAACTGGACTCAAACCCGACCAGACCGGCTCAAACCGGTTTTGACCGGCTCAAACAGACTCAAACTGGTTTTGACCGTATTTTTCCGGACCAGATCAGCTCAAAACGGTTTGGACCTGCTCAAACCGGACTCAAACCAGGCCAGACCGGCTCAAACCGGTTTTGACCGGCTCAAACCGGACTCAAAGCGGACCAGACCGGCTCAAACCTGTTTCGACTGGCTCAAAATGACTCAAACCGAACAACAGGCTCAAACCGGTTTTGACCGGCTGAAACCTGACTCAAACCGGACTAGACCGGCTCACACCGGTTTTGAATGGCTCAAACTGGACTCAAACAGGAACAGACCGCTCAAACAGTAACAGACCGGCTCAAACCGGCTCAAGCCAGACCAGACCGGCTCAAACTGCCTCAAACCTGACCAGAACATCTCAAACCGGCTTTCACCGCCTCAAACCGTACTCATACGGGTTTTGACCAGATCAAAGCAGGCCAGACCGTCTCCAATCGATTTTGACTGGCTCAAACCGGACTCAAACCGGACTAGACCAACTCAAACTGGTTTTGAACGGCTCAAACCGGACTCAAACAGGAACAGACCGGCTCAAACAGGAACAGACCAGCTCAAACCGGCTCACACCAGACCAGAATGGCTCAAACCGGCTCAAACCGGACCAGAACATCTCAAACCGGTTTTCACCGGCTCAAACCGGTCTCATACGGGTTTTGACCAGATCAAACCAGGCCAGACCTGCTCAAACCGGTTTTGACCGGCTCAAACTGGACTCAAACCCGACCAGACCGGCTCAAACCGGTTTTGACCGGCTCAAACAGACTCAAACCGGTTTTGACCATATTTATCCGGACCAGACCAGCTCAAAACGGTTTGGACCTGCTCAAACCGGACTCAAACCAGGCCAGACCGGCTCAAACCGGTTTTGACCGGCTCAAACTGGACTCAAACCGGACCAGACCGGCTCAAACCTGTTTCGACTGGCTCAAAAAGGACTCAAACCGGAACAAACAGGCTCAAACCGGTTTTGACCGGCTGAAACCGGACTCAAACCGGACTAGACCGGCTCACACCGGTTTTGAATGGCTCAAACTGGACTCAAACAGGAACAGACCGGCTCAAACAGTAACAGACCGGCTCAATCCGGCTCAAGCCAGACCAGACCGGCTCAAACTGCCTCAAACCTGACCAGAACATCTCAAACCGTCTTTCACCGGCTCAAACCGTACTCATACGGGTTTTGACCAGATCAAAGCAGGCCAGACCGTCTCCAATCGATTTTGACTGGCTCAAACTGGACTCAAACCGGACTAGACCAACTCAAACTGGTTTTGAACGGCTCAAACCGGACTCAAACAGGAAGAGACCGGCTGAAACAGGAACAGACCAGCTCAAACCGGCTCACACCAGACCAGAATGGCTCAAACCGGCTCAAACCGGACCAGAACATCTCAAACCGGTTTTCACCGGCTCAAACCGGTCTCATACGGGTTTTGACCAGATCAAACCAGGCCAGACCTGCTCAAACCGGTTTTGACCGGCTCAAACTGGACTCAAACCCGACCAGACCGGCTCAAACCGGTTTTGACCGGCTCAAACAGACTCAAACCGGTTTTGACCATATTTATCCGGACCAGACCAGCTCAAAACGGTTTGGACCTGCTCAAACCGGACTCAAACCAGGCCAGACCGGCTCAAACCGGTTTTGACCGGCTCAAACCGGACTCAAAGCGGACCAGACCGGCTCAAACCTGTTTCGACTGGCTCAAAAAGGACTCAAACCGGAACAAACAGGCTCAAACCGGTTTTGACCGGCTGAAACCGGACTCAAACCGGACTAGACCGGCTCACACCGGTTTTGAATGGCTCAAACTGGACTCAAACAGGAACAGACCGGCTCAAACAGTAACAGACCGGCTCAATCCGGCTCAAGCCAGACCAGACCGGCTCAAACTGCCTCAAACCTGACCAGAACATCTCAAACCGGCTTTCACCGGCTCAAACCGTACTCATACGGGTTTTGACCAGATCAAAGCAGGCCAGACCCTCTCCAATCGATTTTGACTGGCTCAAACTGGACTCAAACCGGACTAGACCAACTCAAACTGGTTTTGAACGGCTCAAACCGGACTCAAACAGGAAGAGACCGGCTGAAACAGGAACAGACCAGCTCAAACCGGCTCACACCAGACCAGAATGGCTCAAACCGGCTCAAACCGACCAGAACATCTCAAACCGGTTTTCACCGCTCAAACCGTCTCATACGGGTTTTGACCAGATCAAACCAGGCCAGACCTGCTCAAACCGGTTTTGACCGGCTCAAACTGGACTCAAACCCGACCAGACCGGCTCAAACCGGTTTTGACCGCTCAAACAGACTCAAACCGGTTTTGACCATATTTATCCGGACCAGACCAGCTCAAAACGGTTTTGACCTGCTCAAACCGGACTCAAACCAGGCCAGACCGGCTCAAACCGGTTTTGACCGGCTCAAACAGACTCAAACCGGACCAGACCGGCTCAAACCTGTTTTGACTGGCTCAAAAGGACTCAAACCGAACAAACAGGCTCAAACCGGTTTTGACCGGCTGAAACCGGACTCAAACCGGACTAGACCAGCTCACACCGGTTTTGAATGGCTCAAACTGACTCAAACAGGAACAGACCGGCTCAAACAGTAACAGACCGGCTCAAACCGGCTCAAGCCAGACCAGACCGGCTCAAACTGCCTCAAACCTGACCAGAACATCTCAAACCGGCTTTCACCACCTCAAACCGTACTCATACGGGTTTTGACCAGATCAAAGCAGGCCAGACCGTCTCCAATCGATTTTGACTGGCTCAAACCGACTCAAACCGACTAGACCGGCTCAAACCGGTTTTGAACGGCTCAAACCGACTCAAACAGGAACAGACCGGCTCAAACAGGAACAGACCAGCTCAAACCGTCTCACACCAGACCAGAATGGCTCAAACCGCTCAAACCGACCAGAACATCTCAAACCGGTTTTCACCGCTCAAACCGTCTCATACGGGTTTTGACCAGATCAAACCAGGCCAGACCGCTCAAACCGGTTTTGACCGGCTGAAACCGGACTCAAACCGCCCAGACCGGTTTCAATCGGTTTTGACAGGCTCATACCGGACCAGACCGCTCAAACCGAACCAGACCGCTGAAACCGGTTTTGACTAGCTCAAACCGGACTAAAACATGACCGGACCGGCTCAAACCGCATCAATCCAGGCCAGACCGGCTCAAACCGGTTTTGACCAGCTCAAACCGGACTCAAACGGGTTTTGACCAAATCAAACCAGGCCAGACTGGCTCAATCCGATTTTGACCGGCTCAAACTGGACTCAAACCGGACCAGACCAGCTCAAAACGGTTTTGAATGGCTCAAACTGGACTCAAACAGGAACAGACCGGCTCAAACAGTAACAGACCAGCTCAAACCGGCTCAAGCCAGACCAGACCGGCTCAAACTGGCTCAAACCGGACCAGAACATCTCAAACCGGTTTTCACCGGCTCAAACCGGTCTCATACGGGTTTTGACCAGATCAAAGCAGGCCAGACCCTCTCCAATCGATTTTGACTGGCTCAAACCGGACTCAAACCAGGCCAGACAGGCTCAAACCGGTTTTGAACGGCTCAAACCGGACTCAAACAGCAACAGACAGGCTCAAGCAGGAACAGACCAGCTCAAACCGGCTCACACCAGACCAGAACGGCTCAAACCGGCTCAAACCGGACCAGAACATCTCAAACTGGTTTTCACCGGCTCAAACCGGTCTCATACGGGTTTTGACCAGATCAAACCAGGCCAGACCGGCTCAAACCGGTTTTGACTGGCTGAAACCGGACTCAAACAGGCCCAGACCTGTTTCAATCGGTTTTGACAGGCTCAAACCGGACAAGACCGGCTCAAACCGAACCAGACCGGCTGAAACCGGTTTTGACTGGCTCAAACCAGAATAAAACATGACCAGACCGGCTCAAACCGGATCAATCCAGGCCAGAACGGCTCAAACCGGTTTTGACCAGCTCAAACCGGATTCAAACGGGTTTTGACCAAATCAAACCAGGCCAGACCGGATCAAACCAATTTTGACCGGCTCAAACTGGACTCAAACCCGACCAGACCGGATCAAACCGGTTTTGACCGGCTCAAACAGACTCAAACTGGTTTTGACCGTATTTTTCCGGACCAGATAAGCTCAAAACGGTTTGGACCTGCTCAAACCGGACTCAAACCAGGCCAGACCGGCTCAAACCGGTTTTGACCGGCTCAAACCGGACTCAAACCGGACCAGACCGGCTCAAACCTGTTTTGACTGGCTCAAAAAGGACTCAAACTGGAACAAACAGGCTCAAACCGGTTTTGACTGGCTGAAACCTGACTCAAACTGGACTAGACTGGCTCACACCGGTTTTGAATGGCTCAAACTGGACTCAAACAGGAACAGACCGGCTCAAACAGTAACAGACCGGCTCAAACCGGCTCAAGCCAGACCAGACCGGCTCAAACTGCCTCAAACCTGACCAGAATATCTCAAACCGGCTTTCACCGCCTCAAACCGTACTCATACGGGTTTTGACCAGATCAAAGCAGGCCAGACCGTCTCCAATCGATTTTGACTGGCTCAAACCGGACTCAAACCGGACTAGACTGGCTCAAACCGGTTTTGAACGGCTCAAACCGGACTCAAACAGGAACAGACAGCTCAAACAGGAACAGACCAGCTCAAACCAACTCACACCAGACCAGAACGGCTCAAACCGGCTCAAACCGGACCAGAACATCTCAAACCGGTTTTCACCGGCTCAAACCGGTCTCATACGGGTTTTGACCAGATCAAACCAGGCCAGACAGGCTCAAACCGGTTTTGACTGGCTGAAACCGGACTCAAACCGGCCCAGACCGGTTTCAATCGGTTTTCACAGGCTCAAACCGGACCAGACCGGCTCAAACCGAACCAGACCGGCTGAAACCGGTTTTGACTGGCTCAAACCGGACTAAAATATGACTGGACCGGCTCAAACCGGATCAATCCAGGCCAGACCGGCTCAAACCGGTTTTGACCAGCTCAAACCGGACTCAAACGGGTTTTGACCAAATCAAACCAGGCCAGACCGGCTCAAACCAATTTTGACCGGCTCAAACTGAACTCAAACCCGACCAGCCGGCTCAAACCGGTTTTGACCGGCTCAAACAGACTCAAACTGGTTTTGACCGTATTTTTCCGGACCAGATCAGCTCAAAACGGTTTTGACCTGCTCAAACCGGACTCAAACCAGGCCAGACCGGCTCAAACCGGTTTTGACCGGCTCAAACCGACCAGACCGCTCAAACCGGCTCAAACCAGACCAGACCGGCTCAAACCTGTTTTGACTGGCTCAAAAAGGACTCAAACCGGAACAAACAGGCTCAAACCGGTTTTGACCGGCTGAAACCGGACTCAAACCGGACTAGACCGGCTCACACCGGTTTTGAATGGCTCAAACTGGACTCAAACAGGAACAGACCGGCTCAAACAGTAACAGACCGGCTCAAACCGGCTCAAGCCAGACCAGACCGGCTCAAACTGCCTCAAACCTGACCAGAACATCTCAAACCGGTTTTCACCGGCTCAAACCGTACTCATACGGGTTTTGACCAGATCAAAGCAGGCCAGACCGTCTCCAATCGATTTTGACTGGCTCAAACTGGACTCAAACCGGACTAGACCAACTCAAACCGGTTTTGAACGGCTCAAACCGGACTCAAACAGGAACAGACAGCTCAAACAGGAACAGACCAGCTCAAACCGGCTCACACCAGACCAGAATGGCTCAAACCGGCTCAAACCGGACCAGAACATCTCAAACCGGTTTTCACCGGCTCAAACCGGTCTCATACGGGTTTTGACCAGATCAAAGCAGGCCAGACCCTCTCCAATCGATTTTGACTGGCTCAAACCGGACTCAAACCGGACTAGACCGGCTCAAACCGGTTTTGAACGGCTCAAACCGGACTCAAACAGCAACAGACAGGCTCAAGCAGGAACAGACCAGCTCAAACCGGCTCACACCAGACCAGAACGGCTCAAACCGGACCAGAACATCTCAAACCGGTTTTCACCGGCTCAAACCGGTCTCATACGGGTTTTGACCAGATCAAACCAGGCCAGACCGGCTCAAACCGGTTTTGACTGGCTGAAACCGGACTCAAACCGGCCCAGACCGGTTTCAATCGGTTTTCACAGGCTCAAACCTGTCCAGACCGGCTCAAACCGAACCAGACCGGCTGAAACCGGTTTTGACTGGCTCAAACCGGACTAAAATATGACTGGACCGGCTCAAACCGGATCAATCCAGGCCAGACCGGCTCAAACCGGTTTTGACCAGCTCAAACCGGACTCAAACGGGTTTTGACCAAATCAAACCAGGCCAGACCGGCTCAAACCAATTTTGACCGGCTCAAACTGGACTCAAACCCGACCAGCCCGGCTCAAACCGGTTTTGACCAGCTCAAACAGACTCAAACTTGTTTTGACCGTATTTTTCCGGACCAGATCAGCTCAAAACGGTTTTGACCTGCTCAAACCGGAATCAAACCAGGCCAGACCGGCTCAAACCGGTTTTGACCGCTCAAACCGACTCAAACCGACCAGACCGGCTCAAACCTGTTTTGACTGGCTCAAAAAGGACTCAAACCGGAACAAACAGGCTCAAACCGGTTTTGACCGGCTGAAACCTGACTCAAACCGGACTAGACCGGCTCACACCGGTTTTGAATGGCTCAAACTGGACTCAAACAGGAACAGACCGGCTCAAACAGTAACAGACCGGCTCAAACCGGCTCAAGCCAGACCAGACCGGCTCAAACTGCTCAAACCGACCAGAACATCTCAAACCGGTTTTCACCGCTCAAACCGTCTCATACGGGTTTTGACCAGATCAAAGCAGGCCAGACGGTCTCCAATCGATTTTGACTGGCTCAAACCGGACTCAAACCGGACTAGACCAACTCAAACTGGTTTTGAACGGCTCAAACCGGACTCAAACAGGAACAGACCGGCTCAAACAGGAACAGACCAGCTCAAACCGGCTCACACCAGACCAGAATGGCTCAAACCGGCTCAAACCGAACCAGAACATCTCAAACCGGTTTTCACCGCTCAAACCGTCTCATACGGGTTTTGACCAGATCAAACCAGGCCAGACCTGCTCAAACCGGTTTTGACCGGCTCAAACTGGACTCAAACCCGACCAGACCGGCTCAAACCGGTTTTGACCGGCTCAAACAGACTCAAACCGGTTTTGACCATATTTATCCGGACCAGACCAGCTCAAAACGGTTTGGACCTGCTCAAACCGGACTCAAACCAGGCCAGACCGGCTCAAACCGGTTTTGACCGGCTCAAACGGACTCAAACGGACCAGACCGGCTCAAACCTGTTTCGACTGGCTCAAAAAGGACTCAAACCGGAACAAACAGGCTCAAACCGGTTTTGACCGGCTGAAACCGGACTCAAACCGGACTAGACCGGCTCACACCGGTTTTGAATGGCTCAAACTGGACTCAAACAGGAACAGACCGGCTCAAACAGTAACAGACCGGCTCAATCCGGCTCAAGCCAGACCAGACCGGCTCAAACTGCCTCAAACCTGACCAGAACATCTCAAACCGTTTTTCACCGGCTCAAACCGTACTCATACGGGTTTTGACCAGATCAAACCAGGCCAGACCGGCTCAAACCGGTTTTGACCGGCTGAAACCGGACTCAAACCGGACCAGACCGGCTCAAAACGGTTTTGACAGGCTCAAACCGGACCAGACCGGCTCAAACCGAACCAGACCGGCTGAAACCGGTTTTGACTAGCTCAAACCGGACTAAAATATGACTGGACCGGCTCAAACGGACCAGACCGGCTCAATCCGGCTCAAGCCAGACCAGACCGGCTCAAACCGGTTTTGACCAGCTCAAACCGGACTCAAACGGGTTTTGACCAAATCAAACCAGGCCAGACCGGCTCAAACCAATTTTGACCGGCTCAAACTGAACTCAAACCCGACCAGACCGCTCAAACCGGTTTTGACCGGCTCAAACAGACTCAAACTGGTTTTGACCGTATTTTTCCGGACCAGATCAGCTCAAAACGGTTTTGACCTGCTCAAACCGGACTCAAACCAGGCCAGACCGGCTCAAACCGGTTTTGACCGGCTCAAACCGGACTCAAAGCGGACCAGACCGGCTCAAACCTGTTTCGACTGGCTCAAAAAGGACTCAAACCGGAACAAACAGGCTCAAACCGGTTTTGACCGGCTGAAACCGGACTCAAACCGGACTAGACCGGCTCACACCGGTTTTGAATGGCTCAAACTGGACTCAAACAGGAACAGACCGGCTCAAACAGTAACAGACCGGCTCAATCCGGCTCAAGCCAGACCAGACCGGCTCAAACTGCCTCAAACCTGACCAGAACATCTCAAACCGGCTTTCACCGCTCAAACCGTACTCATACGGGTTTTGACCAGATCAAAGCAGGCCAGACCGTCTCCAATCGATTTTGACTGGCTCAAACTGGACTCAAACCGGACTAGACCAACTCAAACTGGTTTTGAACGGCTCAAACCGGACTCAAACAGGAACAGACCGGCTGAAACAGGAACAGACCAGCTCAAACCGGCTCACACCAGACCAGAATGGCTCAAACCGGCTCAAACCGGACCAGAACATCTCAAACCGGTTTTCACCGACTGAAACCGGTCTCATACGAGTTTTGACCAGATCAAACCAGGCCAGACCGGCTCAAACCAATTTTGACCGGCTCAAACTGGACTCAAACCCGACCAGACCGGCTCAAACCGGTTTTGACCGGCTCAAACAGACTCAAACCGGTTTTGACCATATTTATCCGGACCAGACCAGCTCAAAACGGTTTTGACCTGCTCAAACCGGACTCAAACCAGGCCAGACCGGCTCAAACCGGTTTTGACCGGCTCAAACCGGACTCAAACCAGGCCAGACCGGCTCAAACCGGTTTTGACTGGCTCAAACCGCTCAAACCGGCTCAAACCGGACTCAAACCAGGCCAGACCGGCTCAAACCAGACCAGACCGGCTCAAACCGGCTCAAACCAGACCAGACCGGCTCAAACTGCCTCAAACCTGACCAGAACATCTCAAACCGGTTTTGACCGCTCAAACCGTACTCATACGGGTTTTGACCAGATCAAAGCAGGCCAGACCCTCTCCAATCGATTTTGACTGGCTCAAACCGGACTCAAACCGGACCAGACCGGCTCAAACCGGTTTTGACCGGCTCAAACCGGACTCAAACCGGACCAGACCGGCTCAAACCTGTTTTGACTGGCTCAAAAAGGACTCAAACCGGAACAAACAGGCTCAAACCGGTTTTGACCGGCTGAAACCGGACTCAAACCGGACTCAAACTGGACTCAAACAGGAACAGACCGGCTCAAACAGTAACAGACCGGCTCAAACCGGCTCAAACCAGACCAGACGGCTCAAACTGCCTCAAACCTGACCAGAACATCTCAAACCGGCTTTCACCGCCTCAAACCGTACTCATACGGGTTTTGACCAGATCAAAGCAGGCCAGACCGTCTCCAATCGATTTTGACTGGCTCAAACTGGACTCAAACCGGACTAGACCAACTCAAACTGGTTTTGAACGGCTCAAACCGGACTCAAACAGGAACAGACCGGCTCAAACAGGAACAGACCAGCTCAAACCGGCTCACACCAGACCAGAATGGCTCAAACTGGCTCAAACCGGACCAGAACATCTCAAACCGGTTTTCACCGGCTCAAACCGGTCTCATACGGGTTTTGACCAGATCAAACCAGGCCAGACCTGCTCAAACCGGTTTTGACCGGCTCAAACTGGACTCAAACCCGACCAGACCGGCTCAAACCGGTTTTGACCGGCTCAAACAGACTCAAACCGGTTTTGACCATATTTATCCGGACCAGACCAGCTCAAAACGGTTTTGACCTGCTCAAACCGGACTCAAACCAGGCCAGACCGGCTCAAACCGGTTTTGACCGGCTCAAACCGGACTCAAACTGGACCAGACCGGCTCAAACCTGTTTTGACTGGCTCAAAAAGGACTCAAACCGGAACAAACAGGCTCAAACCGGTTTTGACCGGCTGAAACCGGACTCAAACCGGACTAGACCAGCTCACACCGGTTTTGAATGGCTCAAACTGGACTCAAACAGGAACAGACCGGCTCAAACAGTAACAGACCGGCTCAAACCGGCTCAAGCCAGACCAGACCGGCTCAAACTGCCTCAAACCTGACCAGAACATCTCAAACCGGCTTTCACCACCTCAAACCGTACTCATACGGGTTTTGACCAGATCAAAGCAGGCCAGACCGTCTCCAATCGATTTTGACTGGCTCAAACCGACTCAAACCGGACTAGACCGCTCAAACCGGTTTTGAACGGCTCAAACCGGACTCAAACAGGAACAGACCGCTCAAACAGGAACAGACCAGCTCAAACCGTCTCACACCAGACCAGAATGGCTCAAACCGGCTCAAACCGGACCAGAACATCTCAAACCGGTTTTCACCGGCTCAAACCGGTCTCATACGGGTTTTGACCAGATCAAACCAGGCCAGACCGGCTCAAACCGGTTTTGACCGGCTGAAACGGACTCAAACCGGCCCAGACCGGTTTCAATCGGTTTTGACAGGCTCAAACCGGACCAGACCGGCTCAAACCGAACCAGACCGGCTGAAACCGGTTTTGACTGGCTCAAACCGATTTTGACCGGCTCAAACTGGACTCAAACCCGACCAGCCCGGCTCAAACCGGTTTTGAATGGCTCAAACTGGACTCAAACAGGAACAGACCGGCTCAAACAGTAACAGACCAGCTCAAACCGGCTCAAGCCAGACCAGACCGGCTCAAACTGGCTCAAACCGGACCAGAACATCTCAAACCGGTTTTCACCGGCTCAAACCGTCTCATACGGGTTTTGACCAGATCAAAGCAGGCCAGACACTCTCCAATCGATTTTGACTGGCTCAAACCGACTCAAACCGGACTAGACCGCTCAAACCGGTTTTGAACGGCTCAAACCGACTCAAACAGCAACAGACAGGCTCAAGCAGGAACAGACCAGCTCAAACCGGCTCACACCAGACCAGAACGGCTCAAACCGCTCAAACCGGACCAGAACATCTCAAACCGGTTTTCACCGGCTCAAACCGGTCTCATACGGGTTTTGACCAGATCAAACCAGGCCAGACCGGCTCAAACCGGTTTTGACTGGCTGAAACCGGACTCAAACCGGCCCAGACCTGTTTCAATCGGTTTTGACAGGCTCAAACCGTACAAGACCGGCTCAAACCGAACCAGACCGGCTGAAACCGGTTTTGACTGGCTCAAACCGGACTAAAACATGACCAGACCGGCTCAAACCGGCTCACACCAGACCAGAACGGCTCAAACCGGTTTTGACCAGCTCAAACCGGATTCAAACGGGTTTTGACCAAATCAAACCAGGCCAGACCGGCTCAAACCAATTTTGACCGGCTCAAACTGGACTCAAACCCGACCAGACCGGATCAAACCGGTTTTGACCGGCTCAAACAGACTCAAACTGGTTTTGACCGTATTTTTCCGGACCAGATCAGCTCAAAACGGTTTGGACCTGCTCAAACCGGACTCAAACCAGGCCAGACCGGCTCAAACCGGTTTTGACCGGCTCAAACAGACTCAAACCGACCAGACCGCTCAAACCTGTTTTGACTGGCTCAAAAGGACTCAAACCGGAACAAACAGGCTCAAACCGGTTTTGACCGGCTGAAACCTGACTCAAACCGGACTAGACCGGCTCACACCGGTTTTGAATGGCTCAAACTGGACTCAAACAGGAACAGACCGGCTCAAACAGTAACAGACCGGCTCAAACCGGCTCAAGCCAGACCAGACCGGCTCAAACTGCCTCAAACCTGACCAGAATATCTCAAACCGGCTTTCACCGCCTCAAACCGTACTCATACGGGTTTTGACCAGATCAAAGCAGGCCAGACCGTCTCCAATCGATTTTGACTGGCTCAAACCGGACTCAAACCGGACTAGACCGGCTCAAACCGGTTTTGAACGGCTCAAACCGGACTCAAACAGGAACAGACAGCTCAAACAGGAACAGACCAGCTCAAACCAACTCACACCAGACCAGAATGGCTCAAACCGGCTCAAACCGGACCAGAACATCTCAAACCGGTTTTCACCGGCTCAAACCGGTCTCATACGGGTTTTGACCAGATCAAACCAGGCCAGACAGGCTCAAACCGGTTTTGACTGGCTGAAACGGACTCAAACCGAACAAACAGGCTCAAACCGGTTTTCACCGCTCAAACCGGTTTTCACCGGCTCAAACAGTAACAGACCGGCTCAAACCGAACCAGACCGGCTGAAACTGGTTTTGACTAGCTCAAACCGGACTAAAACATGACTGGACCGGCTCAAACCGGATCAATCCAGGCCAGACCGGCTCAAACCGGTTTTGACCAGCTCAAACCGGACTCAAACGGGTTTTGACCAAATCAAACCAGGCCAGACCGGCTCAAACCAATTTTGACAGGCTCAAACTGAACTCAAACCCGACCAGCCCGGCTCAAACCGGTTTTGACCGGCTCAAACAGACTCAAACTGGTTTTGACCGTATTTTTCCGGACCAGATCAGCTCAAAACGGTTTTGACCTGCTCAAACCGGACTCAAACCAGGCCAGACCGGCTCAAACCGGTTTTGACCGGCTCAAACCGGACTCAAAGCGGACCAGACCGGCTCAAACCTGTTTTGACTGGCTCAAAAGGACTCAAACCGAACAAACAGGCTCAAACCGGTTTTGACCGGCTGAAACCGGACTCAAACCGACTAGACCGGCTCACACCGGTTTTGAATGGCTCAAACTGGACTCAAACAGGAACAGACCGGCTCAAACAGTAACAGACCGCTCAAACCGGCTCAAGCCAGACCAGACCGGCTCAAACTGCCTCAAACCTGACCAGAACATCTCAAACCGTTTTCACCGCTCAAACCGCACTCATACGGGTTTTGACCAGATCAAAGCAGGCCAGACCGCTCCAATCGATTTTGACTGGCTCAAACTGACTCAAACCGACTAGACCAACTCAAACCGGTTTTGAACGGCTCAAACCGGACTCAAACAGGAACAGACCGGCTGAAACAGGAACAGACCAGCTCAAACCGGCTCACACCAGACCAGAATGGCTCAAACCGGCTCAAACCGGACCAGAACATCTCAAACCGGGTTTCACCGGCTCAAACCGGTCTCATACGGGTTTTGACCAGATCAAACCAGGCCAGACCTGCTCAAACCGGTTTTGACCGGCTCAAACTGGACTCAAACCCGACCAGTCCGGCTCAAACCGGTTTTGACCGGCTCAAACAGACTCAAACCGGTTTTGACCATATTTATCCGGACCAGACCTGCTCAAACCGGTTTTGACCGGCTCAAACCGGACTCAAACCGGACCAGACCGGCTCAAACCTGTTTTGACTGGCTCAAAAAGGACTCAAACCGGAACAAACAGGCTCAAACCGGTTTTGACCGGCTGAATCCGGACTCAAACCAGACTAGACCAGCACACACCGGTTTTGAATGGCTCAAACTGGACTCAAACAGGAAGAGACCGGCTCAAAGAGTAACAGACCGGCTGAAACCGGCTCAAGCCAGACCAGACCGGCTCAAACTGCCTCAAACCTGACCAGAACATCTCAAACCGGCTTTCACCACCTCAAACCGTACTCATACGGGTTTTGACCAGATCAAAGCAGGCCAGACCCTCTCCAATCGATTTTGACCGGCTGAAACCGGACTCAAACCGGCCCAGACCGGTTTCAATCGGTTTTGACAGGCTCATACCGGACAAGACCGGCTCAAACCTGTTTTGACTAGCACAAAAAGGACTCAAACCGGAACAAACAGGCTCAAACCGGTTTTGACCGGCTGAAACCGGACTCAAACCGGACTAGACTGGCTCACACCGGTTTTGAATGGCTCAAACTGGACTCAAACAGGAACAGACCGGCTCAAACAGTAACAGACCGGCTCAAACCGGCTCAAGCCAGACCAGACCGGCTCAAACTGCCTCAAACCTGACCAGAACATCTCAAACCGGCTTTCACCGCCTCAAACCGTACTCATACGTGTTTTGACCAGATCAAAGCAGGCCAGACCGTCTCCAATCGATTTTGACTGGCTCAAACCGGACTCAAACCGGACTAGACCGGCTCAAACCGGTTTTGAACGGCTCAAACCGGACTCAAACAGGAACAGACAGCTCAAACAGGAACAGACCAGCTCAAACCAACTCACACCAGACCAGAACGGCTCAAACCGGCTCAAACCGGACCAGAACATCTCAAACCGGTTTTCACCGGCTCAAACCGGTCTCATACGGGTTTTGACCAGATCAAACCAGGCCAGACAGGCTCAAACCGGTTTTGACTGGCTCAAACAGGACTCAAACCGGAACAAACAGGCTCAAACCGGTTTTGAATGGCTCAAACCGGTTTTCACCGGCTCAAACCTGTCCAGACCGGCTCAAACCGAACCAGACCGGCTGAAACCGGTTTTGACTGGCTCAAACCGGACTAAAACATGACTGGACCGGCTCAAACCGGCTCAAGCCAGACCAGACCGGCTCAAACCGGTTTTGACCAGCTCAAACCGGACTCAAACGGGTTTTGACCAAATCAAACCAGGCCAGACCGGCTCAAACCAATTTTGACCGGCTCAAACTGGACTCAAACCCGACCAGCCCGGCTCAAACCGGTTTTGACCAGCTCAAACAGACTCAAACTTGTTTTGACCGTATTTTTCCGGACCAGATCAGCTCAAAACGGTTTTGACCTGCTCAAACCGGAATCAAACCAGGCCAGACCGGCTCAAACCGGTTTTGACCGGCTCAAACCGGACTCAAACCGGACCAGACCGGCTCAAACCTGTTTTGACTGGCTCAAAAGGACTCAAACCGGAACAAACAGGCTCAAACCGGTTTTGACCGGCTGAAACCGGACTCAAACCGGACTAGACCGGCTCACACCGGTTTTGAATGGCTCAAACTGGACTCAAACAGGAACAGACCGGCTCAAACAGTAACAGACCGGCTCAAACCGGCTCAAGCCAGACCAGACCGGCTCAAACTGCCTCAAACCTGACCAGAACATCTCAAACCGGTTTTCACCGGCTCAAACCGTACTCA